>CM034001.1:16044831-16061190 GCA_019603395.1 Cyrtorhinus lividipennis | reverse complement strand
TATATCCGAAGCAGTAATATGCAGACAATCGGTTAAGATTTTTTCTTTTTCTAAAAGACTAGATATCATTGAAGAGACGTAGGATTAAACCAAAACGTTATAAAATTACGGATAACTCCAAATCATGGTCACGCACCATTTCTCATCTCAAAACTAGATGATTGGCAAGGAAGTGTGTGCCAATGCCCTTCAGATCATTACTTAACCCTGGGGAGCTCGGTAGTCTAGTGGAGCATACAAAGGACTGGTGTGGAAATCCGAGTGGCCAGGGTTCGAATCCTGGACAGAGCAACTTAATTGTTTGCCTTGACCCTCATATTCGTCCTCTTCACTTAAGGGGGTGAGGCAATAGGTAGCCATGAGCAGAATCGTCAGATCAATTTACGATCCTCTTTGGAGGACGGCTGACGACGTCCGCGACACCTGACCAGGTAGTCGGACGAAAATCCAAGATGAAAGTCCTTGTTTACTTTTTTACTTTACTTACTCATTACTTAACCCAAATGCTGTCTTGTTCGGAGCTGACTTACATCTAATTTGTGAGCTATCATGTTTGTAGCCAGAGCCTGTATGTGAAGCTTCAATCCAGTTATTCTATTTGGTGGAAAGTTCTTCATTTCCCTTCTGAGAAGGTGGCAGAATACATTTGTGTACGACGGTGACACCACTGTGACCCATGCTGACTTGCTAGCGTATTTATTGATGTTTTCTCCCTGAAAACTACGCATTTGCACGTCCATCTGTTTCTTTATCATTGTCAGCACTAAATGGAACTCACAAAGCATGCGAGGAACTTACCACAGTTGAAAAGAATGGAGCTTGATCGAGCATTGCATATTTGAGTGTAATTTTTCCAAGTGGCACCCTCGGGTTGAGAATAATGTAGTCGGCAGACTTGAAAGCTTTAGTGGCTGTTTTGGGGAACATCACGTCTACGAAACGGAAAAGTAGAGAATAAAATATCAGAATAACTGGAACTGCTTCATAGTAAGCTGTTAATTGGAACCATGAGAATTTTATTGGCGTTGTTGCAGTGTTTTCAGCCAAGGTTAAACACAATTTTGCTCTTCTTCAACACAAAATCTGACCAGACCAGTTTTACCCATGATACAACTTGGATGTCTGTTGGATCATTTACCCAGCTTGCCAGGTCTCGTTCTAATTTTACTTCAAGATCTGGAGATCACTCACTTCGAAACCAGGGAAACGCGGATATAAACAAGTTAGCAGCGAGATTTTCCAATTGTTCGCGCCTGTCTTCTGAGTCGAATAAATACACATCGACCATTACGCCTGTTCCAAACACTCTGCCCTCTCCAACATCATAGAGGAATGGTGTTATAGTCGACTCTTGGACAGGAATGATTGTGAGTTTGACGTACTTGAAGCCTCTGGTTTGAACCTGATGAAAACTGTTTATGAAATTGTTGTTTTTTAATGAAATGGAATTTTTAAAAATATTTTGTGTTCATCTTGCCGCAATTCTTGTCTATCTCAGACAAGACAGGTAAACTCTTTACCGCCAATCTTCCCAAGATTTTTTAAACCATTATGTTTCATGTAACAGGGTGGTTCATTTATAAGCATAGTAGAGTCAAGAAGTTGAATAATTGATCGTCATGAGCTGGGTGCTTTCCTCTACCGTACAGAAGGTCCTAGCAGTGCTGTGACCTCCAGTTCTCTTCTGTCCCTCCTCTCATCTCATTATTCCTATCATGTAGGGTTGGTTATTGAAGCGAAAACATTTGTGTTCATCATTGCTTCTACCATCAAGACAAAACATCGATATTAAAGAAACACTGTCCCCGCAACCACCAATGTTTTCTTGTGATATGTAATGTAACATCTTCTTCGAATATCAGAAGTGCATCTCATACATCCTTGTGTTAGTACCAAATGCAGCATTTGAATTTCCCACTCATATAGTCGCTGCTGGTTCGGCCCTTTAGTTAAGGGGGTGTCAGACAGTCCCTTGCAAAAAGTTTCCAATTTATTGAAGCTCCTGTATGGAATTTCAAACTTTTTCTTTTTGCTATATGCTTGTAAGACTTGTGAAATCTCCCGGAACTATAAACAAATAAAATATTTTTAAAATTTTAAATGTTAAATTTCGTAACTTCATAGTTATTAGTAGTTGGCACTTGAATTATAGCTCCGGGGAATTTCACAAGTATTACAAGCACATTGCGAGAAAAAAAGTTTGAATTTTTATACAGGAGCTTCAATAAATTGGGAATACTTTTGGGAAATCAGGCCATGCAACGTGGGTCTGGCGGGGTAGGGCGGTCAGCGGCGACAGTTCGGCCGTCAGCCGCTAGATCGTGCCTCGTACATTATACGGCTCCAGAAGAAATTTTCTCATCTCATTCCACCGCATTGTGTTGTTTTCTAGTAGGCACATGTTCTATGTGTAGTTGATATCTTATCGATTCTCCATCCTGCTGAAAGATTAATGACCTACCTTTCTTGATCATAGCAAGGATTTTCACTTTATAAGTAGCACTGAGTTTGCGTCGCTTGGTCGCGCAAATATTGCCATACAGTTTGATTCACCCTACCATCTTCTCGTTGCCTTCCTATTAGACCTCCTTCATTGACTGTCCATGGTAGCTCTGGGTACTGTTCAGAATTTTGTGTACAGATAAGCTTAAGCATAAGCATAAAGCTCAACAAAAAAAAGCCAGTGCCGGAATAAAATTTTGTTTCAGCAAAAACCAAATTCCAATATAATCAGAAAAATAAAGTCTAGGGTCCATCATTGGATCTATGGTTGCTGGTTGGTTCCCCACTACTTTTAGAAACCCGATCACCACTGATGACGTTGCGTTCTGATGTTCTGAATGAAGTGGTTCTCAGTTTGGTCATGGAAGAAGGAGGTGTCTATTCCATGTGTTCTCTTGTATTGCAAATCTCATGCTCGTACCACGTACGCACGCAACTACCCTTCACGTCAGTGCTTCAAAATTGGATTAATTAAGTTGATTAATCGAGTGTCAGGTTTCAAAATTATTCGGTTTTAAATTTATGTTATTCGGATTAGGTAACTTGAACTGTGTAGCCCTGCATGAACATTGGATCTTTTAACTGGAAATAGGCAGGCCTCGAATGGTGGAGCTTGCTTTGATGAACCCATTTTCGGAATACCTACCTACGTCATACATTCGCTAATCTTATTCATAAGTGACGTCACTCCTTGTCTTCCATTACTTTGAGGCTTACATTTGATCGAAGAGTGCAGGCTTCAGCCGCTAGAATCTCGTCAATCATAATTGTTGAAACAATCAGAGCAAATACTAGGACTGTCACAAATTCTAAATAATTTGCCGAAATGTATTATTTCATAATAACAAAACCACTACGCGCTTCTATTTTCTACTATTATACCTAAGTATGTTGAGTCCTCGCCCAGCAACAATCACCATACAAAATGGGCTTAGGGTTCTTTGTTTGGCTAAGACCGCCCGTGATTGATGGCAAAGCAGATCCAAACTATTTTTTTTTTTTTTTTTTTTTTTTTTTAAATCCTGGGCCATAAAGACGATTAACGGAACCATCAACAACAAGGCAGTAATAAATTAAATCAAGTTTCTCAAAGTTTTATAAATACACATATTTTTATTTCAATTATTTCATAATTCTTGAAGTTATTACGGACTCAAGAGCATACTTTGGCCCCAACTTTCCCTGCCATTCGCTATCACCCAATTTGAAAAACATAAAACCGTTCATGAAACATAAAAAATAAATTGAAATTTACTGTGCGTACTGCCTCAAATAATTTTTGTTGTTGTGAATAAATTACCCATGACACTTGGCATACTTATGCAACTTTTATTGAAGGTCGTGTATTAGAAATTTCCACAAGATCCCGTAGAGTATTGCTGAGCCGAATAGAATGCCGATGCCGATGAGGAGGATCTTGGCCCATGGCGGTAGTATGGAATGAGCTGAAAAGGGAGATTAAAATCAAGTTTGATTTATTTTTTCCATTGGTTTCCCTTTTTGGTAACACGTAAGAATTATATATAATTTACTCGTCAACTGTCTCTGTTTTCTACGAATGTGAAACATGAAAGCCATCGGCAGTTCTAATAAAGGTTTCTTTTTCAATTCTCCCTACCCTAATCCAAAACGATCCAAAAACGTCAAGATTTCTCGGTTTTTCTGGATATATCGGCTCACTGTTCTTGTATTGAATAAATTGACTGAGTCATCCTGAATAACTTCTAAATGTTTCATTAGCTCTAGAATTATTTGTTTCGCTAACCAGAGGCACCTTCTGAAGTATTAGATTTATCAAAACTAGCGAAAAATTTCATCGAACATGTACACAAATTGTGCGTTTCATGGATGTGCTTAATGAAGCAGAAGCCAGATACTGAGATCCTCATTGTCATTTGAAAAGTTTGTTCATTTAAAAGTCATCGCTCACTTTAGTGGACATGGTGAATTAACACAAATCATTCATTGTGCTATTACAACATTAATTTCAGTAACTAAATCAAACTACTACGTCTAATTAACTTGCTTATAGAGGGGAGTAGCGTTATAAAATATTGCTGTATTAATTGATTATTGTAAATAAACGCAGTTAAAAAAAAAAATTACTAAATCGTAGCATTCAACGCCATCTGAAAGCAATCTTTGTCGCCTTAGAGCGAATGACAACCGCATCATTCCCTACAAAGTATATATTTTTACCTATTTAGTGCCCTATATTTTATAAATGTTTTATAAATTTATAAATGTATTCCTATCAATGATAAGATTCGACGGAAACTCACTGTAATATTCCCTCGTCACGGTTTTCCTTCCCTGAAGAACTTTTCGTCGGGCTTCAACGTCCGAAAAGAAGCTGCTGACGAGAACTGAAAGAAATACCATTTGCATGACACGTTGCTGCTTCATATTTTCTCTATTCGGAAAAAAATGAGGCGATTCACGATTTAGAAGGTGGACGTTTTCAATTTGTTCAGAGTCTAAATGTTCTTGATTTGATTGGACTTATTTCAGAGATTTTCGGGGCGGAAGCGCACAGTCTATAACTTTAAAAAAAATTTAAATTTGTTATTTCCAAAAACCACTGGCGATCAAAATTTGAATCCAGAGCTACGATTGCCACGGTCAATTTAATCCCAAATCCATACCACTTGCTGGGTGGACTATAATCGTGCTATAGGCAATGCGTCATTCGCCAATCATAAACATATTTATGTAACTGGACTGTACATACTTAATACATATCAAAAATCGATAAATTAGCGTTACCTTCATAACCTAAATTCATAACTACACCTAAACTAACTAATATTATGTGGATAACGTCATGAACTACGATTCCACTGGATTGACAAAGATGGGAAATCTCAATAAATTGGCAGTAGTGTAAATTTGGGTAAATAAGGGCTATTAAAATCTGAAATATCCTATTTTCAGTTTGTCATTCGCAGTTTATAGTTCTGCGTATTTTTACCTAGTTCAGAGCAACAAAGGTTCTAAGGACGCAATAAGTTATCGTTGTTAGGGGCTAACAGCTTCTTACAGCCTGCCAGCAGAGATTTGAAAAACTGGGCCTTAGTATACAGCTACTAGCAGCTCCGGAAAGAAATTGAGACGTCTCCAAAATGGAGGGTGATGAACTCGAGTAATTGGAGACCCAAATGGTACCAAACACTCCAAATCACATGAGTCTAGCATACTTTCTCGCTCATGTAAGAAAAAATCTGCAAATTCTTACACACGGGTTGGTTATTCCTCGAATGGGGGAAACAGTGGGTGTGGCGGGTCCCAGACCCATTCCAATCGAAATGTAGAACAGAGAATGGAATACAAACAAAAATCCAGCACCATTTAATGGCCTGTCACAGTTATGGAAATGAATCCCTTATATGGGCAAATGCCCGTGGCAGGGGATAAGCAGCCAGTTAAACTCCCACCGAGCCTGATGAACCTAACTTCTAGGCCGGGTACACACGGTAAGGATTTCCGGAGAGGAATTCCTCTGAGGAAAACCTCAGAGGCGGCCGGAGCCGGACGGAGCATCCACACGACGCGCGAGGCCTTTCGAGGAAAACTGTGTAGTTGTAGTGGCCGGAACCCCGGCCTCAGGCGGCCTTTCCAAAAATTGGAAAGGCCTGGCGGCCTGTGCAGTCCGCCTCAACTGAAGGCCTCGACCCGTCCACACGGTCCGGTCGGCCGGAGAGGTTGGCCTCAACGGGGAATCCTCTCCGGAAATCCTCAACGTGTGTACCCGGCCCTACGATTACAAGTAACATCAAGATTTGCCAAATTATCCAATATATATAAAGCAAGTATTGAATATAAATGACAATAATAAAATATATGAGTAAATTTCTTTTCTAATGAGCAAATAGAGGAACTGTTCATAAGATGTAAGATGCATAGTTCATCACGATGGGCACCAGTGATTTTCCCCATACTCTGGTGACCTGTACGACTAACTTCCTACCAAAAGAACCCCATTCGATGCGATTCTCCCTTCGGGGAGAATTTGCAGCGTTTTATGAGAATTCCCTACATCACAAATTCAAGCTACCTCGTTTAAATGACACGGAAGAGGAAGTGAATGAAAACGTCTGTGGTCTGTTCAACTTACTTGCAGCGAATGTAAAGTAGACCACCGTCCGAACTAACGACATATTGCGCGATAAATTTGAATTAGCCGAATTTCAGAATGTAGCCAGGTGACTGCACGTGAGCAACTGATTCTTATCGCTTTACGGCAGATGTGTGTTCGAAATATCTTATCTCGACAGCCACTCCCGTCCTCGTCGACACTCTCCAAATTACTCACCTTCGTACGAATAATGATTCACTGGAACAATATTTTGATGAATGCTCCAGGAATGTGGATTTTTGAAGTAAGTTAGTGGAAGTTTGAATTAGTTTATTAAGTACGTCTTTCCCGAGTCTTGCGCTAGACGCTGAAAAATGGTGTTTGCTCTTGCGTAGGGATTTTGAGGACAGTGATCAGCCTTTGATCTGCGTGAACTGATGAAAATTGTAACAACTTTCTAGATGGAAAAAAATTTACTTTCATCGAGTTTATCACTGACCGGAGTTTCTGTAACTAAATAGTCCTCAAACTGACCATTAAGACCGAAAATGCTGAGTGATTTTTGAAAATGTTCCAATAATCGTTCAATATTTTCAAATTAGTACGTATATTCATGTGATGGTAAAATATAAATTCTTACAATAATCAGAAATTACGAGTCTATGTGAGTCATTTCCACCTTAATTTTGGACGCAGAATTCAATGGGACCGGTTCTAGAACAATTCGCGCCTACCAAAGAGGTTTTGGGTCAAAATGGGTATAGATCTACCTAGTAAGAAAGTGGGTTTTCGAGATTTCTGGAGCCTAGGCGTGTGGGGTATCATTTTTCACTAAATTTTGGACGCTGAATCGATTGGAATAATTCCGGGACACTTCACACTCACTGTTTTCGCCGTACGCGCTGTTTTCGGTAGTAGAAAATTTTCTAAATATCTGAAATTTGGGTGGTCTGTTCCCGGCCTGGGACGGTCCTCGAAACTTTTCAGCCCGATCGGACAAATTTGGGTGGAGTAGGGGTCAAAATGTGTTTTTTGAAAAATGGATTTTCGAGATTTTGGGCGATCTGGCCAAGTGGGGTATTATTTTCCACTACATTTTGGACGCTGAATCCAATGAAATGGGTCCCAGAACGATTGGCACCCACTGGAAGAAGTTATGGGTCAAATTGGATATGTATGTTGGATTCATCTCCAAATGTGTTTTATGAAGGCGCCAGAGCGCGGTGGCTTCGCCAACAGGTTAGCCAACATTACCAATTGATGTAGAGTTACTGACTTCACATGTACTCACTGTTTTCCCCATTTTCTCCATGATCGTGGTTCGATGAATAACCAACCCTTGTGAAAGAATTTGCAGCGTTTTGGTTGGTTGTTGGTTGATAATATATGACTGTTTTCATGCAGAAAGTCAACAACTCCAATTTGCCCAACCATTTCTGGGCGTTTCAAGGTGGTCTACAGGTCCCATTGGCTCCAGTGTCCAAAAGTTAGAGGCAAATGATACCCCTCACGCCCATATCGCCAAAAATTTTTGTTGACATTAAAATGATGACATTTAATTCTGATATTGATTATTTCAGGAATAACCAACGAAAAACTCGTCAACTACGGTTGTAAATCCAAGCACATCGGCTTCCTTGGATAATTGGTGTCAGTTTTTCAATTCTTAAACATTTTTTTCTGGGCGTTTTAAGGTGCCTAGATCAAGATCGAAATTTCGGCGAACTAGGCGTGTAGCGTGTATCATTTTTCACTAAATTTTGGACACCGAAGCAAATGAGACGGGTCCCGGATCGATTGGCGCCCACTGGAAGAGGTTATGAGTTAAAATGGTTATTTATCTACTCATTTCGAGTTTTCTGGTACCTAGGCGTGTGGGGTATCATTTTCCACAATTTTTTTCTAACCCGCGCCCAACCTTTTTGGCCTTGTAGTCGTCAGACCCAAATTTAAAAAAAAATCAAAATCTCAGGTTCTGGGTTTGTTGAAGAAAGCCAACAGTAAACGGCGAAATGAGTATAATTATTAAAAACACAACAATTGGGCTAATGTTTCGGACAATAAGGGTTTGAACATACTATATAAACTCGTCAAGAAGTAAAAAAATAAACATTTATCACGTTAACGAGCAGATCACCCCAACAGTGATCGAATAACTGACCAGAGGCGCTAAAAGACGCATCGAGTCGGAGCAGTGGCTTTTAATTTCTCGGAAGAATAAAAAATTCAAAATGTTTTTTTTATTTAGTTCCGGGATGTTTCGTCATGAGGAAGCAAGCAATTTGCTGACTTTTTCGTAATTCTCCTTGTGCCATTGGATGTTGAGAGTTGCTTTCTCCACGGCTTGTTTCACTTGCAATTTGGCGCCTTCGAACTCTTCGGGATACTTTTTCAACAAATCTTGCAGCTGAAAAGAGAAAGAGGGAAGTAATGAATGTTACATGTGGTCGGGTTCCATGCGTGCTGTACTTGTTTCTAGAACACGGAGAAGAAACCGTACGTACCTTGTCCAATTCATGCTGGTTGATAATTTTGTACGCGAGAGAGCCCACGTATCTGCCTATTTTGTTTTTCCGCGGGAGCGTGCTGAAAATGAAAGTAGCGTTACAAGCTTCAAATGACTACATGGTTTTCAGCACTTCCTAAAATTCATATTTTTGCAAAAATAGACAGAGCCTTCCATGTTTGATGGATTATTCATCTCCGAACATGCAAATGAGGAACAACATGGAGTAATCAATTGAGCCATTTTCGTTCTGGGAAATGTTAAATTCTTAATTTCAACTCACTAAGCGTAAATATCCTTAAAACGTCTCTGGAAAAAGTCGAAAGCCACGTAGAATCCTTGGTCACGTGATACTACGTTCGAGAAAACAAAGGATGAATCTTGTTTCCTTATTGCAGAGTTCGGCGTTATCGAATATTCCAGGAGCCTGAAAAGATTGGGGAAAGCATTCAGTTTTCAAGCAGTGTAGTACTTCTAACGAAAACTTCAGCAGTTCATACAAGACTTGGAACATGGTTGTTCAGCAACTGTACACTCCTCATCAATGCTCATCCTTATGTTTCAGGAAGGGGTGCAGTTTGGTAGAGCCCACCACAGTGGGAGCCTACCATGTCTGAGGAGGCAGAGAGAGGAAAAGGCCAGAGATATTATTCAACATAATGCTCTGTTCATCTCGATGCCACCTGTTACTCTACAGGTGTGACGGGGCGGCAGATTCCAAGCGCCCCGTCAAGAAACTTCGGCGGCGGGGGACGGAACGACCCCTCTCCCCTCCAAGCGCCTAACCCCAGCTGGGCGAAAGGCGTGTCCTCATTGGATTGGTTAGGCGATGGGCGGCGCGAGACACCCAGGGAGGAGTAGAAGGGGAAGGCGACTTGACGAGCGGACTGAGAGAAGGAACATCAGGCAGTCGTATCCGAACTCAAGAGAAGGAAAGTTGGAATCCCCGTTTGCCGTAATCCCGTGAGGACAAGGCGGAACGAAGTGAAGTGAACCGGAACATCGAAGCGGAACAACCGACGCGTAGCAAGTCAACCCCTTGTGAACCCGGTGTTGTGAAAGTGACCTGAGGGAACGAGTGTATCGTGGTTCCTTCAGGGTGAGAACTCGGGAATTGGGAGATCAGCCAATTCCTCTCCCGTAACAGTGGGCCCTTATACGAACTGAAAATTCCCCGTCGGACCCGAGTGTTGATCCGTTCGCGCCCGATTCGACGGCCAATAGTCCAGGTCTCCCACGCACCGCCAGTCGTCGGACCTCCGTCGGAAAGAGCCTCGCCTCCTCCGGCCTGGACGGCGTTCCCCTGACCGAAGCCGAGCAGTGAAGAGAACATCACCCTGTTGTCTCCATCCGAAGGAGTTGGTGCACGTAAGTGGCGAAATAACTCTGTCTCGTACCCTCGCAACGCGAAAGTCGAATCTTTAAATCTGGCCCAAGCCCTGACGTTTAGTCACCAGAAAGCTGATCAGAGAATCGTACATCGTAACCGTAGTATTTAGTATTTTGTCTGTCGTAGGAAAAGTAACAGGAATTAGGGGAGGACATTAGCAAATCACTTTCATTTTGCCGTTATTTAAATCAAACATTCCTGAGCCTTCAGCTACCTCGTAAATTTATTTGGCCCTCAGCCCTTCACTTCTACCTACTCAATAATTAGATTAAGTAATAGTCAGTATCCTTCTCGGCCGAGACATTCCATATTTCATATTTCTGTCAGTTGCGTTATTATAAGCCAATATTGAACCCTTGTCTTTCAATCACGAAACCCCATTCCTCAGAGCTTGGTAAATTCAGGTGTACTTGGCGTCCATGACCGACCATCTCCGACATTCCGGACGGTAAGTGAAAGTCTTTAGTCTCCCACTAATTTATTCGCCTAGGTCTATTTCTGGATCCCTAGCCCGTTAGGTGAAAACGGCGGGTTACATCTTTTGGTGGCAGCGGTGGGATATTTCAGAAATCTCGATTTCTGTCGTATCCACAACAAGTGATCTTGACCAGGTGAATATTGGTGAGAAAAAGCTCTGAAGGAATTGGGTCGCGTTCTATAATCTTGAAATTCAAATTGTGCTAGTTGTAGATTCCGAAATTTAAAATTGTAAGAAACAAACAAATCGGCCCGAGTGTGAGGAAGCGAGTGAGGAGTCAATTGACTTCAAATCCGTGTCTAGGATTTTTCTTTCTTTCCACAAATCGAAATTTAGATACTGGCTCATTTATTTAGTAGCATCACTCTCACTGTAGCCCTCTGTTCCGAGACTGTTCCGGGACTGTTCCGGGGCTTGTTCCGAGGCCCTCTGTTCCGGGTCTGTTCCGGGACTGTTCCGGGAGCCTTCAGCTCCAATTGACATCCCGATTCCAGACCCGTCATAGCTCTTACCAACTGGGAAGTCCTTTCTCGATTCGTGGGGAAATTATCGGTCCTTGGTGCGCAAGAAAGTGATCTATCGGTTCTATAATTCTTTTTGTTTAGTCTTTTTTTTTTTTTTTATTCAACAAGTGAGTTCGCGACAATGCACCAAAACAGCAGCCCATCAGTCGAGGGCGAAGCCATGATGAACGCCGTGACGGAAGCAATGAACAAACTGGGCGCCTTTTTCCGTGAGCCTGCTGCCTCCGGCATTCCGCGGTCGTTGTTCATGGAAGTCGACACATGGAACCCTGATGAGCCGGACGCTATCACGGCATCCGTGTTCTTCCAGGAGGTGGAGCAAGCAACCCAAGAGTTTGACGAACACAGGAGACTACGATTCCTTCGTACCCGCCTGAAAGGTGGAGCCAAGCGATTCCTCCAGGATGGTCTTGGCGAAACCCCATACACGACAGTGAAGAAGGCCATACTGGCATGGTATGGCGAGGAAAGTCCCGAGAAGGCAACCATACGACTCTGGACAGCCCAGAGAGACCCCGACGAGTCCATCCGACGGTTCGCAGAACGACTTCTGGCCACGGCAAGATCGGCTGTCCGAACTGAACCCAACCTGAACGATGCTCAACGTCGGGAATGGACAAGACGAAAGGCACTCAGCGCTTTTGTCCGCGGACAACCGAAAGAACTCCATCTCTACTTGCAGGGTAACCCTCCGGACACCTTGGAGGATGCAGTGGAGCGGGCTGAGGGATGGGAGGACGTAATGAGAGCAAAGCAGGACTACGATGCTCGATGGGACATAACTGCTGTCAGTGGATCAAGACCTTCGGAGCCCAAGAAATGCTACTCTTGCGGAGAACCAGGGCATTTTGCAGCAAACTGCCTGCAAAAACCCAGAAGCCCGCTTCGTTACCCAAACAAACCGGCCACGTTCGGCGATCACCAGTTGATACCGGTGCCGACGAAGTTACCACCGACCGTCCCAGTGCTGCCCTGTATGTACTGTGGTGATCTTTCCCACTTTCCAGTGAGTTGCCCCCACGGACTCTACGCGGCCCTGTTCTGCAATTTCTGTGGATCCCGTGACCATCTGGAGGCTGATTGCCTTAAGAAGAAGAAGACCCTGCCCATCTCAAATCCGCGAATGCACCAGGTCAGAAACATCAGCACGACCCAGGAAACCCAAGCCAATCTCACGACAAATAATGAGGACGAACCAATCGTCGAAGTCCGCGGAGACGAGCTGGTGTCCTACCAGACCGCTGTGAATGGTGTCATGATGCCCATGATACTGATCACCGCCGGCTTGGGGAAGGAATCCCGGCGAATGGTCGTGGATACTGGTGCTGCAGTGTCTGTCCTATCAAGACCTGTGCCTGGCATTGACATCCGCCCAACAGCGATGGAGCTATGGGGTGCCGACGGACAACCACTGCCCGTGCTGGGGATCCAGGATGTACGTACCACCATCGGTCCGGTTACGATTACGCACGCGTTCTGTGTCTTCCAACGACCTGACTCCGGCTTGGATCTGATTGGACTGGACCTCCTGAGGAAATTACCCCTTGGCATACGCCCGGATATCGGCGTAGTGGAGATGAAGGAACCCGCCACGGGGAAGATGATCTCCATTGGCGTGGTCGCCCCTGACCCGGACCTCCTCAGGCACATCCGTCAACTAAAGGGCGACAGGAGGGCGCAAAAAGCCCAGGAAACCGCCCGAGCCACGAAACCCGACACCGACAACAACCGCCAGGGCGGGTCCACAGCCGCTCCAACATCTGCCGAGGCCCCCGAACCTAGCGTCGACGACAACTACCAAGGCCAATTGACCACCGAAACAGCACCACCCAGAAAGCAGCCGGTGGTACACCCTCCGATGTCCGATGTAGCAGAATTCCCAATTGAGATCTGGGACAATCCTCCTTCAACCTCTGAATTGGAGTGCCAAGTGCATCAGCATCTGACTCATCTGGCGGGACCCGACTACCAATTGGTCAAGGACTGCCTGACGCAGAAGCTGCATCTCTTCGAGAAGCCCGGGAGGGAGGGTTGTTCCCTGCAGGTGGCTCACGAAATTGACACCGGAAGCGCGAGCCCCACGGCCAGAAAGCCCTATCCAGTGGCGCATGCTCTGAGAGGCTTCGTGGAAGACCAAGTCTACTCCTTGCTGGCCGACGGTGTTATTGTGCCATCCAAAAGCCCCTGGAACGCTCCAGTAGTCATCGCCAAGAAGAAGACCCCTCCCGGTGAGCCACAGCAGTACCGATTCTGCATTGACTATCGGGAAATAAATGCCAAGACCAAGGGTAACAAGTACCCTATCCCTCGTTTGCAGGAAACCCTGGCCATGATGGGGCGTAGTAAGATCTTCACAACCCTGGACCTGACTATGGGATATCACCAGATACCCGTCAGTCCCGAATCAAGGGAAAAGACCGCGTTCACGGCACTCAATCGGCACTTCGAGTATGTGCGCATGCCCTTCGGGCTTAAAAATGCCCCGGCAACCTTCCAAGCCGCCATGAATGACGTACTCGACGGACTGCTGGGTGACGGTTGTCTCATATACCTCGACGATGTCATCATCTTCACTGAGGATCTGCAGTCACATGTTAACATCTTGCGAGCCGTTCTGGAGAGATTTGAAGAGACTGGATTCCGCCTTAATCTCAAGAAGTGCTCGTTCCTGAGGTCTCGCGTCAACTTCCTGGGCCATGTTATCACGTCAGAAGGAATCGAGATGGAGTCAGAAAAGGTCAAAGCCATAGGAGAATACCCTCCGCCGACGAGCGTTCGCGAGCTCCGATCCTTCTTGGGACTGGCCGGTTTTTACCGCCGTTTCATCGAGCACTACTCGGAAATGAGCGCCCCTCTCACCAAACTCTTGAGGAAAAACCGGGAGTACAGCTGGGGTGAAGAGCAGCAGAGCGCGTTTGACCGACTCAAGCAAGCACTCATGACCCAACCCGTGCTCGCCTATCCGGACTTTGACAAGCCATTCATCCTGTCCACGGACGCATCAGGAACCGCTATGGGAGCAGTACTAGCCCAGGAACATCAGGGGCAGGAGCGACCAGTCGCTTACGCAAGTCGCGCCCTCAACGATGCTGAGACACGTTACTCCACCACCGAGCGTGAGCTCCTTGCTGTAGTCTGGGGCGTGACGCATTTCCAGCAATTCCTGCTCGGGAAGAAGTTCGTCCTGAGGACCGACCACGCAGCACTCACGGCAGCCATGAATCTACGCGATCCAACTTCGCGCATCGGACGATGGATCCTCCGGCTGACGGAGTACGAGTATGAGGCGCAGTACCGCCCCGGATCGCAGATGGCTCATGTCGACGGCCTGAGTCGTGTTCCCGTTGGCGCCATCATACTAAGCATGCCGAAGGAACTTCTGATGGCAGCCCAATCCTTGGACCCCTGGATCTCCACCCTGACGGCTGATCCAGAGAAGTATCAACTAAAGGAGGAGGAAGGAGTCTGGAGGAAGGAGGTCGATGTGGATGGCCAGCGGATCACGGTGCCACTGATCCCATCCACCATGCGGCGCTGGTTCCTGACCAATTGTCATCAACATCAGTGGGGCCGGGCACCCTGGCATAGAAACAACCACCCGTGTCGCAAGGCAGTACGGGTACTGGAAGAAGATTGGTACGTGACGTCCGAGAGTTCGTCCAGAGATGCCAGGAGTGCCAGGAGAGGAACACTCCCCCAAATTTGACACCACCAATCCAGAAACCCGATATACCGACCCGAATTGGTCAAATTGTCGGTATTGACTTTGTTGGGCCTCTACCTGGTCGAGGGGGTACCAAATACATCCTGACGGTAATCGATCAGTTTTCAAGTACGCAGAGGCTTATGTCACCACGGATTGCACAGCAGTAACAACCGCTCGCGTATTGACCACAAAATATTTACCAACCCATGGTGCACCTGAGAGGCTCGTCTCTGACCGAGGCGCCGCCTTCATTTCTGGGGTCGTCAAGGAGCTCTGCGATACCTGGGAGATACGCCACGTCCACACCTCCGCTTACCACCCACAGGCCAACGGAGTATGTGAGCGATTCCATCGCACCCTGGCAAATCTGGTGGCGAAACTGAGACGCAAAACCCGGGACTGGGAAGCCGCCTTGCCTTGGCACTAGCTGCCTACCGCAGCCTTCCCCACTGTAGTACGGGCTATTCGCCAAATCACCTGGTTTTCGGACGAGAGCTGAGAATGCCGCACCTAACCGAAATCAGCATGAAACGGGGAAGCAACATCGCCCTTGAAGGATCAACACCAGGAGATGGTGCGGGTCGTTTGGAAGCGAGCGACAGCTGAGGCGCGCTTGGCACACCCGTGAGCAGGCAATCAACAAGCGACGCCACTCTCGGGAGTTCCAGATAGGCCAACACGTATATGCCCAGCAGCTCGTCGCCCCCACCAGGCACAGTGAAGAAGTTCTGGAGCCCCTGGAAAGGACCGCTCCGTGTTGACCCGCAAACTGACCGATGTCAATTACGAGGGTCCAGGATGTCCTGGGGAAGACCACGCGTTACCACCTCAGCAGGCTCAAGCCAGCGTTTATCAACAGCGTGCCAGACGACGCCGTCACCCCCGACGTAGCGGAGGAATCGCGCCCACCCGAGAGCCCTGCCCCTCCACCTAGCGAAGATAGCGGATGGACGTGGTTGTTGGACCCCCTGAATGGCCGGAACCAGTACGGACCGAAGAAAATCCTGAACCTGGGGCCCAGGCCCTGGAAGATCCTCCAGCCGAATCCCGATTCCGATTAGGACGGCGTCCAGTCCATACGGGCTAAGACCAAGGCGCAAAACGATCGACTACGCGCAGCTCCACGCGGGGAAGATGTCAACACCTAGAACGGGATGAAGCGATTGAAAAAAAAAAAA
>CM034001.1:15932545-16033493 GCA_019603395.1 Cyrtorhinus lividipennis | reverse complement strand
ATCCTTCTTTCTTCATCTGCCCACTGCACACTACGCCGTCTTGAACTTTTTCACAAACACCTATTTCACCTGGCAGCTCTTCAAAAATTGCTCACATGTAGCATCGTCGTAGATAATTTTCCTGTAAAAGTGACCCGCACTCATCGTGGCTACGTGAAGAAACAACTGAACTGGACTGAACATTAAGAAATTAATGCGTGTTAGATGAGCAAGCCGATTCATTTGTTCGCGTTTTTCGAGGCGGTAGATAGCATATTGATCGAGTACCTTATTGCCCTGCTCAACCAATTTATTGCGAATTCCCACAAAGAATGTGCAATTTAATGCCCTCAGTTGTAAATTTTAGATCTCATGACTGACGACGAGGTGGAGCAGCAGTTCCGATTCAGCAGAGACCAGTTGGTACAGCTCCAAACCTGTTTCCGACTCTCTGACGTCCTATGAGCAGATGGATATCGAGTTGCAGAGGATGTCCACATTGTGCCTGTATCACGTGCACCATATTGGTCTGGCTAATATTTAACATTATTAATATAAAAGTAGTTCAAACATCAAATTGAAGTTCGTAATCATTACAATCAAGTATATGAGATTAACATTCTCTCTACCCTCTATGCGTCCTCCTCATTATCTCATTTATGCCCACAGGCAGTGGCTGCTAAAGGAGCTCCCCTGAGCAACGTTTGGACTTTTATCGATGGAACGGGTAGAAAAATGTGTCGCCCTTCAGAAGTGCAGCAATTATATTATTCTGGCCACAAAAGATTCCACAACCTTGTCAGTCTAAAAGGACCCTACGAGGGAAGGAAGCACGACGCTGGTAAGTGGGTTTGGATATTCGCCTAATTACATGTATTTGGAAAGGTTCCGTTAAAAAAAAAAAACTAAAAAATCATGGTTTTCGTTTCAGGTATTTGGACAGGATGTGGTGTTCAGGAGCAGATTAGCAGGTTGTGCGTTCGTCGAGACCGAACTTACGTCATTTACAGGGACCCATCATACCCTGTCTCAGACATCCTATTACTCCATACCACGGCACCCAAACCGCCTTAATCACCATGAGGGCGAACAACTGGATAGAGAGGAAAGAAAAATAACTACAATAAACATGAACAATGTATATATCAAACGTACATAAAATTCATTGGTAAGCAGGAATCGGACTGACATGTCCGTAACACAACATAACGAACTAGGGAGTTCAAGTAACACTTTATATGTAAATACCTAATATCACAATCCAGTTTCAAAAACAGTAGGTAACAATAACCCAGAAAACAATAAAAACAAGGAGAACGCCGAAAGTATAAGTTTTAATTTGGTTTCCGAACTAATTTTTCGACCATCTCCATACTTTGTATAGTATTGGCTTGAAAAATTTGGTTCTGCTCCAAAATGTTGCTCATGAAGCGCCGCGTGTGTACAATGGGTTTTGATTAGATTGACATGTTCATTCTCCCAACCCTCTTCAAAATGGAAGTTCATAATTCAATATTTGAATGGAGTCAATTTTTTTGTTATTTCTTGAATAATTAACCTATGTAATCATGCCCGAGTTCATGGGCCTACTCCAATTATTGGCCTCAGCCTTTTTTAAAAAACATTTCATGATGCCTAGGTCAAAACGCTGCAAATTCTTTTACAGGGGTTGGCTATACCTCGGACTTTTCTTGGTCCGACTCATTCCAATCAATTCAGCGTCAAAAATTTACTGTAAAATGATATCCCACACGCCTAGGTACATGTAATCTCAAAATGGGTGAATAGATACCCATAACTTCATTCGGTAGGCGCCAACCGCATACCTGTTCAACCTCCAGCTCGTCCCACCCTGAAAAGTACATTTATAGTTTATTAAAATTTGAGCAAGGAGTAAGCAATGTAAACTGTGGTATAAGAAACGTAAAATTGTGGTTTGTTTCTAATAAATTAATAGATGCAGTACAACAATACATTCTTCTTTCCCCCAAAGCACTTTGCGCCGTCCTATCGCGCACTTTGAAATTATTGAGCAGCAGGGTCACCCTCTGTCTCACGCTTTTAGGCGCAAAATTCTTTCCTCTTCTATTCTTCAAAACATCGGCAATGTAAATCCATCTAAGGATACAGAAAAAAAAATATTGTCATTGAAAATTTTTGCAGAGCCATTGGAAGATGTCGTGAGACCAGCTTGACACGTTAAAGCCCATTGTGGTATCCGCATTATTCACAGAATATTATTAAACTAGAGGGTCAAAACCTACAATTCTGAGCATACCACAAAGATGGCTGAAAAAACATTTGTTCGTGTTACAACGAGAAAAGAAACACCTCTGAGCAGTAGGTGATTTTGAAGCGATGAATTAGACCGTGGACAACCTCCAGGCCTTCTACAGAGGCGATCAGAGCGAACTCATCTACGTTTGCCTTCAACGTTGGAAATTTACAATGTCCGAGACCAAATTAGGGCCCCCAAATACGCAACTAAGTATTCATTTGCAAATTTCGGAAACCAACCTGCCAATGTGTTCATAGGTGTTTTTGACCACGACGAGTCCGAGCATCTCCACGTCTTCCCTCGTGAACCACTATCTCCTGTTCGGCACACCATCATTTGTCGACGCCTTCCATAACCTAAGAGAATATTAATTGTACACACAAATTAATGCAAACATTCATGTCGCCAAATGCATGTCACTACAGATTAAGTTAACGAATACAGCTGAAAGAAACTGGATGCCGACAATAATATATTAATTGTGTCATCCAGATTCTGTAAGGTTTTAGACTGAACAATTTCTAGACTTTCTCCAGTCCTATTCCTTTTATCATATACAGTAGTACCTCGCAATACGATGTTTTCAAGATACGAAGTGGAATATCGCAAAAATTTGTGCTCGCGAAACGATACGTTTTTCGCGATACCATCCTCTTGCCACATCTTGGCCAGATACTTGCCAGTACCTCATGCCACAAGTTGGCGCGCTACGGGCAAACCATCGGTTGGTTTGAAAACTTAAACAGTTTTATTTTAAAAAAAGCACTCAGAAAAAATGCGTATGGACATTGTATGAATGACATTTGTATGAGTCAACATTTTGAGGAGTCGTCAGAAACAGGGTTCTTTAGATAGATATTTTTGGAATAGAAATGCCCCAGAAAGTTAAGAAGCGAGTGTTTCTAGTTAGAAAACTAGAAAAGAAAGTGAAGACGATGATGTATCACCTCAAATTTAGGTTTAAATTAAATCATCATCGCTCATCATTCATTATAAGATTTTTTCAAGATACGATCCCGGTCCAGGAACATATCGCGAGGTACCATTGTAGTTGCTCTACTTCAAACATACTAAATAACTTCATCAATCAGTTAACTTACTTTATGCTGAAAACAATCGAAGAAAGCGCAACGACAACACAGATGACAGTTCTACGTTGAAGAAATAAAACTCAAAACACGCACGACGCGGTGAAGACGAGCGGCAGACATTTTTAAAATTACGATCAAAACAAACCACAGCAGTGTTATCTCAGCGTCAGGTTAAAGAAATTCGTAAAGTTCGCAGTGGTCTTTTCTCTCTGTCCGTATCTTTCCGGCCAATAAGTCAACTCAACAACGAACCTAGCACGGTTCAGCCAAAGTTAGTACACGCGCATGCGCAGATGAGACACGTTAAGTTCGGATGAGGACGTTAAGTTCGGTCTTTTCTCTTTAGGAACTCCCTATTTAGTATGTTTGAAGTAGAGCAACTACAATGGTACCTCGCGATATGTTCCTGGACCGGGATCGTATCTTGAAAAAATCTTATAATGAATGATGAGCGATGATGATTTAATTTAAACCTAAATTTGAGGTGATACATCATCGTCTTCACTTTCTTTTCTAGTTTTCTAACTAGAAACACTCGCTTCTTAACTTTCTGGGGCATTTCTATTCCAAAAATATCTATCTAAAGAACCCTGTTTCTGACGACTCCTCAAAATGTTGACTCATACAAATGTCATTCATACAATGTCCATACGCATTTTTTCTGAGTGCTTTTTTTAAAATAAAACTGTTTAAGTTTTCAAACCAACCGATGGTTTGCCCGTAGCGCGCCAACTTGTGGCATGAGGTACTGGCAAGTATCTGGCCAAGATGTGGCAAGAGGATGGTATCGCGAAAAACGTATCGTTTCGCGAGCACAAATTTTTGCGATATTCCACTTCGTATCTTGAAAACATCGTATTGCGAGGTACTACTGTATATGATAAAAGGAATAGGACTGGAGAAAGTCTAGAAATTGTTCAGTCTAAAACCTTACAGAATCTGGATGACACAATTAATATATTATTGTCGGCATCCAGTTTCTTTCAGCTGTATTCGTTAACTTAATCTGTAGTGACATGCATTTGGCGACATGAATGTTTGCATTAATTTGTGTGTACAATTAATATTTCTTAGGTTATGGAAGGCGTCGACAAATGATGGTGTGCCGAACAGGAGATAGTGGTTCACGAGGGAAGACGTGGAGATGCTCGGACTCGTCGTGGTCAAAAACACCTATGAACACATTGGCAGGTTGGTTTCCGAAATTTGCAAATGAATACTTAGTTGCGTATTTGGGGGCCCTAATTTGGTCTCGGACATTGTAAATTTCCAACGTTGAAGGCAAACGTAGATGAGTTCGCTCTGATCGCCTCTGTAGAAGGCCTGGAGGTTGTCCACGGTCTAATTCATCGCTTCAAAATCACCTACTGCTCAGAGGTGTTTCTTTCTCGTTGTAACACGAACAAATGTTTTTTCAGCCATCTTTGTGGTATGCTCAGAATTGTAGGTTTTGACCCTCTAGTTTAATAATATTCTGTGAATAATGCGGATACCACAATGGGCTTTAACGTGTCAAGCTGGTCTCACGACATCTTCCAATGGCTCTGCAAAAATTTTCAATGACAATATTTTTTTTTCTGTATCCTTAGATGGATTTACATTGCCGATGTTTTGAAGAATAGAAGAGGAAAGAATTTTGCGCCTAAAAGCGTGAGACAGAGGGTGACCCTGCTGCTCAATAATTTCAAAGTGCGCGATAGGACGGCGCAAAGTGCTTTGGGGAAAGAAGATGTATTGTTGTACTGCATCTATTAATTTATTAGAAACAAACCACAATTTTACGTTTCTTATACCACAGTTTACATTGCTTACTCCTTGCTCAAATTTTAATAAACTATAAATGTACTTTTCAGGGTGGGACGAGCTGGAGGTTGAACAGGTATGCGGTTGGCGCCTACCGAATGAAGTTATGGGTATCTATTCACCCATTTTGGAGATTACATGTACCTAGGCGTGTGGGATATCATTTTACAGTAAATTTTTGACGCTGAATTGATTGGAATGAGTCGGACCAAGAAAAGTCCGAGGTATAGCCAACTCCTGTAAAGAATTTGCAGCGTTTTGACCTAGGCATCATGAAATGTTTTTTAAAAAAGGCTGAGGCCAATAATTGGAGTAGGCCCATGAACTCGGGCTATGATTACATAGGTTAATTATTCAAGAAATAACAAAAAAATTGACTCCATTCAAATATTGAATTATGAACTTCCATTTTGAAGAGGGTTGGGAGAATGACATGTCAATCTAATCAAAACCCATTGTACACACGCGGCGCTTCATGAGCAACATTTTGGAGCAGAACCAAATTTTTCAAGCCAATACTATACAAAGTATGGAGATGGTCGAAAAAATTAGTTCGGAAACCAAATTAAAACTTATACTTTCGGCGTTCTCCTTGTTTTATTGTTTTCTGGGTTATTGTTACCTACTGTTTTGTGAAACTGGATTGTGATATTAGGTATTTACATATAAAGTGTTACTTGAACTCCCTAGTTCGTTATGTTGTGTTACGGACATGTCAGTCCGATTCCTGCTTACCAATGAATTTTATGTACGTTTGATATATACATTTGTTCATGTTTATTGTAGTTATTTTTCTTTCCTCTCTATCCAGTTGTTCGCCCTCATGGTGATTAAGGCGGTTTGGGTGCCGTGGTATGGAGTAATAGGATGTCTGAGACAGGGTATGATGGGTCCCTGTAAATGACGTAAGTTCGGTCTCGACGAACGCACAACATGCTAATCTGCTCCTGAACACCACATCCTGTCCAAATACCTGAAACGAAAACCATGATTTTTAGTTTTTTTTTTTAACGGAACCTTTCCAAATACATGTAATTAGGCGAATATCCAAACCCACTTACCAGCGTGTGCTTCCTTCCCTCGTAGGGGTCCTTTTAGACTGACAAGGTTGTGGAATCTTTTGTGGCCAGAATAATATAATTGCTGCACTTCTGAAGGGCGACACATTTTTCTACCCGTTCCATCGATAAAAGTCCAAACGTTGCTCAGGGGAGCTCCTTTAGCAGCCACTGCCTGTGGGCATAAATGAGATAATGAGGAGGACGCATAGAGGGTAGAGAGAATGTTAATCTCATATACTTGATTGTAATGATTACGAACTTCAATTTGATGTTTGAACTACTTTTATATTAATAATGTTAAATATTAGCCAGACCAATATGGTGCACGTGATACAGGCACAATGTGGACATCCTCTGCAACTCGATATCCATCTGCTCATAGGACGGTCAGAGAGTCGGAAACAGGTTTGGAGCTGTACCAACTGGTCTCTGCTGAATCGGAACTGCGCTCCACCTCGTCGTCAGTCATGAGATCTAAAATTTACAACTGAGGGCATTAAATTGCACATTCTTTGTGGGAATTCGCAATAAATTGGTTGAGCAGGGCAATAAGGTACTCGATCAATATGCTATCTACCTTGAAACCGATATCTACCGCTGACCGGGCGTATCTATCGTGTGCATTGCGTCTTACAATATGCTATCTACCGCCTCGAAAAACGCAGAACAAATGAATCGGCTTGCTCATCTAACACGCATTAATTTCTTAATGTTCAGTCCAGTTCGGTTGTTTCTTCACGTAGCCACGATGAGTGCGGGTCACTTTACAGGAAAATTATCTACCGACGATGCTACATGTGAGCAATTTTGAAGAGCTGCCCAGGTGAAATAGGTGTTTGTGAAAAGTTCAAGACGGCGTAGTGTGCAGTGGGCAGATGAAGAAAGAAGGATGGGTCGGTAAGATAGCATACTGAACCAATGAATGGTCGGTAGATACCATATTGATTGAGTACTGGGCAATAATAATTAAGGCATATTTGTACAAACCTAGGGAAAATGGACCAAGCGGCACCAGTCGACGAGGTGTAGGACGATCTCGGCTTTGTAAATAAAGTTCGAAAAGCCATGGAAGATCGCTGCTTGACAGGTGTCCATTCACGTAGGACCGATAAAAATAGTCGAGCGACATTTTCGATGACGGGCGAGCGGTTGAAGAAAATTCACAAACACAGGAGCACGAAATCGGTGGAGAAAACAAAATGCCGTATGCTGATGTTGACAAACAGGGTAGAAGACGCCATTTTACGTTGCTCTAAATTCGACGTCACTTTCAGATGAGGACACTTCGAGGTGGCCTCTTCTATCCGTTAGCAATCCAAATTAGCTCGCTCTAGCGAAAGCCCCGATACGACCCAAAACGATGGCCCTAGCACAGCTGGACTTATCTCTTAGGAACTCTCTAATATGTGTTTTTGGGATTTCCTGGTACCTAGGCGTGTGGGGTATCATTTTCCAGTAAATTTTGGGCCCTGAATCGATTGGAATGGGGTCCGGGACCCGCCACACCCACTTTTTTCCTCATGTTGAAGAAATGAATCTCCATGCGCCTTCGAGGAATAACCAACCCGTGTGTAAGAATTTGCAGATTTTTTTCTAAAGTGCTTGTGAGCTTACCAGCTATTGCGCCACATATTGCCCCGCCTAATGGGTTGTCTTCTTGGTGAAACTCCTTTTGAACAGCTCCCAGAGAGGATATTGAATAACGGAGAACGGCGCATCTCTCAAGGACAGTCGCCCAGAAGCCACGGTACATGCCGAAAAATCCTTCGGTCTTCAACGTGTGAGTTAGTATTGCCATAGACGTCTTCCCGTCAGAAAGAGCCTGTCTGCGCTGTTGACAATTTCAGTAGGAACGCGTGCCACGCAGGATATCTACATAAAAGCGGACAGTCCGAAGGGCAACTTTAGTCACAGGGCGAGAGAACAGTCATGTCATGAACTATGAGAACGTGGAGCACGTGTATGGCTAACCGTTTCAGCGAAAGCGGCTGCTGTCATTCTGACGGCGAATTCTCCTCGTCTGGTTTCAACATACGGCTCAACCACTGCTTTGAAAGTGTTGTACGATCCAAAGAATAGAGCGGCTGATAAAATGAAAAGTGAAACGTTAGTTGTACAAATTTTGCTGTCGATAGTTTCTCGATTTGTTAAATAATTCAATTTTAATTCAAAGTCATCACAGCTACAAATAAAGGGTGATTTCTTTAATTCGAACAAAACAGAAATTGGCAAAGCGCCACCACTGAATTGATGCAAATTATTACCAGCGGGAGCAGCCCCCAAAGCTGTTGGTCCAACTCCTTGGTAAATTCCTTTGAAAGCCCCCGGACTTCCAGAAACCATGTTCACTTTGGAGCCGAGTCTTAATTGTGTCAAGCGGGAAAAGTCCAGCGTCCACCGATATCCCAGCGACGGCTCCAGCCTGAAGATTTAAATTAATTTCGCATTTAGAACATAAATTACGAAGGTTTAAATTACGTAAGCAAAGTCTATGGCCGTTTCAAGACAAGTCGATCTGGGCAATGCCACAGAAAACTAAGGCATAATGTCAGGAAAAAAGTTACAGTTACCCAGAATGAAGCTGCAATGTGAAGCCGGGCGGTGCTTGAAAGCAAGGGAGAGAAACTCCGATGGCTCTTGTGCCATCATCTCAACAGATTCGGAAGTCAACGTCAGGACGATAAAATGATTACGGTGTACCCATTACCACGAGCGAGCCTTCTTTATTATTTACATGAGGGATTTATAGTCAGATACGTATCAAAGAGAGCTAACATTTCTGCTCGGAAAAAATTGTAACTCGCTTGGGCAGGGTCTTATCGCTAGCTAGCCTTGACCTTGCATGCGTTATCTGGCACATGTCACGAAGTATTGCTCTGGGTTTGCAGATGACGTCTGCAGATGCCTTCTGCGAGTAAGCAATATAATATAAGTAATGGTATTCATTGGTATAAAATATCTATCACCAATGTACCAATGACTAAAAAGTAAAAAATAAAGTCCACAAACGATTTAAATTAGGGTTGATCGTCGATGTTTGCCGAACATCTATGGTGAGCATCGATGTTCGATGTTTTTGCCATCGATGTTCGAAGGTTTGGCCGTCGAAGGTTCGATGTTTTCCACTATCGATGGTTGGAGGCGATGTTGATAAACGTACTACCTACTTTAGTTATTTGAACAGATTTTGGTTACAGGTTAGAAAAATAGATTCTCTTTCTCTCTAAAAGCTGAACATTATGATAATCTTGTAATCCCTATCTAGTCCATTTTGTACCATGATTTTGGGTCGCTGCCTACCTACCAACTTGACAATCCTCAGCCTGCAAATTTTCATCATAAGCGTTTGTCGCTTTGCAGGGCTGTCATTGTTGCCAATTGCAAATAAAGTCGTCATGTCCGCTTCTATCGAAAATCGCTATCGACCACTTGACAACAATGTGGACCCATGGAATAAGTATGGAATACTTATTCCTTGGGTCCTGTGCGAACGTCTCTTCTCAAAGGCGGGGCAGATATTGTCGTAAAGCCGTAATAGGTTGGAGGGAAAGTTGGCGGCCAAATTATTGTTTCTAGGTTCATTGCCACAACATTTTTATGGCATTTGGTATTTGTAAAAGATGGTATCTACTTTTTACTGATTTTGTAGTTTGCTAACATTGGGTTGATGAGACTGTTAGATCGTAGTACCTACCAATTGTAAGATTGTATTATAATTATAATTTCTTTGATTAATTGAATTAATATTGTTTGATTGCTTTTCAATTCTCATGGAAAAAACTTGAAAACATCGATGATTACGAGCCGATGTTTTTTGACTATCGATGTTTTGTCTCGATGGTGGTAGCGATGTTGAATATCGATGTTTTCCTTTCGATGACCAACTCCATTTTAAATCGATTCTGACAACGATTATAGACTGGAAGTCGATCTTCAGATGAGACACATTTCCTAATTACCAACTGTCTAGGCACAATTATTCACGGCTAACTGCTCCGTTTTCTGCAACCATGTAGAATGTAGATTTGCACATTAATTTGAACTTTCTACTAGACAAAGTGAACCGCCCCGAAATGTATGGGGTATTCTATAGGGTATTACACCTGTAGGTATAGTGAAGTTCTACTAACTAAAATACTGAAGGGGTTGTGAATGGGAGTTGTTTGCTGGGATGCGTGTTGTAGTACCTAGGTGCTTACAGAATATTGTCTAATGTTTATTGTTTAACGTATTCCGTTATGTTATGAGCAATAGAACTGGAGAAAGAAGAACCAGATAAGTTAATTTTCAAATAATGAGAGTCAAGTTTAGCGGTCCACTGGGGACGCAGGAGCAAATTATTTAGGAAGGAAGCTGCAAGTGAGTATGCCTAGATGGTGGTATTGAAGAAGGCGGTTCTACATGTGATCGCGAACATCTCGTTTGATGACGGCAAATACCGACATTGACAACGTCATCGGCAGCAAGCTAGGCTAGGGCTGGTTCTAAGTTTATCAAATGACCAATTTTGCCTTCCGTAGTTTATACCTGGCTATGTAATATTTTTTCCGCCACTTTGGCAAGATCGGCTGCGTGGCGTGGAGGTAGCATTCGAGCGTAGTTGAAAATCGCGTCCGTACGGGTAAATGTTCGAATTATTCCTTTAATGTTGTTTTGTTAGCTGAATGGCTGGTAGTCCCCTGCCCCGGTCGCTTCTTCATTAGTAGAAGTGTTTAGTCAAAGTGAAGTAATTGGTGAGCAGCCGGTAATTTGCGTGTTATGAACGTTATCGGCGTTTCCCTCCGACTTTGTTAGCTTATTATGGGCAAAAACTTTCTCAAAAGCAGTCTACAGAATGCTTCCTTCAACATAATTTTCCAAGTAGGTTTTTCACTTGAGTGATAGCTATTTTGTGTTGCATGTCCCTCTTGTGGTGATCATATTTAGTATTGTTTATTTAGTACATCTATTTGTCTTTTTCAGGTCGGATTTCGGGTAGTAACATTCCTGTTGAACGCGTTCGTCCTCCGAAACATCTCTCAAGATGTCATTGGTGTTATGAACGTTCGTTTATTACTGTTGGAATCAACGATATTATTTTTGAGCCGAGAAGCCTTCAGGCGAGCTCTTCTGTCCCGAACAACTGAACACAATTGGCCGCAAGTGATCAACCTTCTGTGGCTTACGTAAGTAGCACTCACTTCTCAACTCTCTCTTTCTAACCCAGTTTTTTTTTCTTTCACTATTTTGTGCCATTTTCGTCACTCATTCATGCCGTGACTGCGCGTCTGTGCGTCTCGCTCCCCTGGGAAGTGCTATTAAAAGGAAATTGTTCTCGCGTCACGTGTCCTGGTTCCAATCGCTCCCCTCTCTTGACATATCTCGAGCGTTATCAAATCATTACAACGTACGTGCACACCCAGACCAGCCTCTATCGTAAATTTTTCACCTGTTCTGCCTGAGTACCAACTTGTTGTACTTTGTTGTTTTCTCTTTATTATATGGCTCAATAGATAAGATAAGAAGGAGGTAACAAGGGCCGTCTTGAAGTCTTTGAATACCCCTACTGAATACTGATTTCCAATCCAAGGTAATTTCGACTCACCTTAATAAGGTCATATAATTTTTTGTTTTGTTCTTATTGCACCAAGTTTTTCAAACTTATGAACAACGTTGTTCTGATTATAAATACTTCATATTGAATTCAAAACTGAGGTACGTAGCTACTAGTATTGTTGAATCTTTAATTCACTTTCAGACTGGTTATTATGTTTCCATGTTTCCTCCAGAAGATCCCTGTGTAGAGCCAGTCTGTAGTACCACAGCACATTTGCTATGCCGCGAAGTACACTGTTTTGAAACCTCTATATGATCAGTCTGTTAGAGACGTACAGCCCCCCAGCTGCGTTCCATAAGCCCACACAGGCCTGACCACCAGTTGTACAGGAATCATGTGTTTTGTATGGTCATTGATGATGGGCGTTCTTCGCCTAATTATTGAGAAAGGCCAGGTGTAGCTAATCTTCTGGTCAGTAAAGTCTACGTTTACTGACAGCCTCATTTATCCTGATTCTCCATTTAGTTGTCTTTTTATTAATTTTGGAGACGGAGTGATTTACTTTGGATATTGATGTATCGTTGCTGTCTCCCACCACTGGTATAGCAGTGTCACCAGCAAAATTAGTAGACATGCTACCATCAGCTTTAGGAAAATCGCTAGTGGAGGAGAGGGCCTAGCGTTGATTTGTTTTGGCACTGAAATGTACCAACTTGTTTGATTCTAATGTTGGTACCTTGGAAACGTATGGCTTAAGCAGTTCATCAAGTCCAGGTCTGGCTTGCGGCGTGAATGTCCGATTCACATAGAATTTACTGACTCGACTGTGGTAGTACTCTTGTTACTGTAGTCAGAACAGAACGCTTACATCAGAAATTCCGCCGTCTTGAGCATACATGGCGTTTTCTCGTCAATTACCCACCTAATCAGCTTAAGGAATGTATTTGTCCCAAAATACCAATCGAGCTGTTCAGCAATTTCTCTACAGAATAGGCCAAGCAAATTGGACTACTTACTAGAACGTCTGCAAATTTGATTTTAAATGCGAATTGAGAATTGACCGAAGTGTGTTCCTTTCGGTCCTAACCGGCTTGAAGTTTTTCTGAAGGCCTTGGATGCTGTGTATTTGTGATATGTAGTTTTTGGCTGTTCGTCTGTATCCTGTCAAACCTGTGGAAGACTATAACAGACTCATTACAATCATTCCGGATCTTTTGGACGCTAGATCAGCTGGGAGCCTGTCTCTTACTACAGATAGTGCTGCCTCCCTACCTTTCTTGATACATGATACATCAGGCGTCCTTGAGGCAATCGAATGAGCTATGAAGTTTGATTCGTCGTCGACCCTCGCTTCTTTTATCTTGATATCTGGACCACTTATTTGAGATTTTCGGATCGTTTTATGTTGTAGAACTCCCTACACCTCTGCAAATCTGGATTAATATCGTTCATTCTCGGTGGATGTTTTGTGCCACATAGCCTCTCATGCGCGAATCAGCTAAGAATGCGTGAATTTTTCGTATCCTACCTAAATCACTGATGACTCTCCCTTACAACCCGGAATATTCATTGATAAATTGGGTGTTACGTTACGAGGATTGAATTTCGTAGGTAATCATTTGCTCTGAGTGACAAATCGGTTAGCAAAAATGAGAAGTGTGGTTTCTACCGCGTAACTTCAAGGAAAATAATCTTAATAATAAACTTTCAAGAATTTTCTTTAGATTTCGACCGCTCCTTTCAATTTGTTATTTTATTATTATTTTTTAAATGTATAACGCAAACCATCCGGACAGTCCTGCGGAAATATCACACTGATAATTACCGTTTCAAATAGTCAAGAGCCTTGGTAGCTATCATTCGGTTGAGCGAAAAATGTTTCATGCCGAAACCTGACAAACGCACCTTTTTTGTATTCGCACTCGATTTTCTCAAAGAACTTCCCCGATATGAAATAAGATTGACTTTGGCATCTGCAACTTTGCGAATTTGTCCAAAGTACCTCCTTTCTAATGCCGCGTAAAACGTGGGAGTATTTCGATTTTCTTGAAAAACTTGGGTCTTCCACTGTTTTTTGAAGCCACTAGCTTCTTTTTATAACAAAGTTAGATAGAAAGTTTCCAGCTATATGTAAAATTACATTTTTTGTTTGTAATTAAGGGCGTTATTGTCGTATCAAAATAACAAAAAATTGCAATTAATTTGATTAGTGTCTTGAGCTTTTTAGTGCAGTACCTAAGGGTGGATACCATGAATAACGGCTGTTGTTGACTTTGGATAGTGAATCGAGTGACCACCTCCCCCTTTAACTCTCTGACTTTTAATTCGTTGTACAGTGTAGGATGAAATCGGTTCGACTTGAGTTGCGTCATCAACAGCAGCTATTTTTGACCTCCACCCTTCCGGTTATTTGATGTCAGAATTGCTGTTCCTATAGTGTGCTCCGTTATTCGTTGGGTTGCAGAAGCTGAGGAACATGAAGAGGAAAGGAGACTTGCCTTCAAACGGTGACGGGACCAGGGAAACGAAAGCCGCCACCCTGGCTCAACGAAAAGCCGAAAAAGAAGAACGCGAGAGTATAGTGCTGTGGAAGAGGCCGTTTCTAACGTTGAACTATTTCCTTAGAGAGTTGACGATCACGATTGACAGCACAGTTCGAAAAACCGCTCAGTATAGGAAGACTTTGGTTCTCATAGTGTTAATTCTTGTAGCGTTAGCGGGGATCAACAGTGTTGAGGGTCCGCATCAGAGTATCTTGCGGCTTTTGAAGAAGCAGGCGTTCTGGAGTGCATATTGGGTAGGATTAGGCGTTTTATCGTCGATAGGTTTAGGCACCGGGTTGCACACGTTCCTTTTGTATTTGGGTCCACACATCGCCGCTGTTACTATGGCAGCATACGAATGCGGCGGTCTCAATTTTCCTGAGCCTCCTTACCCATCGACGATTGTCTGCCCTCCGGAAATCGATCCTGCATTGGCGTACAACCATATGGAACATCATGCGGAAAGTGAGCATCGAGTCGATTATGTGGGGTGCTGGGACGGCTCTCGGCGAGCTACCTCCGTATTTCATGGCTCGTGCCGCTCGCCTCTCAGGTCACGACCCTGACGACGAAGACGACCTGAAAGAGTTCGAAGAGCTTCAAAAGAAGAAGAAAAATCCATCCTCAATGTCACTAGTAGACCGGGGAAAACTCCTAGTCGAAGAACTAGTCCACAAAGTAGGATTCTTCGGTATCCTTGTCTGCGCCTCAATCCCCAATCCTCTGTTTGATCTCGCGGGGATTACGTGCGGCCATTTCCTCGTTCCTTTTTGGACCTTCTTCGGAGCTACTCTCATAGGCAAGGCCATAATCAAGATGTCTATTCAATCCGTCTTCGTTATTGTTGCCTTCTCTGACATCCTCATCCTCAAATTGATGGAAATCCTCGGCCTAATTCCCACTTTCGGTGCTCAACTTCAAGTATTCGTTCAGAAATTAGTCGAAATGCAACGGGCCAAACTTCACCAAGACTCCGCTGACGCTGTTGCCCCTCAGTCCGGCAACCCTCTGGCTTCAGTGTTCGAAATTTTTGTCCTCGCCATGGTTGGCTATTTCGTTCTGTCTATTGTCAACAGTTTGGCTCAGAGTTACCACAAACGTACCTCAGTCAAAACGTCCAAAGTTTCCGAGCGCAAACGGAGGGAGGATTGACAAAAACCCTCCGCTCAAAACCTCAGCAAACGGAAAAAAGGCGTGAAAAAAAGACGTTTCAAATAGGTTTATGAGCTCGAATACATTCCTCTGAAAAGAAACGTAACGAGCGTTACCAAAGTGAAGAAAAGGAGACGATCCCAGTCCTCAAAGTGTTGAGCGTAGGGAATTCGGAACGTATTGATACCATGACTGCCTGTATGATAACTACTCAATAAATCACGTCAAAATGACACAATAGTTGAACATGGATAATGTATGAAATAGACGATGGATATGACGTTTTCCTTTAAATTGACCAGGATTTTTTCTCATGCCGAAAAGTCGTCCATAAATTTATATTATATTATAAATAACTAAGGTGGCTGATGCTAGATCTCTTTTAGAAAAAGCTGAATTGGTCGTGCCTGGTCAATATTTTTCTAGCTTCAAGCTGGTATTGATTCTTCGTTGAGTATCAAGCTTTTTCGATTACTTAAACTGACAATCGGTAAACCTTCGTGGAATGATGTTTGCAATTGAAGGATAACCTGTGTAATGGAAAAAATGAACCCCTTCTAATTATATTCTAATTAGTACAAACAAATATTTAAAAAGGCGATGAGTTTCAATTGTCGATATGCATCGATAGTGTGTGCGTGGGTAATAATTCAGATACAGACCGGTGGTGGCCTCGGCTGGAGGGCTCTGAGTAAGCTAAAGATCCAGAGTTTTCCCCCCTAAAGATAGATGCTTTTGCTTGGTGATGGGTCTCCTATGAATACCTAATAAGAAATCCTGTCGTTAAAACCATATTGTACACTATGTTACTGCTGGAACAATTTCCTTTTTTACATAGCACTTATCACGGAAGTACGGATTTTGTTTGAAATTGCACAAGGCATTGATTTTTGGTTGTTTAAAGAAAGTAGATAAATCGATTTATTGCCAGTTGGCTATCATTGTGTTATTCGTGAGTGGTGGTTCATCACTTCAGTTTGAGTCTCCCCTATCGCCTCAGTTTAATAAACGAACTGAACTGACAGTTTCTGGTCGTGGAAACTAGAATCTTCATCTTCAATCAAAATCAATTTTGCTCAAGGAACTCGCGGGCTAAAAGTGTAAACCTAGTTAGGTGGTGGAATAGTGTTCTCGCTATGCATTGCGTATCGTCAGCACCATCGTTTTAGGCCATACTCAGGATTCTTGCTATGGAAGTTATTATAGTGTTTACGAGGGAGGGGGAGTCCAAAAGGGGGGTGTTTCAAACAAGACCTGCCATTTCAGAGAAGTTCAATTCCAATTTACTGGAAACATGACCTAGTAGCTGTTTCGGTTTTGGTAATTTGGACTATTGAGTTCGGGTTTGATGAAGGGAACCACACTAATTCCCATTTTTCTCTAAAACTCAGCCTGTGACTGTTCAGTATATTACTTTAGGCGGAACTTGGAATCTTTGCACAAAATGATTAAGGGAGGATCTCCAACTATACCTCACCCCTCTGCATGGGTAAATCAAAGCGGGGTAGGAATACATCTTGGGAGGGTCAGATAATTAAACCATCTAATATGAATGGCAGGTGGTACGCGTGAGATTTTATGCATTCTAACTTTTTTTTTGAGGAAGTGGAGGGCGGAGTGATTTGAATCTCCAAATAATCTTCCCTCATTCTCCTTCAATAAGTAGCATGAATACAGAAGATGATTCGTTTTAGAAAAAGTGAACACGCCATCGTCAGAAGTCCCTCAAAATAGAGCCGTTAACCCGGGATATTTTTCTTTCTCCCTTTTCAGCTTTATTATATATTTTTTTCACGAACGTTCATGCTCTGATGAATTGGAAAATATGTATATAATGGGGAAAAATGTCAAATATTCTACAGTGAAACCTCTTAAATGTAAGAAATATTTAAAGAAAAATTGAAAATAAAGGCTTGGGAAAGAATTGCCCTCCAGTTCTACAATATTCAACTGCTGTCTCTTTTCTAGAAAAGGTTCGTCGTTCCGAAAATTCGGTATGAAATACCTCCAAATTGATGTTAGGCCCCACTTTGTGTATTCGGAACTCATTACACCTAATAACGCTACAAAGACAAAAGTTTAGTGCGATAAAACCGCTGAGGGTTTATTTCAAATATTGGGTCCATTATGCGGGGGCGTTGTTTTGTCGAAAATATTCTCTGGCTACTGTGCCAATATTAGTTGTGTATTTATCAACATGTTTTCCATATATACGGACGTTTGTATGTTGTTTTGTAAATAAAAATAAGTTATTCGTGCTTGGTTACTTCTTTTCCGCTAGCACCTTTTTTCACTTAGGATCGTATGTATACGAATTTTCAAGATGATAAATGAACTGAAGTGTCCGAAGTAGTTCCATACTTGGCATGGTGCTTTGTGGTCGTACTATATCGCCCATTTCTTGTCAGAAAGTCGTCTCACTACAGTTGAAGGTCGAATCCACTGCTGAACAATACGATAAAGCACAGTATTATTACGTGAACATGAAATAGGTATGGATCTGTCTAACTACTCCGACGAGCGCAATGCGGAAGACGAAAACATAACTCCTAAACAATCTTTAAATAGTTTGCCAGTAAAAAATGAGCTTAGAAGTCCTTTGTTTCTCAAAACACTTTAGTTACGTTCGTTTGAATTGGAAAGTTTTGGGCTCATCTTGAGTAGGTTTATGAAATGGCTCTTTTCAGGAGGAATTAGCCAGCTTCTGATGGCAAAAATTGTATTATTTTGTGGTTGATACATCATGATAATTGAAAACACATTACACTCCATAAGGGTAAACTCGCGAGGCAATCAATGGAAAGTTCAAAAACCAGTAATTATTATGTATCGATTAAAGCTGGCCCAATTTTCGGTAACTTCCTGGTTGAAGATATCAATTGCTCAATACGCCAAGTCTTCTTTGAGAAGTCTCAACCATGACGAAGTATGCACAGGGCTTTGCTTAATAAAATTACAATTTTTTCCGCAAGCTCCTACAGAGGCCTTCCATAGGGTTGTAGAGGACCCATGCATAATATGTGAAGAGAGAGAGAGAGAGAGAGAAAACAACAACTTTCCTGGGGGCTTATTGGTTTCAGCAGAAGAGGGCGGGCTGATGGGGCTTCACTACATAGTTTATATTTAAAGTCACAGAATATGGACGCAATTGATTTTGCTTTTCAGAGTTCCAATATGTTCGTGCTTATGTCTCCTGTTTGGATGGATATGGCTTCAAGTTCTCGAGACTCCAGGGCCTCACATCACCGTCCACTACAAGTTGGGCGTTTACGCAATTTGCATCAGTTGCGTGCTCAACGTCTGCATAGAACCCTTCTACCTTGTTGCTCAAGCATTCCTGTTCGTCAAGTTGAGGGTAGGTATAACAGTCATGCCTACAATCGGCTGGTACATTTTTGGATGCGGAAAACGAACACAAACGAATCCTAATCATTAAACAGTAAATGGAGCCACTGTCAAAAATCCTTAAACTTCTTATCTGTCAAACGCCTTGTCTGCTGTACTAATAGAAAAGATCTGCAAATTCTTACACATGGGTTGGTTATTCCTCGAACCAGGCGCATGGAAACTAATTTGAACCTCGGACCAGGCGCATAGAGGTTCATTTCTTCAGCATGGGGGAAACAGTGGGTGTGGCGAGTCCCGGACCTATTCCAATCGATTCAGGGTTCAAAATTTAGTGGAAAATGATACCCCACACGCCTAGGCACCAGAAATCTTGAAAACACATATTCAAAATGGGTAATAAATACCGAATTTGACCCAAAACTTCTTCCAGTGGGTGCCAATCGTTCTGGGACCCACTTTATTGGATTCAGCGTCCAAAATGTAGTGGAAAATGATACCCCACACGCCTAGATTGCAAAAAATCTCGAAAATCCATTTTTCGAAATACGCATTTTGACCCCTACACTTCCCAAATTTGATCCGATCGGGCTACAAACTTACAAGGACGGGAACAGACCCCTGACCCAAATTTCGGATTTTCGGAAAATTGTCTTTCTTTAAAAAAAAAAAAAAAACCGGACGGCGGCCGAATCGGAGAGGTCGACCTTTTGCATGAAAATATAGGTTGATTATTCAAGGAATAACCAACCAAAAGTCGACAATTTTCACTGTTGACACAAGAAAATACTCTCTAATTGTACAGATTCCAAATCACAACTGCACATCCACTAAACTTCCATCAAGAACAAGTGTCATGATTTTGGAGAGAGAAAAAATGTCGGATCATTGAGGGGTTTCATAAATGTCGATGAAACCCCCAGAAACACTTTCAAACAATCACTCCATTGGATTGTTAATATTTGCCTGTGATTGGGCTACAGATTTCATTTACAAAATAGTAAATCCTTAGAAATTGACCAAGGACTCTTTTCTTTTATATTTACAATAATTTATATTCTATTTATGTTTAGGTGTTGATTGAGACAGTCAGCGTCTCCGTACGAACCGTCATTTTTACGTGTTTGGTTCTGTGGAAGCCGTCAGCGGCTGTGGTTGCCTTCTCAGTTGCACAGATCGTTTCAACGATATGCTACGCTGGTGCTTACTGCGAGTACTTTCGACGTTACATTCAACGACGGAAGACGTCACCTCAAACGCCAGATGATTTCCCATTTACCTGTTTAGGGGATTTTCTACCCAAAAAACTGACAGGCCAGGTAAATAAATCTGGTTTAATGGTTGGTTGCTGAAGAAAGTAACCAGTGCGAGATCAATTTAGTTCAACGAGTTCTCCTTCTTTTTCATGCTAGAACTGGACTGACTGGAAGCTCTGCGTCCTCACATGGAGCTTCCTGAAACAAGGTATTTTGAAACAAGTACTTACCGAAGGAGAACGCTACGTAATGACACTGTTCACAGTCTTGACGTTCTACGAGCAGGGGGTCTATGACGTAGTGAACAATTTGGGTTCCCTTGCGGCCAGGTTTTTGTTCCGACCTATAGAAGAGAGCTCTTATTTCTATTTCTCTCAAATCATCAGTCGAGATAAGCCAATCTCCGATCAAAATCAGGTAAGCTTCGTAAGATGCTTAGATCAGTAACTGAAGCACAAGTGTGAGGACTGCACTACATTTGTATGACTTTCTATTTTTATTTCTTCCTTGTAGCTCCAGATAAGAGAGGCCACGTTGGTGTTGGAGCAGCTCCTCCGTACAGTAATCAGTCTTGGAGTTCTAGCTGTATGCTTCGGTCAGGGCTATTCTCGGACTGCGTTGCTTCTGTACGGTGGAACTACGCTGGCCGAAAGTATTGCTGTGTTACTCCTCAGAGCCCACTGCTTCGCTGTGCTCCTGCTAGCCGTCAATGGGACCACCGAAGCGTATGCCCTTGCTACTATGGACTCTACACAAATTGACAGGTGACGGCATGATAAGTATGAGTCAAGAAGAGTCGAGTACCTCTATCCTGATGGTGGTTTGAAATTGGCTTAATCAAGGATTTGAAACTTTTTCAGGTACAACCATGTTATGGCTGCCTTGTCTGCAGGTTTCTTGTTATTTTCATGGCTGCTTGCTACAATTTTTGGAAGCGTTGGTTTCATTATAGCCAACTGTTTCAACATGGCTGCGAGAATATACCACAGGTAACATTTTATAAGGGGAAAGTTATTTAATTGGCCTTCAATAATTGCTCCCTCTGCTGACCCTAAGGACGCTGGTTTTCTGGCCGCTAATAAACTTATGCTTGGTTTTGGATATTACAGCTCTTTGTTCATCGTGAAACGGTACGAGAATACAAATATACAACCCCTAAACAACATAATCCCAGGAAAACTATTTCTTACCAGCGCTGTAGGATCAGCCGTCATATCACTGGTGTCCGAAGTTAGTTTCTCATGAGTTCATCAACCATAATATCTAACGCAATCGAAATTTTGCCTTCAAATTATTTGAATCGAAGACTAAAATTAATATTTATCCCTTTCCAGTACCTGTACTTCAACGACAGCAAATTGACGCACGTGGCGATAGGGGCGGTCCTACTAGCCATCACATCGGGTGCTTGGGCGTACGAAGAGGCATCTCTAGTCAAATCCGGCTATCGACGATTCAGAAGGAGCTCGTCCATAAAATCGGACTGAAAACGGTGATCGAGAGTAAAATCATGTTCCTAATTCAAAATTAAATCCTTCTAAAACATTGAGAAGAGCAATCTAACGATTGATTTTTCTTTGCAGTTCATTATTAATTGTGAAACTGCAGGAAGTCCAACAAATTCACCTGCGTTGTCATTATATTAATTTATCTTGCCATCTCTTCACGTGTGGTGCGAATGAGCCTTAATGAGTGTACATTCGTTTACATTTCTTTTATGAAAATTGATAGTCAGAGAAGAATATTGACCAGAATGATCAGATGGAATGTATTTCCTATCTTTGCTTCTATTACTTTTTAGTGAGAGAATGGGAATGGTTGTCATGTTACTACTAAGAGTAATCCCAAACTGCCGCCACCTGAGAGCAGTAGTGACAATATTGAGGTTGTTTCAATTAAAGGGGCACTCGTCCTTCTCTAACGTGGACCTGACTACCTTAGGTACTCAGTGTCTCCCGCAGATTTTCCCATTCAGAACAACAATAGAATAAAATCAAGGCAAAATATGCCAGTCACTACCCATTGATACACCCCTTTTGATACTTTGGTTTTAGTAAACAATAATTTCCAAGTAGTTTGTGCCATGATAATTTGGATTGTTGATTATGCCTGTAAGTGCGGAACTGTATTAACCTGAATAGTTTTCTAGCCGAACCGTTCTATAGCAGAATCAGTTTTACCACACTACTCAGTTGAACAAATACACCATGACAAACGCTATTGTGAATGTAGGAAGGTCCATAAGTACTACTTCTTGCTTGCACTCTTCTTACAATCTTCAATCACTTAATGCAGCTATCTATAAACTGACACTAAACGATCACGGTATGTTAACCTTTGAACATTTCGATGGCAATTTAGGACCATTAGAATAAATTTAGCGAATGCCGAGGATGCTTCATCTTTGTACGCATAACGTATCTGCACCGCCGTCAATGGACCGATGCTGTGATATTAACAACCATAAGACGTCCTGTGGTTGCCTTTTTGTTCTCAAGATGCTTAACAGTGATGTAGCAATTAAAACGTTTTGTTGGATCTGCGTTAGTTCTTTTCCCGAATTCCATCCTTATTTGATAGATCTATCGCGGCTAGGGATCTCCTTGCTAACCAGAATGAACGATTAATTCTTGAGGGTAAATTGCGCTCTACGTAGTTTGAAGTTGTATTTATACTATTTACAAAAAATTGTGAAGGTTCCTTTTGTGAACAACATAGAATCTCCCAGAAATCTCAGGCAAGCTTCTTGAATATTGCCGTCGTTACGGCTCCGCTCTTTTTGATAAGGCACTGCCTGCAACATGCCAAAGTGCATTGCCAAACGTACAAGTATATATTTTTTGGAGGTGGATACATAATGTTGGTTAATGTCGTCGCTCCACGAAGCAAACAAAAATCTCGCGATATATACACATAAACCATGCTAAACTCACTGTGTATCGCTCTGGAAATTTATGATCGGGTTTTCTTTTCGGCCATCAATTTGAGACGCATGTTGGGCAATAGCAGACAATATTCCAGCAGTTTCGGGCTTGATATTCGGACTCGCTGAAAGTAACAAACACGTTATGAATGCATGAAAAACACAAGCCCGAAGTCGAAATTGAGAAAACGTGAAAAGAGACTCATCAGACTCGCCTTAGTAATATCCAGAAATAATTATTTACGTACTCTTCAAACTTCTCAGCTCATTGTGTGTGTTTTAGCTGAGAAAACTGAGTTAGAGCGTGTTTTTCATGCCCATACATCATACATAGGTACATACATAAGGAAAGGGCTGCCTGGAGGATATGTTCAGTTTCGTTAAAATTACAGCAGTTACCAATCAAACGTTTATTGTTGTTTTAGTTTCGTTATACAGCGATACAGGTTGCAGGCTGATATGACAATTATAAAAGAATTGCAATCCGTGGTAGTATTCAAATACATCTGCTTGGGACTGGTGCTTTTAAGATACCCAACGCTCGGGTTAATTTCATTAAAGAAGAATGTGATGTGACGGTTCTTGTACAATCGGTGGTCTTGTACAATTTGAAGTTGGGCTATTTAGAATGTACAATTTCTAGGATGAGTCATTAACATGAATGGCTCAGTACGCGCCCTCGGACTTGTGAAGAGTCAGGAAACTGATATGTACTTACTCGTATTTTGTCAAATTAAATATCTACTGTCCCACTCAGCGAGTGAATATGACCTTGTAAAGGCTACTGACTAGGATCACTGAATTGTGGACTTACTCAGAAGGCAGAGGCCGTGTTCGTCGCTCAGGATAGCTCCGGTAACACCATCGCTGTTCAGGCTGAAAAAGTTAACCAGCCGGTGAGTTACGAGAATACCAACTGAAATAAGAGCACAAATGTCCGTGTTCCAATGAAGGAGACTAATTCAATAACTAAATGATAATTTTCCAGATATAGAACACGGAACGAGAAATTACATTTCGTTAAATTTCGCCTCTAAATTGGCCTCCATGTTGACTGAATCGGCGCGTGAGCTGACACCTGACAGCAAACAAGCTGAAGTCAGATACACAGATACATAAACATAAACAAGCAGGAGGGCAGACCGGGAAGGCCATGGAAGAAAGGAGTCTCCTGATGCAGCTCGGTGTGAGCGCCCCTCGCGGCCGAAATTATAAATTGCCGAGCGGTTTTGAGGGCGACTCTGTGGGTTTGGTTCCGAGGGTTTTTGCTGATTTTTCTTTGTGTCATCTCATCACCTTTCGATTCCACTTTCCCGTCTCGTCTAATCCGTGACGGTTTCCAGGCCAAGGTGGATCAGATAATCTGTCTAAAGGCTGAACCATTGCTCAACATTGTGAGACTGGGCAGCCAAATATAAACTGAACTACTTTCACGAGCAGCAACAACGGGTTTAAAAAATTTTCAACCATTTTTGTTTTGGTGTTTGACTGGAAGAGCTCTCCAAAATGAGAGTATAATAAAAAGAAGAATATTTCGTAAATCTTTAAAGAAAATAAAGGATGGCTGTCCAAAGTGATAAAAAGATATTATTATAACAATTTGAAAAACCTATTATAATTATCATAAGACAATACATTATTATTATTATGACACTAGTTCTTGAAAAATTCGTTGGCTTTCACTATCAATCATTCTTGTTGGTATTGTGAACTGAATATGGAATTAACTATAGGTGTTGCCCAAAACATTGTCTTGTTACATGATGATTATTTTTTTCGTTAACAACACATGGATGATGATACTGAATAGCACCATGTTGACATGGCTGATTTGTGAACCATGAAAACGACGAAGGCCCAACTCACACAGTTATAGGCAGGGGCCAAAGAGCATGACGCCGAACTTCGTTGAGTGTGTTTTAATCGACATATACGCGAAGTTTGGGTTTGAGGATTTCGGCCGCCAGTTGCGCTCTTGGCGAGCTAGTAGGAGGAATCTCCTGACGGATTGTGGTTTTGTTGTTATATATCAAATATGAACTTGACAGAACATAATATTTATCCATTGACCCCTAACTATCTACGGATTTTACGCGGTAATATGGGTCCAACTATCGGAGCAGCAATCTATCGGAGTATGCTTAGATCCTTGGAGCGCATGGCTGTTTGCTGTTTTTCACCGATATTTCATCATTCTATTATGTAAGTGAAGCCCTAGGAGCTTCCCTTTCTTCCATGGCCTGTACAAAAACGAAGCTAGAATCTTGAAGAAAACAAACCGCGGATTTCCTCAGAAAATCCGTAGTCATTTCAAAACGTAGCGACCCAAGTACACCGTTATTTTACTAATATTTCCGGATGGTTCTAATGGTTTAATTATTTGACCGAATCAGGAAAAAAAGAAAAGTTTAATATAAGCTTCCAACGAAGCAGTTATAAAGGAAACGATTATTATCAGTGTGTTGGTAGAAGTGCAGGGTAACACAAGGCGCATGCACGCGATTGGCCAAACAAACAGGTTTAAAATTTTGTTTCTATTCATATCCAACGGACGCAATCCCCGCTCTAGGACTTCAAAATATTTGCGGCTTGATTTTCTCTATCACATGCAGTAATTTTTAAGTGAATTTAAATACTCGACCTTCTAAATTGACTTTGATAAGCCTCAGCTCAGAAGAAGAGGCATGAATGTGATTTTCAATACCGTCTCGAATGTGGGCTACGGTGTGTATTGGATTCTGTTGAGTTTCCATCACGCTTGTTTATGGATTGGTTGGGCTATAACAACGGTGTATTTGTGCATCTTCAGGAGTATTTTTGCCTTAATAGTCAATATATTGACTGCAATTCCAATCCTGTGTGAAGATCTTGTTGTATTTGTGGAAGACGTCGTTGAAGTTACCGAAAAATGTTTTGTGGACGCGTTCGGCACTACTTGGCTGATAGTTGAATCATTTTATTCATCCTGCCGTTACGCAGTAGGCGGTTTGATTCACCTACCGACTCATGTGGCGCGAAGCGTGATGTCATATAAATTAGGCAGCTTCTGCCTTAATCTGGCATGGCTTATCAAAGAAGCTGTCTTACTAATCGGCATTTGGATCTGGGAATTATTCGCGCTGGGCTTTGCAGCTCTCTCCTATCTGAATGAAACTCCGTACATCGTTTGTATTCTCTGTGCTCGAGCCCTCGACCAAATGTTGATCAACATGCTACAGACGATTGAAACGAATTTATTCAAGTCAATTTGCGGCCTCTTCATGGGGTATGGAGCGGTCTTCTTAGCCAAAAAGACCGGTCTTATGCCGAGAGAGGGGACTTATGTACTCGTTTCTCGCATCTACAAGTGAGTTAAACTATATTCATATTTGCTAAAAATAAACCATTAATTTATTAATTCGATGATTTAGGTGGGCCTGAAGTCGGTATTTTGATTACAACTATTCCGTCGGGCTTGACGGATCCTAACGCGTGACAACACATTGATGTTGATACTTGAATATAATTTATTTTCAGGTGGAATCGCTCTAACCTCGCTGCTGCCGCTGACATTTCGACGTCATTGTGGATGAGGACCGCCAAGAAATTGAATTCGACCGTCATCGCGGTTTCCCTTTTCATCCTTAACCAGTGGCAAACGGTCAAAGTCTTTGCTCGCATGTTATTCCAAGAAGCTGTGATTCACACCCCGACAAAAGCCGCGTTAGAAATGCGCCTGGAAAAAGAAACGGCGGCTATGCGGTGCGTTGTATGTTTGGACAGTCGTCGTGACGTAATTATTCTCAATTGTCGTCACTTAACCATGTGTCGCATCTGCGCCTTAACGGTCGCCGTGGATTCCGGCGAGTGCCCAATATGTCGATCCCCCATCGAAGACATTATCTCTGTGTACACTTGATGCTGACGGCCGACAACCATATCTAATCTCATTTACCCTAAATAGCATTTTAAATACCAGGGAAACATACAACCCATTCAAAAGAATCTTCTAGGAAATTTCCTTCTTCCTTTTTTTATAACTTTATTTTCTTGTTTTGCTGACTATTGGTCAAGCCACAAATATTATGTATAAAAACTGTTGCCACCTCTAGCAACCTAACATACATTTTAATAGAGGATTCATTTAATCTCAATTTATTCGACGAATTATGAGATAGACCGAGAAAAATGAAAATATTTAAAATTTTATTTGTGAATATTATGTTATATTTGGTATATAGATTATTATAAACGGCTGCTCCGTCCGCGTTTCCGCTTTATTGTATAGAGTGCAGAGGAGAATCCGTCGCACTCGGGTACTGCTCATCTAGGATTCTGAATTCGTACGCGTATTTATTCCTCTCGTCTGTAGCGCCAATGTAATTACACAAAATTGCCTAAAAGAGCACAAAAGACAAAATTAACAATTATTTTCAAATAAAATAAGTTCCTACAAAGATATGTGCGTATTGAAGCGCCAACGTACTTGAAAATACAAGATTTTCTTGACTTGACAATAATTCTCAACTTGCTTGGCGAGCTGTGCCGCTCTGTCCAGAATTGTAATTGCCTCTCCTATAACTTTAGTTTGGGTTGACTCTTCGGCTGTGATAACTTTGCATTCAGCAAAGAGGAAAAGAGCCCCTGAAGTGTCAGAAAAGCATCCATGAGATAGAACATCAAGCAGTGTTTTGTCCACCAACTTCAATGCTTGAAATCCCAGACCCATCTCCACCTGAAAGGTAATGGTGTGTAATGTAAACTGAGGGTAATGTCACTGCATCATTACTTGATACGTTATAAATGAACGCAGTTTAATTCAAGAATTAGGAGTCAACTAACTTGAATATTGGCGATTTCCAGAGCTATCAGAGCCTTCCAATAGTCAATATAGTGATAACTAGCAAGCTCGAGCGCGCAGCAGAGTTTAGTCACCGCCCCTTTAGGGTGAGCCTTGGCGCTCAAGTGGAGTGCTCGTACATAGGTCATAGGGTTGGAGCAGGATTCATTCAAAACTACTGTAGCTGCCGCAAGCGCACCCTGCCTGTCACCTTTGACCAAGAGGAGTTCACTCAGTCTGCAAACACATGGTTCATTTAGAGAAAAGTGCGAGGCTGGCCCCAGCAATGGAGTATTTGCCTAGATTGAATCAGATAGAGATGTCTCCAGACGACCGAGACTGGTTCTGAAAACTGCCTCTTTTAATTCGCAGTGTGTTTGAAACCTGAGGAGTTCCTACTTGAAAAGCTGTTCATCTCTGTAATGCTAGACCCTACCACAGATACATTCCTTAATGCTCTACTCCGGAGATTTTTTGGTTGGTTATTCGTTAAATAATCAACCTGTTTTCATAAAAAAGGTCAAACTCTCTGATTCGGCTCAAAATTTTTTTCTGGGCGTTTCAAGGTGTCTAGATCAAAAACTCTGCAAATTCTTTCACACGGGTTGGTTATTTTTTGAACCAGGCGCATGGAGACTCATTTCTTCAACACGAGGGAAATGGAAACAGTGGGTGTGGCGGGTCCCGGACCAATTCCAATCGATTCAGGGTCCAAAATTTAGGTCGAGGTGGGTGCCTATCTACCCATTTCGGATGTGTTTTCGAGATTTCTGGAACCTAGGCGTGTGGGGTATCATTTTCCACTAAATTTTGAACTCTGAATCGATTGGAATTGGTCCGGGACCCGCCACACCCACTGTTTCCCTATGTTGAATAAATGAGTTGCCATGCGCCTGGTCCGAGGAATAATTAACCCGTGTGTAAGAATTTGCAGCGTTTTTCTTCTCGGGATCCATTGCCAGTGAAAGCAGAGAATCGAGTTCATCAATACTAAGTATTCTTGTAGGATCCAATCCTGATTAAAAATTGACCACGCTCTTCGAGGTTTGGGTTTATTCCACAACAAGCTTGGAGATGAAATAGTGGCACTTTGTGTCGAGCAAACGCTCCAGTGTCACTGGAGTGTCTTCTCTTGGCCCAAGCTCACTGCCAGAACAGATAGCGACAGTGTTCTAAACATTGACCTTCAACCGTCCTAATGACATTCGTCGAAATTCTCTATTCCTCATTGCGAAATTTATTTTCTCTTTCATATATTATTCAAAAGAAAGTGCAGTACGAACCGAACAGTTACAAAAATGTATGAGGTGATCTCCCCATTAATACTAACTTAATACTTTCCATCTTGCTAAGAACACCAAAGGCTCTAATAAATAATGCGATCCAGCCTGACCACCTCTCCTTCACTTGGAAGTAGAATATAACTCGATTTTTTTAGGGGTGATTAGGCTATGTCACGCACTTTGTTAGATACTTGCATTTTCTCGGGATGAAGATGTATGGTTGAAAAGAAAGCAGACCCGTGTACCTACCTGAGTAAACTTTCTTGTTTGTCCACAGTGGAAAGTTGGTTGAGGGCTACGTGAGCATACTGCCAGTGACCTTTATGGAGGGATTCGATGAAACACAAAACGTTTTCAGCCCACAACCACCATTTAGAGTCAGGCGCTCGTTTTTTTGCGTGATCAACTAAAGCATTTGCCATTCCGTATTCCCCCTATTGTCAGAAGGAAAGTTAGAGTGAGTCAGATGGGTGAATACAAGAAAAAATACGAGAAAATATTGGTAAGCTTCCTTGGTCAAGGAAGCTTAGCCGCATAAATACTTCCAGAATCTGATAATTAATCTGAAATATACTCACTTGCATGGAGAAATAATTGACCAAGCAAGTGATAGCGAGAACGAGACTGTCACCATGAGTTGAGGTTTGACATTTTTCCGTCGGATCGAAATGGAGAAGCTGTTGAGCTGCCAATGCGGCCAAATCACTCCGGCCATACATTGACCAAAGAGCGACTAAGATACTAAGATTGGTTGAGAGGAGATCCATCAAGGAGTATTGCATATTGATCACATCACTACGCCCCAACAACTGTAGAGGAAAAGCCAAGACAAAACAACCTTAGTATATTATACAAAATAGGAATATTGCATAATATACTAAGACAAAAATTGACTCACATCAAATACTTGGAAGGGCGGGTCTCCTCTCTTTGCCGTAAATTCAGCAAACGTCTGCAGTCCAAAGGAGCCTAAATAATTAAGGTTGAGCTCTTCACACTTTGTTATTGATCGCTGAATGAGGATATCCTAAAAAAATTCAGAACACAGCATTGTACTTATCAATTATATTGGACAGAACTTGTATTTCTTAATAAGATTAGATTCATTTTTTCATCATTGAACATAATCATATTGAATTTGTCTACCTGATCATCAGCTTGAAGTTTGTACAGCCAAGCTTGAGCGTGTTGCAAACAAACATTATCATTGGCTTCATGAGCCAAGGTGATAGCCTCAGTGAGAGCACAAAGCGCTTCGTTCCTGGAAATAAAAGAAATTAGCACCATGCCTCACTTTGATTGCCGTTTCGGACAGACAGTCAGTTGAGGATGCTCGCTCCATCCATCCATCCATTCAAAGGAGGATTTCTGCTTGAGCCACCTACCCTCTCATTCAACTGACGCTCGGGGTTGGCTCACAGCCTGAAATAAGGCTATGAGCCAACACGCTCAAGTCTTTCCTATCTCTTTTAGACGTTTTGCGTTTGCAGTAATACTCATAATTTACAACACTTATAGCCATTTTACATCACATCAACATACTTTACAATGAACACATACACATCATGTATGGTAGGGCTCATTGACAATGAAGAAAAAATTAGTTGCTTAAATATGCTGAGCAATTTAGGTGTCTATAAGAAATGACATTCATACAGAAACCTAGTTTAGTTGTCCAGTCGCTTTGGGTATTAGGGATTACGACTGGAGTCATGTGAACTTACTTGTTGTTAAAGTGCGCTTGTAAGATGGCGAGATTCAGCGCAGCATACCTTAGGCCCTTGCACCGTACAGCATCTTCCTCGTAGGAGCTGGGCAATTTACGATCGAAGTAATGAAAAAGGCTGTCAACTGATCCACAGTATTCTTTGACTCGCAAACAGTTCAGGTAGCTAAGGTAGTGCTGGAGGAGAAACATGAGCAGTCGTGGTAATAAATCATTACAGGAAAGGGGAGGGGGATGTTATAAGTACCATGGTCTAACGAGAGAGCATTTTCGGAGTGAAGAGGACATTGTCAAACCAGTAATGACATTTTTCACATTCCCTAATCCCAAGAACTAAGCCATGCACCTGATTCGTAAAAAAATTGCACTCACAATTTATTAGCTACAGGTATAGTTGTACTTACGGCTTCAGCCTGTTCGGGATTAGTGGCTATGACATCCCTGAGCTTATTCTGCAGTTCTGGAGGAGGCAGAGCACTGTGCGGGTTCTCCATGAGACATTTGGCCTGTTGAGCCATGAAGAGTTCAGCTTGTCTGCGAGACCAAAGCCCCACTGGCGGCGGGCCCTCGCCTAATTCACTACATCATAACACCAATGATGATACAACAATCAATTCTTACTGCAACCTAGGCCAATTATTAGCCCAATCGGGTCATCATAAAATACCAACCTGGCAACGGATTCATCTTTTGCCGAAGTACGCAAGTTGTCACCACAAATTGAACTCAAGTCCATCTCTTCAAAACTTTTCCGACTGAGTGGTCGATTTTCCTTTGTTTCTTCCATGTCTTCTCCGTCAGATAATTCCTGGCATTGCCTCACCGGGCGTTTACGACTCAAAATATAACTTTGGTACGCTTTGTACGTAGCTACCATTTGAGAAAACGAAAGTTTCTCAAAAAATAGTTGAACCCGCCTCAGGAAAAGACCTACGGCAAACTCAAATATTTTACTAAGCAAGGAGACCAACTATTGTGGATAAAAGAACAAAAATGGACTGAAATTTAAAAAAAAGAGTATGGAAGCGTAATAAGGTGTTCGGAACATAAGGATTGCCTATTGGGCTACATTGAAATCATACCAATTTTGCTCGAGCGATTGATGAGTTCGAACCCGTTGATTTCATTGTGCGGAAGACGTTCGACGTTACTCAAAACATCAGGGCTACAGCCCACATCCCTCTCAAGCAGCTCTTCTACTTTCATTTCGAAGTTCTTTATCAACTGCGGCTGCACGTGATATTTTCCAGATTCTAACAGCTTCACTAGTTCGGCAAACTCCATATCTGGAGACTAGAAGACGGGCGTCAATTAATAATTATTATATAAAGAGCAGTTTTGACTACTAACTTGTACAGTCGATGTTATACCTTACCTGAATGAGTTTCAACATCAACATGCAGAAATCTCTTCGGATAAGAGGTCTCTTGTCAGGTTCAAACAGCTTCCTTCTCATCCCTATGTTTCCTGTGACAGAAAAGAGTCAAGCCACTTCAGGTGAATGCCTAAACGTGAAGACTAACAAGATTTTTACCACATCGCAATGAAAACCGCACTGCAAAGCTTCAAATTGTAGTAGGTGCACGATACTGATATATCTTTTATCCAATTCATTCCACAAACTTTCATTACTTGTAGCTTTCAAGGCGCACATTTCGTTGATTAGGACAACAACACATATTTTGTACGGCGTAACGTATTCCAGAACGCTACTTTTCTTGACGTCCTTAAACGTCCATATGTCGTGGGAATTACTGCTCTCACTGTTAACCATTGTGCACCGATCACCCCGAGAGATCTGCAAAGGAGAGGGAAGATCATAGAAAAGAGCTACACTTTACAAATACGATACTACAGTACAGGTAAACTCTGGTGTTGGTATATTTATTGGGTTTCCGATCTGAGGCAGTTAAGCGGAGATGAACGAAGGATCACCTTCTCCAAATCCACGTACCGCAACTTAAATAACAATTAATGCTGAAAAAATATATGTTATAGTGTCAAGCAATAGGATTTAAAACCGATTGCTGATTAACCTAATCCTTACCGTTCTCTATTAATGATTAGGTTACTTTGTGATAATGAACCACGAAATTCTTAATTTCGGCATAAGTATTCTCATAGAAAAACAAAAATCACTGTCCAGCTCGTAATATTACACTACAAAAGCAAAAAATTAACCGAGAACGCACTAGAGACCGGCACTATCACTATCACAATTCGCGGCCAAAGCTAGGGTTGTTTTTGATTTAATTTGCTCTGGTATTTTCTGATATCGATATCTCCAATGTTTGGATCGAGTGGTATGAGTTCGATATTAGTTTATCAAATGAAAATACATTAGGAGGAAACTATTGGAATCATCTAAAATAATTTTATAGGTCAAGTACAACCAGTATTGCAACATCATTTCTCTTTTTAGCACATGAAAAGACACACCAAAATTCCTACTTCTGAAGTCCGACCGGTTCGATGTTGTATAAAACATTGTTATCTTCTTGTGTTCTTAATGTTTCGGGTTAATATATTAAAATCCTCCTTTATTTACTTCAAAATAAGAATTTCTAACTCAGATCGAATGATTTTCTCTCACAATCCGTAAATTGAATGTTGATTCGGTATTTTTCATAGCGATAAGTGTATCATCGATACAAATTCGACACCATTGGTACGGAATAGACACAAAGCAGGATAATCAGTAATAGTTCTGTGTCGATCATACGCTTGACATCATTCGAGGCAACGAAAATTGTGATCAACTTCACAAGAGCTCGTTTAACAAAAAAAAGTTAATATCGATTATAAAAAATCGATGTGTTTACATCAATACTAAGAAATATCAGGGAAAAGCATTGATGATAGGGTATATCGATTGTTTTGTAGAAGAGAAAAAGTCGTAAATTTGAAACATTGGCGTTCTCTTTCTTTTAACCTCTCAAAAATAATGTTACGTTGTCAAAAAAAAAATAAATAAATAAATAAAGAAATCAGAGTAAACATCAATGAAGGAAGATCTTAGGGAGATCGAGGGGGGACGTCGATGTTTTGATAAATCGTTTGATACATTTTCAATGTCCTATTGAAGAAACTATGATAATGATATTCCGTGCTGAAGGTCTGGTTTTCATTGCTTGACTGCGTAGATTTGATTTCTCATCTTCTCTATTTCTCTTTTTAATTCCTAATGATCAAAATATTTGCGATGAGAAAATATTAAATAAAGTTAAAACGTGACCTTCTTTCCTGTGGACAAACAACTTTAGGTTCACCCTTCGCTTGAAATTAGTGGTATGTATTATGAGCAAAGCACGAAGCATTTTTTTCAACGACACATGATCTCTGTAATATCTGTCCCTCCCGTTCTTGAGGCGTTGAACCTAGTTTTTCAAAGCTCTCCACAGTGTTTTGTGTAACGGAGTTCTTACAGAACACCTTATTGACTGATATATTTTTTGGGATTTATGAGGAAGTAAGAAAGAAATAGTTTGTTGCCTCGCATCTAGGTACATTGTTTGGTATGTATATTATTCCAACATTAATTTGTCAATATACCTATAAGTAGGCGCTTACTAGTAAGGGCAACTCTGTGAATAGCAATAAGCACAGTTAGCAATAAGGCGACTTGTGTCCACTTGCTGTGCGTGTTGAAGGTAGCACTTCCACTTTTACGATTGCTGAGGAATGGTTGACAATAACGTACAGCTAAAATGTCCCTTATCATTTTGTAGCTACGGGCAGCGCCAACTATTAATAGGAATAGGATGCAAATCAATCCTGAACAATGTTTGGCAAAACCCATGTGTCAAATTTTGACAAAGTTTGAAATACTTCGGTAAGCACCTACTCAAATTGTCACTTTTCAAATGACAACAATGGGTACAATCACCCACATAGACGCAGTTAACTTTCGCTTCTAATCGCAGACTTTCGGTCCTAATTAAACGCGTGTACTCATACTTATCCTCGCCTTACACATACTATCCATATTAATTTGAAGGATGGCTGAGGTCTTGGTTTGTAGAAGGGAAGATCGTCGTGTAAGTTATTTTTAGTACAAGTACTCGTATAATATTTATGTCATTACAATGTTCCTCTGCTTTGATTTCTCCACAATTATGTTTATTAGTCCGCCTATCTAATTTATATTCCTCCTTACATTTATCTACAACGGTCTTTCACTTATGTATCCTTCAGAATATTACATTTTTAATTGTAAAAACGCGTTTTATTATAAATTTGTCATAAAAAAAAAAAAAAAAAAAAATCCATTCTAAAAAGGTTTGTTATTCTAGGTGGGAACTGGATCAAACTGCCAAAACCCCATCTTGATCGATTTTACGACCAAAATTGAGTAAAAAATTATACCCCATACGCCTAGAGGTCTTCACCCATCTAGAACTCTCTAGCTAAGAATAATGAATCACTGAAATAACGTTTGGCCTTTTTTAGATGCAGTATCATGAAAATAGAGTGTGTGAAAGGAATTGATGAAACATGTTCCGTCAGTTTTGCATTGAAAAAATGTTTTTTCGTAGGTTATAATGGCTGGAGTGGGTGGCATCGGTGATGTGCTGCGAGAGGGCCAAGATGCCAGTGGATGCTCTCAACCAGTCACCCCCAACGGCCCGATGGTCGATCAGGAGACAGCAGATTTTATGAAGACCCTCATAACCTTCTGGACTCTGTGTGAGTTTTCAACTCGTGATTTGTGAAATGTGAACATTTTATTCGTGTTTCATGAATTGTTGAATTGTTTGGTATCATGGTTTCTCAGATAAAAAATGTCCGGCGCTCACAACTATTCTTCATAATCACTTTTCTCAAGTGTCTCAGCCTTTTGAGAAGGCTTTGGTCATGGTTCGTCAGTCGCCGGATTACAATCCTTCCAAAGAGATCAGTCTTGCATTCACAAGTAAAACTTCCTTAGATTTATTTGAGATTAATTATTTCATTTTGATTCAATAACCTCCAATTTGGTTTTTCCCCGGAGTGACGTTTGGTATAACCATCTTCAATCTTTCAGTTATGGAACAGTTTGGCGAGTGGGTGAAACTAATGGGGCCGGCTCTAGACACATCTTTGCCGACTTCATTGAAAATTGAAGCGTTTCAAGTCTCCTCTCGTCAGCGCAACAGGGCTCTAAGCGCATTAATTGTAAATATCTACAGACTGGTTGAAGATAAACAAATATTTTTGCCATACCTTCACCGCATGTTAAAACTCCACATGTACACTGAGGTAAGTCGTATGATTTCAGACTAGGCTCTTAAATAACTTGTTTATAACATATAAAAAAAAAAAAAAAAAAAAAAAAAAACGTTCGTTTCTAGGTTTCTGAATGGGTTCTGTTTCTAAACCTCCAAGATCAGTTCGGTATCCGAGAGTTTTTAGTGCCACTTTTCCTCTTGGACAAACTATCAGTGATTGACACGTTTTTGAAGAAATGCCCTGAGCACAATTTGAAACTGGTGAAATTTTTGGACGAGCTCATTGGTCATGGTGATGTCGGAAATTCGATTGCTACCCTGGCGTCGTAAGTTCACTTCTCAATTTAATATGTTATTGATTTGTATGCTGATGAACAGTCGAAGAAACGGTTTCGTCCTTTAGGAGTGTATTTTTTCTGACAGCTTAACCAGTTTCTATTCAATTTTTAGGGAGCTGAAGATCTCAGACATCAAAGCGAGTGTCTTCTCTAAATTCAGTCAATACAAGACACTGGTAAAAATGATGAAGAGGTTACGTGCCATAAATAACATATCCGAAGAGGAAACACCCAACTGTGCTATCCGTCACGGCAAAAGTTCTGTAAATTTCCTCATTCATCGTCGATATAATGAAGGGGAAATTGGTGAGTTCTCAGTCATTATCCCTCAATACGGCCTCAATAGGAATGTTTGCCACCATCTTCATCATTTGTTGAATTTCACTTTAGGTAAGGAAGGGTTCAGGGAAATGGTGTTGGATACCAACAAAAACAACCGTGTGGAGATTATCAACCACCTTATTACTAGGTTGTGTGAATGTGGCGATCCAAAGGAGGCAAGTCATTGGGCAGATTACTATCAAATACCGTTCGAAGAGCTTCCAGGCATTGCCCAAGATATGTTCCCCACCTGCAGGTAAGCGCTCGCAGTTTTTTTTTTTGTTATTCCTTGAATAATTAATTTGTGTTTTCATACAGAAAGTCAATCTCTAAGTGTCTAGATCAAAATGAGCACCACACCGTCCACGTCTTTGGTAGTGGAAAAATCTCTAAAAATCTGAAATTTTGGTCAGGGGGCCCGCTTTTGACTTTTGACTCAAAACTTTTCATTGGACCAAATTTGGGGGAGTAAAAGGTCAAGATGTGTATTTCGGAAGATGGACTTTAGATAGTTTCAATGATCTTGGCGTGTGGGGTATCATTTTCCACTAAATTTTGGACGCTAAATCCAATAAGACGGGTCCCGGAACGATTGGCGCCCACCAGAAGGGGTTATGGGTCAATATGGGTACCTATCTACCTATTTCGAAAGCTGATTTTCGAGATTTTCGGGTACCTGGGCGTGTGGGGTATTATTTTCCAATAAATTTTGGACGCTGAATCGATTGGAATGAGTCTTCATACTGCTTGTCCGAGGAATAACAACCCCCTGTGAATGAATTTGCAGTATTTTTTGTTGTTCGAATCCTGCGTTTACTGATAAAAACTGGACCAAAGAAAATCATTTTTGTTAATTATTCTGATTGGAACAACTAACTTTTTCTTAATGAAAAAGGGGAGATTATTCCACAATGGTTGATTATTCCTTGGACGAATCCCAGACCGATTGGCGTCGACTAGAAGTGGGTACAGGTCAAAATCAGTGCCTTCCTACCTGTTTCGAAAGTGGGTTTTCGAGATTTTTGGGTACTTGGGCGTGTGGGGTATCACTTCCCCTAACTGTTGGACGCTGAATCGATCGGGATGAGTCTGGGACAGGAATAACCAACCCCTGTGAAAGCAGCGTTTTTATCTCGATATCATAGAACGTATGCTGTCAAATATTGGCGCCAATCGAAGAGGTTGACCTTACATGATTACATAAGTTGATTATTCAAGGAATAACTTACCGAAACTGCAAATCATTCCACAATGGCTTATCATCATTCTTGGCAGATTTCGCTCGTGTGGAAAGACGCATCTCCTACTGTCTTAGAGTTAATACCTACATAGAAAATATATAAATTACAATTTGTAAAAAAGGAACGTTCCCATTTTTAATAGTAATTTTAACCTGCATTCTATCTTTTTGGGCGATTGGGATAAAATGATTTTGCCAAACTACGGTCCCAAAATGAATCATATTTAAACTATTTCAAGTTTTAACGGGCTTGGGGGATGGAAATATTGTTTTCGATCTACGCACTCGGTACAAGTGTGTATTATTCCAATAAAAATGAAAACCATTTCTTTCGCTGCAAATCCATAATTGTACAAAATAGTTGCTCCAGTAAATTCTGTTGGGTTTAGTTTCTTGTCTGGAGTTTTTTAAAACTCATTTAGAGCGTAAACGGATCTTTTGCTGGTTGTGGCATGTTTCCTTCCCCTCCCTTGATGCTAAAAAATGTTTTGTTTCTACGTCGTAGCGAACCGGAGGCTCTGGAACCATCAAACGTTGATAGCTGGTGGAACGAACCTGCAGACTCCATTGAGAATCGCTCCGACTGCTACCTTCAACTTCCTATTTCGAGGTCACAAGTCATCATTATTGACACCGAATCTGAGTTCGAAGCGTTGATCGAATCTGCTGTCGACGGGCAAACAGTTCTTGGATTGGATTGCGAATGGAAGCCGACCATGGTTGGAAGAAACGCGTCAAATTTGTCTCTGATCCAAATAGCTACTAGAGATCGAGTGTACCTTTTGGATTTCGTTCGACTTGAACAATTCGGCTACCTTTGGGCCGAGTTCATTTCGGTCTGCCTGGCTAACCCGCAGGTGATGAAAGTCGGTGAGTGCATCATCATTTCAATTTGGAAACAAATTCAGGACTTTTTCTTTATAAACAACTTGAATGGTTGTGGCCAAAAATATCAAAACATTACTTACATGACTCATTTTTGGCGCAATAATGAAATTAGTAGGAATGTGACCAGAAAACCCCTATATCTTGGAGAATATACCGATAGTATATTGGTCAACCAATTAATCAATTTCAATTTTCAGTACATTTGATAATTTAAATAAATTTCTTAATTTTAAAAAATGTTATCTCGTCTTCTTATCAATTTCTAAACATGCTTGTTTCAAATTTATATTAGATCTGTGATTGTTTAAAAGTTTTATCAAATATTTTACATTTAGTATAAATATATAATATACTGTAAGGTCTATCCAGTAAAGCACTTGCCTTGTATTGTGTGATAGGCAAAGAAATAAATCTGGGAGTCAGTTTTAGAAGTTTAAATTTAAATATTTAAAATTCGTTGGTGATGACATTATTACTTTTTTTAGGGTTCGGCTTATCGTCCGATCTCAACATGATGTCTTCCTGCCTCCCTCGGGGCAACGTCCAACTGGAAACCCGCGGTGGTTACCTCGATCTAATGGTTTTATGGAACCGGGTCACAAAGGACGACAATATTGAACTTCCGCATAAAGGTTAAGAACAACCAAATAAGTACGACTTCTCTTAATCCAAATAAAAATCAATATAAAACTGAAAATTCGTCTTCTTTTTGTTTTTTTTCTCAGAGCTGGGCGAAGAACACGGTAACGGTTTGAGTCGACTGGTGGCCATGTGCTTGGGTAAGCCACTCAACAAAACCGAACAGTTTTCCAATTGGGAGAGTCGTCCCTTACGCGAGGCCCAAATCATTTATGCAGGTACCGGTTTGTTCGTTACAAGCAGCATTCCTTTGATATGGTGTAGGTTGTCAAATCTAATTTCCCGTCTAATTCCAGCCCTTGACGCTTATTGCCTGCTGAACGTTTACGACACAATTTATCAAACATGTGTATCCTACGACCTGCCAATTCACGAAATCGTTGGAGAGATGCTAACGAACACTTGGTCGAAAAAGATGAAGCGATCAAAAAAAACCAAAGTGAGTTTCACCTCATAAATTATGCGAAGCTCGTGATAATTTAATCACTGTGCTCTAACGATGTCGTTATTTCTTTATCTAGAGCCCGATCGTACAACTGATAAAGAGACCGGAATGTGGCAACGGACAACGAGCTTGCGTGAGCTCCTTCAAAACTGCGTGTGCTAGTGAAATGGGACGACTAGCTAGGAAGTTGAGAAAATGTGGAGTCGATACTCTTGTATTGCCGTTGTTGTCAACCGAAGATCTTATAAGTGAAGCTGAAAGTTTGGAAGAAGGCCGGATATTGCTCCTGAAATCTTCCATCTACAACACCGTAAGATCGCGGAAATGATTTGATGTTATTGACTATGTATATTATTATTATTAACCACTCCTCCCATCAACCTGTAATTCTCAGCTCGGGGCTAAATAATTTTATTTTTTCAACTTTATGGTTCCTTGTAAAGATATTAGAAACGACAAAGCCGTTGAGAGCTTAATCTAGCGCGATCGGCACAAACGTCCTTATTTTAAATTGTAAACCCTATTTATGATTCTACGGTAGATTTCATTGATAATTTATTTATTTGTATGTAGTACTTTATCTCGTTCAAAAACCTTAGGAATGTATATTTCATCTAAAAAATATGCTTAGTCCTTTCAATGTTGAACGAAAGAACAAACAATATACCAGATTTGATTAAAAAATAAAAACAAATGCACTCTATAGGAGTCTCCCGCAAGGTTGCGCAAAACTTAAGCAAAAATGAATGTTTTGGGGAGAGGAGAAGCGTAAACTCAACAAACCTAGTTGATCCAAGTATTGCTTCTACAAAATCTTTATCGCCATGCCTTACCAATAGATTAATCATTTCTTCCACGCTTTGTTCCAGATAAAAAATCGCCGTTACTCCCCTAAAAACGTGTTTATAGTTGGGGCTAAGAATCCTGACGAACAATTAGCCGAAGTTTTAAATTACTTCAACATTGTCGTTACAAAGGAAGACTTGCTCAGCCGTTGCCAAGTGAGAATACACAGTCCATAAATACAGGTCCTTTACTCCAAAAATTATCTTGTATCGTTTTAATGTTGAACTCGCTCTTTTTATACCAGCTTTGCAACAGCGTCGATCTTTTCACCACTAGCCCTGAGGAGGTTTCAAAACGTCTTCAGTCGTCTCAAAACAATTGGTTGCCTGCAGGCTACGAGGAAGACGACGAAGATGACGACGACTGGATGTTCTCGGCGGACAACGACGACGACTACGAGCCGGCGCCTTTTCCCCGCTCAAGTTGGGTTACTCAAAAGGACAAAATAATTGATGTGAGTTTACCTTCTCTTTTCTTTCTCCTGACTGTGATTCGAAATTCCATCCTGCTCAACATAATTTCTCATATTCATTTCAGATCTCGAAAATCCCAGACCACGTTCTCAGCTCGGCCTCGGAGTTCATTGTTTGCAACGACTGTGGTGATGTATGTTGGGACGAAGGATATTTCGACAATATTCTCGGAACTCATTTGAGTTCCCAGTGAGATAATTGTCTCCCACTCTAAATGACACAAAGCTGAGGTCCATTCGTGTCCATTCTGCACAAATCTGAACATTGATTAAAATTTCATTCTACAAAGAATTTGTAGCGATTGAAACAAAGATTGTATTGCATGCAAAATGACTACATTTATTGCAAAATTATGAATATTATTATGCCTCAATTGTTAATGAGGGCTTGGCATCCACTTATGGGAAGAGACTATCAATGTCACTATCAGTAGAAAGATCGAGATTGTTAGTTATGAGAGCTGATTGTTTTACAACTGAAAAAATACTGTCACGCAACTTGGGGTGACAAATCTGTTTGAACGTTCTATTCGGGGTGTCCTCTTTTGATTTCAATACAAGGTGGACTCATCTATCCAAACTTGAAAATCAAAGAGTATAAAAATCAGTAAGCATTTTTTTAAAGTGTAGCTATTCTGTTTTTTAGAAGTCGATTCTTTCATTTTTATTATTAATTTATATTCGAGCATCATCAGGTTCACGAAAAGATATGTAGAGAGGTAGTATACAGTCTTTCCAAAATCAGACGGTGGTGTTTCTCACTTTAGTATTACGCGTTATTTAGTTCACTGCATTATAAAAAAGAATTACGGAATTATTCTGGCCAGTACACATTAGTAAGTATTGTCAAGTACGGGTTTCCTCCTGAAAACTTCATTCAGTACAAACCCTTTTCAAATGAACCCTTCCCCTCGTGAAAGTGATTTAAGTACCTTATCTTCCAACGTGACTGACAATACAATTTTAAAACGATAACTGCTTACAAACTATAATTTAGTCGTATAAAAAGTTATATTCGTTGAATGATATGTAATTCTAAAATGTGATTCGGTGTTGACTTATTTTGCATTTTATAAAAGATTTACCCAAATTTATTTCATATATTCACTTCTTTGGAAGATTTAGATATAATATTGTGGTCTTTAATGGACTATTATCTTATGCTATCTAATCCACATAGTGAGATATGCGTTATCGATAGTATAAACAGGAGACACTTGGAATTAAGTTATTAGGGTGTCTCGTGGTTATTGATCTGCTTTCAAAATTTCATGAGTTTTATTATTTGGTACCGTACCCGTTACCAGGATGTAAGCTAATCGTTCCTGTCTTGTATTACGGTAGAATGCCAAAATGTAGCATGTAGCCAAAACAACATATTTTAAATTAATTGCCGGTACAACGAGCCTAAAAAAATTGGGATTTGGCATAGCCGTACGACACGTTTGGGGCACTGTAGTATTCTACTGGTAGCTTCTTTCCTCACTTTTTACCCCGACTGGTCACAGTGATCCATGGATCGTAATAATGTTCAAAAAGCTTGCCTGTTCTACCACTTGTAGACATTTGGCTCCTCTGACCCTGTCAGATTTAAGTGAGTATTTGATTGTTGGATTACCGTATATTGTGATTACGTGTTCATTCTGTGATCATTATTTTCGTAGTTAACGTGGCGTGTTTTACCAACCAAGTTATAATTTGTAATAAAATAAGTCGTCAATGACAATACCATTTATTTTGTTATTCCTTCATTTTCCAGGATATCACGAGAAGATTTACTCTGTGAAATAACCGTTATTTTTAAAATGTCGATGGAATATGAAAACTTGACGTTCTATTGGACCACTAGGGTGTGGAAGAATTATTTGAAGGGACGCGTGCAAGAGCAGGTCTGTTGAAAACGTCAGAGATTGAGTGATCTAATCTATGACTAACATTTTGATAGATCCTTGAAGACCGAAGTACGGGTTTATTCCGTTTTCGATTCTGTTCGGTCGCAACTTTTCGTCGACTTCCTCATCCAAATTGGAAAGATAATCCCAAGTTTCCAAAGCATTTCCCCATTCATCTGCAATATGCGACGTTTACAAGTTTTTTTTTTTTTCATAGAAGAACATTTTACAGCTAATTAACAAGTACGTTAACTCGTGGGGATGACAACTTACCGGATAACTCCAAAAGCGGCCTGCCTTTGCCACCGTAGTCGCAGGGTAAATCCTCTATGTATTCGAAAACCTTGTCGATGCTCTCCTTAGTCACTATCAACTGAAATAATTTTATTTATATAGACTCAAGAGAACTTGAACACGCAATATAGTCAAAGCACCGATGGAGTACGTTCACTCACTCTTTCTTGCAGTTTCTCTTTCAAGAGAGGTCTTACGATTGAGTTGATCAGAGAATCAATAATAGTAGGTGAGTTGAAAACGATGACTTTTTTTACCCTGACTGGAAAGGCTTCCTGCAATGACGATGAAAAATTAAACTAATTTTCAAGAAATTAGTTATTACTTACATTTTATAAGTAGGTATCGCTTTTTTTTAAGGTCTTCAAAGTAACATTCCAACTACATACGAATAGAAGTGAGTAAGTAAAGAATATTATGCCCTTCTTGACTCTTATAGTCTGCAGCAATTCATTTCGGACCCGTTTAATCGATTCATCCTCCAAAATTTAATAGAAAACGAACCCTCTAAACCCCCTCTAAATCAATTCAGCGTTCAAAATTTAGTAGAAAGTGGTACCTGAATAGCAAAGCCCCCAGCAATACAGATTGTGAAATAATATACTTTTTTTTAGCATTAAAAAATTGACGGTTTTAAGGTTTTTCTAGACCTCTCAAAATTTTCCAGTCGACATTCGCTAGTGGTTTCAGTTTGCTTTAAACACAACGAAATATTCTATCGTGAATGTTGTTTTATATTTATCTCACAAGAACGAAGGTGGTGATGGAACGCAAAAGTGTCGGTGTTGTGCGAAGAGCGTGGCCAGCATTGAACCCAGTGGCATCAATCAGAACGTATTGGCCTCTGACTATTCGACTCTGTCTCAACATGTACTCCGCCGAAAGGATTATTCGTGTGACAGCGTTGATAGGATCGTACAGTTCTACGGACGGATCTTTTGCCGTTAGTATGGTCACCATGGTGCCGTCTGGGAGTAAGTTGGGCAGTACGCATATTAATCTGAAAATTTGAAATTTGCAGTACGACCCTTTTGATTGATTCATTAATTCATGTAATTTCGAGCAGATTATTATTATTATCATTTAAAAAGCTTATTATAGAGCAGAGAGGTCACTCATAATCATTCTTCACTCACTGGGCTAATGCTGCTTGTTTCAGTGTGGATATACGGCTTCTTCCATTAAAAACCGAACTCGCGCTTCGTAACGTGTAGTAAGCGTCCAACTTTCTTTTAGCAATTTCGAGGCTCCCTTTGCTTCCTACCAGGAAATGGTTGAGAAAATCGTCTGTTTCTGATGGCAGAGAATACAATAGTTGATTTTGAAAAATTTTAGTATTTCTTATTTCTGCAATAATTAATCCCAGTCCTGAGACAATTAATATAAGACTGAAGAAGAAACGGCTGGTAAGTTAATCATGCGGCTGGTATGTTGATCATCTTAATACTTTTTTCTTGCCTTTGAAGCGGGTGTTAGGTAGGTGGATTTGATTCTTCAGCCACTCCTTCAATACCTCCAAGTCCCTTCGAAGCTGTTCTCTGCTGTAGTTGATCTCTCTGAGAATTTCATCTTCCTCAATTTCACGGAGTGGTGAGATTTTCATTCTAAAGGGACATGGGAAGAAGTATGAAAACGTTTACAGCAGATTCCCACACGGTGAAATTTGGTAGTTCTATGGGACTGAATTCCATGAAATTTAGAGATATGGCTGCTATTCAATACTTTCACATATTTCCCATTGGACAAGTGGCGGGAAAAACCCTTTAACTAAGTATGGAAAACATCACTTTAAGTTATATACACTAAATTTCATTGATACGATTACATTATGTTACCTACAACGTCAAGAGCCGGAAACGTGAGTTTGATTTAGACAATGTAAAAAACATGTAAAATGTTTTTTCATGCGAAAAAAGTTGAATAAAAATACGATACGATAGAACGAAATAACCTTCCATGAGTCGTGGATTCTCGACACAAATAGAAAATTCGACATCTCAAAATACACTCTTTGATCATAATGGAAAAGAAGATCTATGAAGAGATGAATGAGGAAGCGTCGTGATAGTATAAATTTGTAACCTAATTTATGTCACACGTTTCGCCTAGTTTAGTCTGTCGAAGAAGAAAGAAAAAGGTGTAAATTTGTTTACAATGGTTTGAAAGTAGGCGTTGCTTCGTGAGAAAATGGTGACATGCCTGCGATAGCTTGGCAATAAGGTGCTCAGAGTCGCTTATCCCTCTAAATTATTCTAATAAAACGTTATGAAAATTTTGAAGTTTTCTTACTTTGATTTTTGAGAGAGCGGTCTCCGTCTATAGTTGCACGATGAGGGAACTTCAATGGTCTGCGCGGAATCCATGCCATTTTCCTCGCTTTTATTTCAACTGTGGGAGTTGGCCAGTGGGAACGAGCTCTTTTCCTCGTAATTAATTAAGGCTCATTTGTTAAGTAATGGATGGTAGAAATTCAAATGCACAAAAATGAAATACAGAGGTAATAATGCCGGTTGGTAGTAGTCAATTAATTATTGGATAATAATTAGCGGGTAGTAATTTTTCTTTTTTTCATAAATAATCGGTAGGCTGTTATAGAGGAAGATGGTTGTTAGCATTACTATTATGTTGAATTTCCCTTGGATTAGTTGGTATAATTTAAGTGTGGGATAGATTAATATCTACAGTTAGGTCAGCAAGGCTCAGGATTGGAGCATTTATTTCCATGGCGGTGCTTAAATTGAGTATAATAAATCGGTCAGTGGACAGTCAATAAAGGCACGTGATTTGAATACAACATCGGGATATCTGCAGAATTTAGGAAACTATCGAATGTAAGAAGGCTCCGATCCGACATCGTGCATCGCCAGTTGGTGTGCAACTTACAAAATTGGGGTGGTTCAGTTTCATATTCGGTTTATGATTTGAAATGCCACTGTTTCCCACTTGTCGCAACCAGTATTTTTTTGTCGGAGGGGCGCGACACTAGCGCAGCCAGTGGAACCGCCCGTCCTTTGCGATTTCAGTTCAGCATCAGACTCGCGGCTGATAGCGGTGCGATTGTTAGCTCGGGATTCCCAAGATATTTTTTATCAGCACGAAATTTATGATCGAGATCAGTCGACAACTTGATTCTCGATGTTAGAACGTCCCATTGAATTCTGCGACGTTCGTTGTTTTGAGCGCGTTATCGCATTTACCGAGCTTTTGTGATTTAAATGGTTTTCAACAGCAACGCTATGTCGCTTAGCGGCTTCATGGAATTTTTTCAGAAGGGGAAGGTAAGGTCATACTCATATAATTTTAACCATGATATTTATGTTAAAAAGGCTCCTTTCATTGGTTCGACCTCTGTCGTTGAGCTGAGAGCCCAGCATTTGTCAACACGTCACGCCAATCCACCAACACGCATTTCCGTTGCTAAGGTAGACGGATGGTATCGATTGGAATCTGCCGACTTTTGACTGCGGCATGAGCCTTTTCTTCTTCCCTCTAATTTATATTTTTCTTCTTCTAACATTAGCAATCTCCGTTTTGCCGATGAAGCATCAGACGTACAATCTGTTTACGACGATCAATGCTGCGAAAAACATTTTATGTTGGGATTCCTCATTTATTTTTAAAATCTCTTTCAGAATCTTTCATGTTTAGTAAAGCATAAAGCATCAGTACTGAGGGTTTCTACTATAGCTTGAATTGTGTATTGAAGCGGGAGCTTACTTATTTGACTATGAATTCAATCTGTTTTGAATTTCGTTCTTGAACTCAGGAATCTGAGCCTACTGCCTACCTTTTTTCAAGAAAATAAGCGGGATCAACAATAGTGTTACCTTTACATTTTGATGTTGTAATGACAACACGAATGTAGTTCCATGTAAATGGAACCAAAATGAACAGGGCCATTGAGATACCTTTGAATTGAACATTTGAACAGTGCCTTGAAGAATCCTAGTGAAATAAACGTTAAAACATCTTGATTTCCGGAGGTAGCTTATCATGTCATTACGACCCGAGCTGCTTCATAACAAATTGATTGAATTCTACCTGATTTTGATTCACCCAAGACTCTGAAATCCCTTGGACGAACTATATTTCGCCTGAGGGTCAATTGTGGAGTTTGCGGTACGTAGGTACCTAATCCTCATTAATCAAAAGGAAACAGCCCAATGCCTAAAATGTGGAGCTCCAAACGGATCACTAGAACGTACAATTATGGAGTGCCAGGATAATGATGGGCCAAGTACAGTGTTGATCAGTTCAATTCTGACTAAAACCAATATTGATATATTACCGTTCAATTCTAGCTTCAAGGAATATTCATGTTTACAAAGACCTGTTTGATTTTACAAAGAAATGTAAGTTGAATGTTTAATTTATTAAGTAAAATCCATTATCACGGCAGTGTACTATTTTTAATGCTAATAATAATAATTTTTAAAAAACTCATTTCCCTTCACTTTCCTTAATCTTTTTACCCGCCCGTTTTATCTGGAATGATATTTGTGAACCTGCTCGTCAATATTTTAAAGATGTGAGCACAACACACAATTTGTGTAGGTACAATTGTGTATAATTTAATTTTACTCATATTGTGAGGGGTATTATATTGAATGGGATTAGTAGTTTGTTACTTTCAGGCTGTAATATTATGGCAGCTATTCGAATGTAGTATTTGTAAGGCTCACGATGCCAAAAATGAGGTTGTTGCTGCCTTTGAAAACTTATATTTGGAACTAATTCATCTAAAAAGAACATGCAGATGTTCTTGCAGATCTGACTTGTTATCACCAGACCTTGATCCAGAGGAAACCCTCACGAATAGACGAATAGTGTGGAGGAGGTAAAGGTAAAGCCATTCTTCAACCAGATTTTAAAAGTTGGTGTTTTATATAAGTGTATGAAAATTATCAACCTTGAAGAGAATCTGTTCGCATACCATTGGATTGGTCATCTCAAATTTACATAACGAACTAGAGAAGGGCTTGGAGACGTCGTCTTTATCTCGGAGCTGCTCTGAATAGATTCCGGTTTTTGACCTCTTCAAGTGGTTCGGCGCCCTCCCTGTGGATCTATCTTGTTTTACTACCTCGAAATCGGGGGCTTATCGTAATCTCCACAGCCTCGTACCTCACCAACTAACACGAACGCTTATTTATTTTACAATTTTCACGAGCTGTCAAGATCCTACCGAATGATCTTCGTGAGTTGTCACAATAGTGGACACGTATCTACTTGCACCTGCATGGCTCAAATGAAGATATACAATTTTCAGTCCTTCTTCTTCAAGATTCGGAACTCTCACTTTCATACTATATTTTCTTGGTTTGTACGAGTTGTAATCAGTGTCATTACCCCCACGTAAATATACCTCGATGACCGCTCCGAAACTATAAATACCACAAACTATCAATAATTGTTGACGTCTAGAAGCGAAAGGCCTAGTTATTGTGTTTTCAATTTGCCATTCCTATTTACCTCGTTTTCGCTCAAATAGGCTGTGTAGCTTTCACACTGCAGCTCATTAGGTATCCAACGCGTGAACCTAAGTTTCCACGTCATTCATGAACATTTGAAGGTTTGAACAGGGATCTTATTATGGAATATAATTCGCAGTATTTATAATTTCATGGGTCAGAGTTTTTGAGGACTCTTTTCTTTAGTTCTCTCCCCTACCGAAAATTCTGACGAAATTATTTATTGGACCCGAACCGGAGAATATTCACGCATTTGAAAAAGTCGTATGTTTTAGACGGGAGACTCACTAAGAAGCTGTTCTCCTTGATTAGTTTACCTTTGCGAGTCCTTGAAGAGATGCGGCTGATAGCGGTAACATGCTAACAGACTCCTCCTACATTTGCTGCCTCCTGAACTATGAAAACCCCATGGCCTCAGTGAGCTTGGCTATCTTGACCCATTTCTATTTTCTATTTCATACCAAAGACGTATTATGCGTGATTTCTTAGAAATTAGAGAGTTATGAGAGCTTCTATTAATGATCTATGTTTATCTGAATCCATCGTTGTTCGGTGCTCATAACCACTTTTATGCGTGAAATGTATTGAGTTTCAAATAGTCAATATGGGAACCAAGCCTGTGCAAAAATTACCGTCAAATAAGCTTGGTATGTGCAGTCGCAAAAATGTGTGCAGCGCAGAAAAGTGCGCTGAAGAGAAGATAAGTCCTAGTTCATGGGAGAAAAACGCCTGCTCCCAAATGCTCAATTTGGCTTCAGAAACGAACGGAGTACTCTAGAAGCTACTTTCCATCTGCACAACCACATCACCGAAGATTTTGACGCTGGGAAGAAGCTGGTGGCCATTTATTTGGATTAGGCTAAGGCCTTCGATTTTTTGTTACACGAGATATCATTCAAGAGAAAATTAGAAATATGGCATAGGAGACTTGGCGATGCGTTAGTACCGGAGCTACCTGGGAGATTGCAAGCAAATGGTGCCCCAAAAGCTCAGAGATAACCCTAGGGCCATACACGGTTTTTCAAGGAACTGTTTGGTCCGATTATTTTCATCCTGTACGCAAATGATATTGCTGAGCTCACTCCATCAGACAGGGTTCTCCTGTTTGCAGATGATACAGTTCTTTACTGTTATTCCAATTCATGGAACCGGACGTTTAAGATAGTGGAGACTGGGATGGGCGCTTTTGGTCGATGGATACGGAGAAATAAAATAACAGTGAAAGCAGAAAAAAAAAAAACATTCGTGCCCCTCAGTAAAACAGATCTAGACCAATGCCTCCTTCACTAAAGATCCACGCAGCCGACTGCTGTGGACTTCCGTGCGCCAACTCGCCAAATCAGCACGCAGATATATTCTGCGCAGATATATTCGGTTCTAAAATTTTCCTCCTGTTTGGAGCAGGAAGTACAAAATGAGTTTAGATCCCATCGTCAAAACCCAGAAGGCTATCTGACGATCGCTTCCCAAGAAAAAAAAATGATATGAAACTGCCCGACTACTTCAAGACTGCCGAATCATATCCTTCAGGAAACTGGCTGCCCTCAATAACATCAATAACAACAAAAATCAAAATAATTAGAAAAAATAATAACCTCCCGACGCGGGAAAACCAGTAGACATTTTTTGGTTGCGTCCTGTGAAAATGAATTTGTTGAATAAAGATGGAAGGGTTTTTTTTTATTTTTAAATTATTGTGATCGATTCTACTCGATTCTATTCGCCAGAGATCGCGCTTGACCCCGAGCCGCACGTCTCTTCTCTGTAAACAAGTCAGATACACACCATTCATTATAGGCAGTGTTATAGCGGACCTTCTTCCCCACCTACCAACAAGATGATTCACCCGCCGACTATTGTGCAAGAGAGATTTCGCTTTTGCGGACGTAGGATTTAAGCATACATGTTCATATTCTGCGCTTGCATGTGTATACAGAACTTCACCACTTCTTCGCAGTTTTCTGTACGATTGGATCCTTATACCCAACTAATCTCAGACACTAATTTATTTTACTTGAAAAAAAGAAGTTATTTGGACGTTTTTGTTTTGATCATTGATTAACTACCTTCAATTTACCTATGACCTCCTCGTGGAATAGCTAGGCCGATATTTTCCTCTCCCATACAGGGTCAAAACTCACAACGTCGCCTTTTTAGATAATAGCGAATGAATCAGGTCAAGAACGTAGGTACTCAGTCGTATTTTGTCAGCTACACAAAGACGACGTTGATATGCATATCCAAATTTGAATCATAGCGAACCTTGTTTTGGTTTACGGACGTTCAACCACGGTCCTTTTCTTCTTCATGATCTCAAGTTCTTCCAGTTGATTTGAGAGCAGGTTTTTGGTTATTCCTTGAATAATCAACCTAAGTCAATCTCTCCGATTCGGCCCAAAAATTTTTTCTGGACGTTTCAAGATGTCTAGATCAAAATTAGCAAATGTCCGTCCGCCATCCACGCCAACTTTGGTAGTAGAAATTATTCTAAAAATCTGAAATTTTGGTGAGGGGTCCGTTCATAGCTCTAGTTGGTCCTCGAAACTTTCAACCCAATCGGACCAAATTTGGGTAGGGTAGGGGTCAAAATGTGAATTTCGAAAAGGGAATTTCGAAATTTTTGAGATTTTTTGCAATTGGGGTGTGTTGGGTATCATTTTCCACTAAATTTTAGACGCTAAATCGATTGGAATGGGTACGGGACCCACTACACCCACTGTTTCCCCATTTTCCCCATGTTGAAGAAATGAATCTCCATGCGCCTGGTCCGAGGTTTAAATTAGTCTCCATGCGCCTGGTTCGAGGAATAGCCGACCCGCGTGTAAGAATTTGCAGCGTTTTTACATATGTCCGCGTATTTAGTATCGTCTGTACACTGGTCCATTTGTAACGGGGCGGCAGATTCCAAGCGCCCCGTCAAGAAACTTCGGCGGCGGGGTACGGATCGTCCCCTCTCCTCTCCAAGCGCCTGACCCAGCTGGGCGAAAGGGCGTGTCCTCATTGGATTGGTTGGGCGATGGGCGGCGCGAGACACCCAGGGAGGAGTAGGAGGGGAAGGCGACTTGACGAGCGGACTGGGGAAACGCTCGGAAGTCAGTCGGGTACGGACTCAAGGGAAACGAGGTTGGCCTGAAACGAGGTTGGCCCCCCCCTGCTCGCCATAATCTCGAGAGGACGAGGCGAGGCAGGGGCGGGGCGGAACAACCTGTTTCGGGGCGGAACAACCTGTTTCGGGGCGGAACAACCTGTTCCGGGGCGGAACAACCTGTTCCGGGGCGGAACAACCGAGGCGGAACATCAGTGAGTCGTATCCGAACTCAAGTGAAGGAAAGTTGGAATCCCCGTTCGCCGTAATCCCGTGAGGACAAGGCGGAACGAAGTGAAGTGAAGCGGAACATCGAAGCGGAACAACCGACGCGTAGCAAGTCAACCCCTTGTGAAGCCGGTGTTGTGAAAGTGACCTGAGGGAACGAGTGTATCGTGGTTCCTTCAGGGTGAGAACTCGGGAATTGGGAGATCAGCCAATTCCTCTCCCGTAACAGTGGGCCCTTATACAAACTGAAAATCCCCCGTCGGACCCGAGTGTTGATCCGTTCGCGCCCGATTCGACGGCCAATAGTCGAGGTTTCCCACGCACCGCCAGTCGTCGGACCTCCGTCAGAAAGAGTCTCGCCTCCTCCGGCCTGGACGGCGTTCCCCTGACCGAAGCCGAGCAGCGAAGAGAACATCACCCTGTTGTCTCCATCCGAAGGAGTTGGTGCACGTAAGTGGCGAAATAACTCTGTCTCGTACCCTCGCAACGCGAAAGTCGAATCTTTAAATCTGGCCCAAGCCCTGACGTTTAGTCACCAGAAAGCTGATCAGAGAATTGTACATTGTAACCGTATTATTTAGTATTTTGTCTGTCGTAGGAAAAGTAAAGGAATTAGGGGAGGACATTAGCAAATCACTTTCATTTTGCCGTTATTCAAATCAAACACTCCTGAGCCTTCAGCTACCTCGTAAATTCATTTGGCCCTCAGCCCTTCACTTCTACCTACTCAATAATTAGATTACGTAATAGTCAGTATCCTTCTCGGCCGAGACATTCCGTATTTCATATTTCTGTCAATTGCGTTATTATAAGCCAATATTGAACCCTTGTCTTTCAATCACGAAACCCCATTCCTCAGAGCTTGGTAAATTCAGGTGTACTTGGCGTCTATGACCGACCATCTCCGACATTCCGGACGGTAAGTGAAAGTCTTTAGTCTCCCACTAATTTATTCGCCTAGGTCTATTTCTGGATCCCTAGCCCGTTAGGTGAAAACGGCGGGTTACATCTTTTGGTGGCAAGCGGTGGGATTTTTCAGAAATCTCGATTTCTGTCGTATCCACAACAAGTGATCTTGACCAGGTGAATATTGGTGAGAAAAAGCTCTGAAGGAATTGGGTCGCGTTCTATAATCTTGAAATTCAAACTGTGCTAGTTGTAGATTCCGAAATTTAAAAATTGTAAGAAACAAACAAATCGGCCCGAGTGTGAGGAAGCGAGTGAGGAGTCAACTGACTTCAAATCCGTGTCTAGGATTTTTTCTTTCCAAAAATCGAAATTTAGATACTGGCTCATTTATTTAGTAGCATCACTCTCACTGTAGCCCTCTGTTCCGAGACTGTTCCGGGACTGTTCCGGGGCTTGTTCCGAGGCCCTCTGTTCCGAGACTGTTCCGGGGCTTGTTCCGGGGCCCTCTGTTCCGAGACTGTTCCGGGACTGTTCCGGGGCTTGTTCCGAGGCCCTCTGTTCCGAGACTGTTCCGGGACTGTTCCGGGGCTTGTTCCGAGGCCCTCTGTTCCGGGACTGTTCCGGGACTGTTCCGAGACTTGTCCCGAGGCCCTCTGTTCCGGGACTGTTCCGAGACTTGTCCCGAGGCCCTCTGTTCCGGGACTGTTCCGAAACTTGTCCCGAGGCCCTCTGTTCCGGGACTGTTCCGAAACTTGTCCCGAGGCCCTCTGTTCCGGGACTGTTCCGAAACTTGTCCCGAGGCCTTCTGTTCCGAGACTGTTCCGGGGCCCTCTGTTCCGGGACTGTTCCGAAACTTGTCCCGAGGCCCTCTGTTCCGGGACTGTTCCGAAACTTGTTCTGGGGCCCTCTGTTCCGAAACTGTTCCGGAGCCTTCAGCTCCAATTGACATCCCGATTCCAGACCCGTCATAGCTCTTACCAACTGGGAAGTCCTTTCTCGATTCGTGGGGAAATTATCGGTCCTTGGTGCGCAAGAAAGTGATCTATCGGTTCTATAATTGTTTTTTTTTATTTATTTATTTATTTATTTATTTATTTATTTATTCTTTATTTAACAAGTGAATTCGCGACCATGCACCAAAACAGCAGCCCATCAGACAAGGGCGAAGCCATGATGAACCCCGATCTGGAAATAAAATGCACAACACAAGTACTTACCTTGTTTTACTAATGACCGTACCTCATGAGTCGTGACAGGACTCCCTGGGTCCCCCCCCCCCCCCTTTTTTTTTCTTTTTCCCTTTGTAATGGCAGCAAAATCTAGGGTTCGTTGTTCAGTTTCTGGCTTTGTGAAAGAGGTTGTCTGCATGACGAATGAGCCGTCGATTGATGGAAAATGTGTGAGTTTGAGTGTGAGAGGAGACTAAAGAAAGGGCCGGTTTGTATGTTTCGCATCATAGTAGGGAAGTAGAAGATAAGACCAGCGGAAGACACATCTCGCCCATCGCACCACCTGGGAACACCAGCGCCATCATGCTCTCGACGGGTGGGGACGTCCTGTGCCCATCTGCACCAAGCAACGACACCCGCCGACAACGTACCGCTGCGAGAGAAAATGCCGGAACCTGCGGCCCACGGACCCTGCCTACCCGAAGCCCTGCTCCCTCGCCGAACACGAGAAGGACCGCCCACCAACCTGTGCCGCTTGTAGACAATGGCGGTACGAACAAGCATGGATAGCGGCCAAACGACCTGACGCAATGCCCATCGCACCAGTCACCCCCACCGGAAGGAAAATTGCCGAGGTAGACCTCGGCCTCCAAAGATCGGAGGAGTGTAACGGGGCGGCAGATTCCAAGCGCCCCGTCAAGAAACTTCGGCGGCGGGGTACGGATCGTCCCCTCTCCTCTCCAAGCGCCTGACCCAGCTGGGCGAAAGGGCGTGTCCTCATTGGATTGGTTGGGCGATGGGCGGCGCGAGACACCCAGGGAGGAGTAGGAGGGGAAGGCGACTTGACGAGCGGACTGGGGAAACGCTCGAAGTCAGTCGGGTACGGACTCAAGGGAAACGAGGTTGGCCTGAAACGAGGTTGGCCCCCCCCTGCTCGCCATAATCTCGAGAGGACGAGGCGAGGCAGGGGCGGGGCGGAACAACCTGTTTCGGGGCGGAACAACCTGTTTCGGGGCGGAACAACCTGTTCCGGGGCGGAACAACCTGTTCCGGGGCGGAACAACCGAGGCGGAACATCAGTGAGTCGTATCCGAACTCAAGAGAAGGAAAGTTGGAATCCCCGTTCGCCGTAATCCCGTGAGGACAAGGCGGAACGAAGTGAAGTGAAGCGGAACATCGAAGCGGAACAACCGACGCGTAGCAAGTCAACCCCTTGTGAAGCCGGTGTTGTGAAGTGACCTGAGGGAACGAGTGTATCGTGGTTCCTTCAGGGTGAGAACTCGGGAATTGGGAGATCAGCCAATTCCTCTCCCGTAACAGTGGGCCCTTATACGAACTGAAAATCCCCCGTCGGACCCGAGTGTTGATCTGTTCGCGCCCGATTCGACGGCCAATAGTCGAGGTTTCCCACGCACCGCCAGTCGTCGGACCTCCGTCAGAAAGAGTCTCGCCTCCTCCGGCCTGGACGGCGTTCCCCTGACCGAAGCCGAGCAGCGAAGAGAACATCACCCTGTTGTCTCCATCCGAAGGAGTTGGTGCACGTAAGTGGCGAAATAACTCTGTCTCGTACCCTCGCAACGCGAAAGTCGAATCTTTAAATCTGGCCCAAGCCCTGACGTTTAGTCACCAGAAAGCTGATCATAGAATTGTACATTGTAACCGTATTCTTTAGTATTTTGTCTGTCGTAGGAAAAGTAAAAGGAATTAGGGGAGGACATTAACAAATCACTTTCATTTTGCCGTTATTCAAATCAAACACTCCTGAGCCTTCAGCTACCTCGTAAATTCATTTGGCCCTCAGCCCTTCACTTCTACCTACTCAATAATTAGATTACGTAATAGTCAGTATCCTTCTCGGCCGAGACATTCCGTATTTCATATTTCTGTCAATTGCGTTATTATAAGCCAATATTGAACCCTTGTCTTTCAATCACGAAACCCCATTCCTCAGAGCTTGGTAAATTCAGGTGTACTTGGCGTCTATGACCGACCATCTCCGACATTCCGGACGGTAAGTGAAAGTCTTTAGTCTCCCACTAATTTATTCGCCTAGGTCTATTTCTGGATCCCTAGCCCGTTAGGTGAAAACGGCGGGTTACACATTGAAGCCGTGACCAGAAATACAAACTGAGAGTTGTCAGCTGTCCAACTTATGAGATTAGTCATTTGATACAAGCTCGAGACACCGACTCAACAGGTGACTCAGCCTTCAAGGATAGGTATGGCCGTTGTTTCATCACGTTAAAATCGAGACACCCATCTCAGTCTTGAGTTCAGTTCAGGAAGCTCAGTCGTTAACTATGGAAGCCCTGCTAAACGCGATCAAGGTAAAGTTGATTTCCCTCCTGAAGTCTCCGCACTTTCCAAATTTCCTCACATTTTCACTGTAGTCTTTAGCTTCGCTTTCCTTCTACCGACTCACCAACTCGATCGGGGAGGGTAAGCAATCGGCATCACAGAAGCGTGGGAAGATGACTAACCGGATGGCGCAACTCCAGATGAGCGTTCGATGTTCGTTAGTTAGTTAGCCTGATAGCCATGAATTATCTTGCGGTACCTACTCGTTACCTTCACAAATATCTGTATCCCGAAAATACTCTCTTTAAAATGTTTTATTGTTCTCTATAGATCTCGTGGCAAGAGTATCTTCAAGTTCCCAGATTAAATACCTATCTAGAAAGAAAATATATCAATAATAAGGGCAATAATAATTTCAAGAAAATCAATAGAAATGCTCATTTTATGAAGGGAAACTCTTCCCCTTTGCTCACTTGGTGGCTATCGCGCTGTTTTCTGGTATAAAATCATTGGTACCTACCTACATAAACAGGTCAAAGCAAATGTAGTTCATAAGTATGCTTTAGATGAGCACATTCTCTCCCATTATTGATTTTGATTTAATTTGATATAGTCGCTATTGAAAACTTTGCTAGTGACATTCTCAGACTGCTGTATTTTTCTTTCTGTCTGATCGGCAGTCCTTCTTCCTTTCAATCACGTATTATCCTGACTGGTGCGGACGGAGCCGCACTGTTGGCGAGACTTCAAATTGGCAACGTTCCCTTGTAACTTCGACTGTATAGTTAATAGTAGATATCTGCCCCTACATCGCATTTCCTGGTTTTAACAAACGATTTCTTGAATATTTTAGTGTGTTTGATAATGATGATTAACTTCAATTTTACTGAGTATACCGTGTGGAAGCCTAGAATTTCTATTGCTTCACCTATTGTGGTATTTTTTTGCGGTTTTGAAGCACTAATACAAAATATCCTCGCGCGAGATCAAAGTAGCTAAAGGGAAGGTTAAAATAGGAGCTTCTTCCCTACCATAACGACTATTTTAGAGCTGCTGGCGCCCCCCTCCTCCACCCAGACTACCTTCTCAGCGTATTTTTCAATCTTTTGGTGAACGAATGAAGCTATCATCTCGAATGCAGAGGGAATGAAGGTTTATTGACGCCCTCGTCCGGGCCGAAAAGTTACGATTTGTTTATATCGAGGGGGATGGTGAAGATTCAACGGTTGTGATACTTTCTGCAATTATCGGCTTTCTTCCAGCACCAACTCAAGATATTAAATGAGAACTTGAAGAAGCACAATCGAGCCCAGAGGAAAAATCTATACGTACCTTAAGCCGATAAATATTACAAATATTTCTTTTCAGTGGCGGTTCGTTACATCTCTCACCCCGAGTAACGAGTTACTCATACGCGGCCTACCATAAAAATATTGGCTGTCATCCTAGTCAAGCCCATGCATTGAACGTTTAATATTATGTATTCAACATCATCAGTGTAAGATATGATTCCTGACAATAAAATCTACAGAAACATTGAAATAAATTTCTTTTTTTTTTTTAATTTCGAAGCGAAATGACCTCATACCTACCTAGTTCTGTATCAATTTTTCAAGTTACTATTTTTGATGCATCGTATTGTTCGCATAAGGAGAGCAATCACAGAGGGCAGTATATCGGTTTGTTGGTTCGCTATAGGTTGAAGGTTTCATTAGCCATCGGAACCGAAGTTTATATGGAGCCCGTGCATCAGGAAGTTGTTACTATGAGGGTGATATGAATTACTTGCTTTCCTTTGAGGTTGAAGCGAAATGTGATGAGGGGAAAAGAGCGTGTTTCCTCTGACATCGTATTATTCTAACCTGCTTTGTTTGGAGTATAGTTTTGAGTTTTGATGTTTCTACTTTGAATAAGAAACCGACAGTACTCCTCGTTTGTTAACTGTATGTCACAATACAGGTGTCAAATGGCTCATGGAAATAATCACGTTATAAGGACTAAGCCGTCACAGCAGAGAACGATGAAATGATGTTTAAGAGCAGATTACCCATATTATCCTAGAATGTGGTCTATGTGCCATGTCCTGTAAACTCCCAATGGCTCAAAACTCGGGCGGAACGTTTCATTGGGTCTATTATTCCCTCTTAATAACCGTATATTTTTTTTATGCCTCAGATGGATCTTGAAAAATCGCTATTTCGTTTTTCAGAACCAAAAATGTCCGAGTGCCGGGCTGCCCGCCCACCACGCCGTTTTGGGTTGTAGGAATTTTTCTAAAAATCTGAAATTTGTGTATGATTTGTTCCTTTATTGGCACAATTTGGTCCTCAATACACATCAGCCTGATCGTTGAGAACGGGGCTTATTTTTGGATACCTTTACGAGTGGGGTATCGATTTCCAACAATGTACCGACGCACAAATCGAAAATTTCGCACCTTGCTGCTTTTTAGACATTCCCTAGGAGACACTCAAGTTGATCAGATCAAGTTGACCGGCTTGGCTCTTGATTCACGAATGTTCCGATTTTACAGAATTGACTTTCGCTTATTTGATTCAAAGTAAATTGCTCTAGCAAGTTGTGTGAGGGCCGTAATTATATTTCTATCGTAGTTGACTGAATGAATATCGCGATTAAGTCGGTACTCAGAACCGACGAAAACGTATTTTCTCTCCGTGCAATAACTGAGAAGAAAACCAGTAATTATTAAATGTTGTACTCAACATTCAACTATTACATGTTCTTGGTACGGGAGCCAGGGTCACCCAGCAATAATTGATTGCGACTGTCACTTTCTCGGCGACAAGAGAAGGTTCCCGACACGGCACAAGTAGAACTCGAACCGAACCTGTTTCAACTTGCCTCATCACTAGTCGGAGATCGATCAGGTTGACTACGTGGTTATTATAGATTGTTGGAAAGGGGAAAAAAGTGGTTCGAAATATGTAGTCGGAGAGTATCCACGTCTGCCGAGTTCGAAAAGGCTTGAAAAATCCGCCAGAAGGAATTGATCCACTTTGGAGCGTTCTTTGTGTGTGCGATCATTCATTCTGATGGAAGCAGGGGAAAGTAGGTTCGTAGATAACAAAAACGTGCACAGGAGACCCGCCAACTGTCGCCACACAAATTTTTCCATCACCAGTCTTGAAAAGCTTCATGTGAATTCAATGAAACTACCAAGTTCACTGTTTGTAGCCACCCTCAACGGAGGGGAGTTGATTTTGCTCGCCGAATGCCCGAGCCGAGGTCGTGGCTTCATTGGGGAAGCTATATTCATCCTCAGAACCCCTTCAAGTGTAACGAAGGGTTGAAAAATTAATAACCGACCTCGATACAGGGGTCACCCGTCTGTCGATTTGAGGTTTCTGAAACAAATTTCGACAAACTCTAGCCCCGTGCCTTCGTCTCCATGTATGTATGATTCAGTATTCCTCGTTGTAAATTTTTGACCTGAGGAATAGGGCATGTATCAACCCACCTTCAATTATTTGGTAATCAAGTAAATAAAGCAGGAAGCAAAAAGTCATACCTGATTTGAAGAATATATAAATCAAAATCACGCGAAGTTGAGTTTTTCAATAATTTCCATAATTTCAGGAATATAATTTAAAAAAAGTATAAACATGTGTAATGACCACTCAAAGATGTTTGGCTGGAGGGATGAATCAAATGAGGATGGGCTTGTGGTCGCCAGCTTTTCCCGAGTTAAACATCCTAATCTGAGCAGGTGTTGGAAATATCTCGTTCCAACCTCTATTTTTGTTTGCCGTCTCCAACATTTTTTTGTTATTTGAATATTTCATTGTTCGAATGTAATTGAACCCCCATTCTTATCCACGGAAAATCATTACACTACGTATAAGGGTGATGGTGATACTTCTGCCTCTGAATAATGCGCTAAATTGTTCATTTACATGAAATGCCTGATCACAATAATGGTTTATTGCCACACACAATGAAAGTGCTATTCAAATGATGGGGAAGAGGCTCTTCTAAAGTCTCGAATCACGTTCCCACTGATTAAGGAGTTCGATTTTACTTCATTTGTATTTCCACAAAATGAATAACACACAATTACAGCGTTATACCGTGGGAAGCGTTCATGAATTTCGAACAAATAGGTAGGTACTTGAGAATCAGTGAAATATGTACTAAGTTGGATGAGGTGATTAGAGCAGACCTTCTAAAAGTGCCTCACTCTCATGATAAATTCAACCTATATCTACTGAATAATGCAAACTTTTTTTAGTTATCTTCGGACGAATATTTGGGATTACATGGAAAGGAAAGCGCTATTGAAGGTTGATGATTGATTGATTATCGTCGAGAAATACTCAACTTCGCCTTAGCCCTTGCACATTGTATTCAAAATCGATCTGGACGTGATTCATCTTAGCTGAGAAAGGATCAAAATAATGAAAAATTCATAGCGGATTACGGTATAGGATTTAAATAGGTAACTAGTTAACAATAATTATTGATTTTTACGGTAACATCAAGATTTTCAAGCCTCTTAATATTTAAATTTATTGCATCCATTTGGCTTATGATTTTTATTACAAATTTACACCCTTGTACTTGTATCAACAGAAAATGTCTCCCTAAACTCGTGTTGACTCAAAATCACAAAATGTCTACAAATCCGCCTCTCGGGCCGTAAAACAGTTGAAGTGAATCAGAATACGCATAGAATTCATTTGGCCCATGAGTTGTACCTAACTCATTATTAATCCGTTTGTCGAAATATAAATAGGATACCTACGTTTTTGGGTTTGATTCAGATAAGCTTGAGTCCCCAATCTGGATCCTAATGGTAAAAAATCTGCAAATTCTTACACACGGGTTGGTTATTCCTCGAATGGGGGAAACAGTGGGGTGTGGCGGGTCTCAGACCCATTCCAATCGATTCAGGGTCCAAAATTTAGTGGAATATGATACCCCACACGCCTAGCACCAGAAATCCTGACACATACCAATGGGTGGATACATACCCATTTTGACCCATAACTTCTTCCGGTGGGTGCCAATCGTTCTGGGACACACATCATTGAATTCAGCGTCCAAAATTTAGTGGAAAATGATACCCCACACGCCTAGGTAGCAGAAATCCCGAAAACACATAATCAAATTGGGTAATAAATACCCAATTTGACCCATTACTTCTTCCAGTGGGTGCCAATTGTTCTGGGACCCATTTTATTGGATTCAGCGTTCAAAATTTAGTGGAAAATGACACCCTACTCGCCTAGGTAGCAGAAATCCCGAAAACACATATTCAAGATGGGTGTATCTATGGGGCACTACGACACTAATTTACTAATATAATATTGAGAAAACGTAGGTAATTTAGAAGGCTATAATAATTGTATTAAATTGAATTGAATGGTACGAATAAAAAGCTCGGACAGTAAAAAGAATTGTAGGCAACTGCTCAAAATTGGTTGCTAAGTTTAACAGCTGGTTATAAACAACAGGATAATATGACGATGTGTTTTGTTTGTCTATTCGGCTGAAGTCACCCACATGGGTAATAAATACCCAATTTGACCCATTACTTCTTCCAGTGGGTGCCGATTGTTCTGGGACCCATTTTATTGGATTCAGCGTCCAAAATTTAGTGGAAAATGACACCCCACTCGCCTAAATCACCCAAAATCTCGAAAATCCATTTTTCAAAAAACACATTTTGACCCCTACCCCCTCCAAATTTGGTCCAATCGGGCTGAAAAGTTTCGAGGACCCATCTCGGCTGGGAACAGACCCCTGACCCAAATTTCAGATTTTTAGAACATTTTCTACTACCAAAAACGGCGTGGACAATGGACGGCGTACGGCGGACGGCGTACGGCGTACGGCGGACGGACATTGACCTTTTTTGATCAGGACATCATGAAACGTCCAGAAAAAAATTTTGAGCCGAATCGGAGAGGTTGACCATTATCATGAAAACATAGGTTGATTATTCAAGGAATAACCAACCAAAATGTGTAAATAAATGTCCAATTATTGGAAAAAATCCTCTTGTCCGGGGGACCTCGATGATTCGCATTAGGTATGAGCTAAATCTTCCTGGAAAGTAAATCATTTCAGAATAAGTTCAGGTTGTAATTTGAAATTATTCTATAGAACTTATACGAGGAGAACTAACTCAGAGGGATGAATAATCTCGCGCTTTCAAGCATATTTATTGAAGAGAAAACTGATAAAATTCAGTTTTTTGGATTATGATAAGTATAAGTAACTCGAATTACTGAGACCAAAAAAACGTATTTTATGGACTTGTTTTTTTTTTTCTTTCGTTTCAGACCTTTCGACCTAACAAGAGGTTTTCCCCTGGCACGATGAGGTACTCACTTCACAAACAAGCACAGGCGTCACTGAATTCCGGTATCAACCTGCGATCCGTCGTTCAACTTCCCGAAGGCGAAGAAATCAACGACTGGATTGCGGTACACGGTAAATAATTTTTTTTTGTTGAAAACAATAAAAATACCTATCTGTGATTTGGTTACGTTGGTCGGTCTACGTTCCTAGATACCTTTCGAAATTACTCACTCATTAAAAACTGGTTAGGGGGACTCTAAACGCTTAGTCGTTGTGACCTTGTCGTGTCTCACCATAATGATGACCGCTGGGGGTCGTCACATGTGTTTTTTTCTTCAGACACCTCGATGTAGCTGTGTATCTGTATAGAAATAGAGTCCCCCCGAACACTCTTGTGGTGTTATGTACGAAGTGAACCGTTCGTTCGCGGTCAATTAGTTTCTCATTCTTTAGCTTTTCCGTTGAATCGTTTTCTCTCCTGTTTACGATTATTTACGGTTTTACTTTTTTTTATTGGGTAGTGTGTTTAGAAAAAACGGTTCCTGGGAATGGTGAAGGAGTTGGTCAGGGAAGTTGTGATTACAAAACTAAAATTGAAATCACATGCTAAGGGTTGATAGAATCATCGACTTAGAATGATCGAAGTTTGATCCAATCATGAGTTTATATTTCAGGGTCTTTTCTTAAGAACTTGTTTTTCCATGTTGACCACCAACTCTGTAGAACCATTTCTATGTGGGTGAACATTTTTAGGACATGCAGAGACAAATAAGAGACAGCGGAACATAACTACGGTTACGTTTTCTGAGTTCTAAGCTTATCATACGAACCCATAAAATGTATTTGATTCCAAACATATCACTGAACGAGGAAGCGGATGCGTTCGGAGCTTTATTCTCCTACGCGTACGTATCTCATGTGATATCTTCTACGGTTCGACGCGCCTCCCTGGTGGTCCTTGAAAAATGAGCGTTGAAACGAGAACCCTGCAGGCTCTGTGTTCTCAACGCATTTTGCTCTGATTACAAAACGCCATTGTCTCGGAACATCCAATAAGAAGCGCATTATGCTCAGTCGCAATCGAGTATAGTTTACACTCAACCACCCTCGCACGTGAAGATCCATTTTCATCCTCGTGTGCTTCAAGATTTGTAGTACCCAATCCATATTAGAGGGCATTTCGATATTCTTGACTGCCATCGGGTACAACTGATCGTTTTTCATTTCTTTATTTTCTGTGATTTCATTTCGACGGATATTGGGACAAACGACAAAAATTAAATTATTCTGTGGTTGAGTATGTTTTGAGATTTGGAATAGAAAGAAAAAATAGGCACCAATTGCTCCGGAACCCGTCTCATTGGATTCAGCGTCCAAAAGTTAGTGGAAAATGATACCCCACACGCCTAGGTACCAGAAATCTCGAAAACACATATTCAAACGCTGCAAATTCTTACATACGGGTTGGTTATTCCTCGGATCAGGCGCATTGGGATTCATTTCTTCAACATGGGGAAACAGTTGGTGTGGCGGGTCCCGGACCCATTCCAATCAATTAAGAGTGCCAAATTTTAGTTCAATATAGATAATAGATACCCATTTTGACCCATAACCTCTTCCAGTGGGTTCCAATCGTTCTGATCGTTCTGGGACCCTTTTCATTGGATTCAGTGTCCAGAATTTAGTGAAAAATGATACCCCACACACCTAGATTGCAAAAAATCTCAAAAATCCGTTTTTCGAAATTACACATTTTGACCCCTACACCACACAAATTTGGTCCGATCGAGTTGAAAAGTTTCGAAGACCAACTAGAGCCATGAACGGACCCCTGACCAAATTTCAGATTTTTAGAAAATTGTCTACTACCAAAGTCGGTGTGGACGGCGGACGGACATTTGCTAATTTTGATCTAGACACCTTGAAACGACCAGAAAAATTTTTTGGGGCGAATCGGAGAGATTGACTTTTTGCATGAAAACATACTTAGGTTGATTATTCAAGGAGTAACCAACCAAAATTACACATTGAATAACATACACTAACATATCAATCAATTCTCATCTATCAATCGGAAAATGTTCTAATTGAAAAGAGGTATTCTGTAAAAAATTTCTTAGCTGCCTACCTGGACAATTCAACCAACGAGTCCCCAAGTCCAATTAATCTGTTTGCGTTTCAGTATGTTCTGCTTAGAACGAGATTATTAACCGGTTTTTGCTTCTACTTTTACAGTTGTAGACTTTTTCAATCGAATCAACCTCATCTATGGAACAGTAAGCGACTATTGCACTGAAGAAACTTGCCCGACAATGTCTGGTGGCCCCAGGTTCGAATATCTTTGGGCAGACGGAGCGAAATACAAGAAACCGACACCTCTCCCTGCGCCGCAGTATGTCTCTCTTCTAATGGACTGGGTTGAGTCGCAAATCAACAACGAAAACGTGTTCCCTGTTATGACTGGTGAGTGGAATAGTCATTTGATTCTGTCGCATTCTGAACGTATCAAGGAGACTGGCAGGGAACTATCTGGATCATGCCCAAGTGCAGCCAATGTATCAATTTATTGCCTAGGCGGACAAGCTTATTTCTGGCGTCAATGAGGAAATGGCCAACACAGCCTTCCTACTGGCAGTGTATACTAACAATGAGTACGGGCTACTGGGTGGTGGCAATGATTATGCCATCATCCATTCGTTCGGCCCGCTCTCACGTGATGAAATTTGGTAATTTGCTGCATTACCAGTCGACGCTTTCTATCAGCAATAAGTCTTATTATTCTTATTGGCGTCGTAAACCCTTTCGTTCGTATAAGGGGAAAAATCCATTCCGGATTTTCACCTTTTACTTTTCAATGTTCAGCCGCCGTCAAGGCCGAAAAAAGTGACCAATCAACGCCAACAGTGGGGCGGTACACATGTAAAGTGACACATGTATTTTCGAGTTATAGGAATATTAGCGTGTGAGGTGTAATTGTAATCTAAGGTTTTAAACGCGTAGTCGATCCAGATTGGCCCAGGGCTGATTATCGCACACCGAAGGGCGTAACGAGTCAGAATGGCATTTTGGGAAAAAATGGGGTTTTAAATAATAAACCTTGTGAAATAATTCCACAAAAACGACAAAAATGTTTTTCACGGATTTCAGTGAAATGAATGAAAGAATGATTTTGCTTATGGGTCTAAAATTGTTGCACTAACCTCAAGATTGAAGCAAATCCAATCGAAAAAACCTCTATTAGGTTTCCAGAAGGATCTGAGTCGTAAAAAATACGCATTGAAGGAAGACGATAGTGGTAGTCTAGGTTATTCCGCACTCTTGTGAAGTTCGCTCTACTTGGAGGGCTTTTCATCTTCTGACTTTGAGCCCTCTAAACCTTCAAACAAGCCTTTTCCTCAACTCCTCAACTTGCCTTCTTTCAGCCTACCTTTTGTGCTTATTAAAATTCATCCTCTGGTTAGGAAACTCCGTGGGTAAAACATTCTCAATAACCCTCCTTCAGATATTTTGTAACTTAAATCCATGTCCCACACTAATTCAACGTTAAATTTTAGTTTTTATTAGAACTATTATAATAACAACTATTATAGGGTCTATTATTTTGTTGACTTTATTTGGTATTTCCGATTGCAGATGTTCCCTTCCCGAAAACATTCATTCCTCTCTGCCGGAAAATACTCGCCCGATTGTTCCGAGTATTTGTTCACGTATACATCCACCACTTTGACCGAATCGTCGCCATAGGAGCCGTAAGTGACTCAACTTTTCTGGTTAGTGCGCTTTTTTATTTATTTTTTTAATTTTTAAAAATATTGTTTTTTACATTTCTACTAACAAACATCAACGCCTTTTTGTTAGAAGTTTATTTTTTTCACTTATTTATTTAGTATTCCAATTTACTTTTTCTTTAGAATCGCAGTAGGGTCACTTTGGGAATTACGGAAAATAATTACCCATAGTGTACAATGATGATGGTATTGAAAATTGCCATCATATATTCTGCATGTCATTTTCTAATATAATTTGCTCTCATTCGTGCAAAAACTTGTAATCTCTTTTTCAAGGCTACTTAAATTTTTCTACTGTATTAATATTCACCTTTTTTGGGTGTTGTAAAGCTAGATGTCCAAGACTCATGATTCCCCCAAGTGGGCTGATGTGAATATTGGCTCCACGTCCTTTAGCAAGATGTATATTATACCCACTAAAATGTAGGTTTTCGAAGGTGTATTTATCTCGATGAATTGAACGTTGACAAATACGTATGTCCAAATGAGTGGCTTAGAGAACCGTGGGTTAATGAGTGGACGTTTGACATCAAAACGCCTTCAGAACCTACGCCATCGTCCTCCCCTACATTCCACAGCGTGTAACAGAATTAAAAAAAAAAATGATGAGGTCAAGGTGATCAATAATTCTTGCGTTATTTCGACGGTTTACGAATGCCTTTTTATGTGTACCGCTTTAATGCAAGAAAGAAATGGATGGTTCTGTTGACCCTGATCTCATTGCGCGTTGAGATAATAAGATAAGATTCTTGGCATTCCTTCCACTTTTCTATAAATAATACGAACAGTTTGGAGTTCTGTTGATTGTCTCCCACTTGTTGTTTTCAATATTTATTGTATTTTGAGTTAATTTACCCAAATTGTTTTCTTTTTTGTCCCCAGTTTTACTAAATTGTAGTCTTTCTATTAAAAAAATCCAACAAAAATGTTTCTCGAAAATTAACTGTTTTTCGGATACCGTTAAAGCGACGTTTTTAACGTGGGTCCAAACATTAAACCCCGTTTTTAAATGTGAATAAAACCCAAGTTGAGTAAAAATCGTAAAAAAATGTGATTTTTGCTTTAACACATTCACATTCATACCTGTCCTCATATTTATATTCTCCGGACTCATAAATTTAATTTGTATTCATTATACGATAAGCTCATCTCTGGTCACAACATAGGCGTCTTTCTGGCTTGCCCAGTTGAACAATCGATCTGTTCGCCCCGATTAATTAATTTCTTATATTTTCAGGAACCTCACGTCAACACTTGCTACAAGCATTTCTACTATTTCGTCAGAGAATTTGACTTGGTCAACCAGAAAGAATTGGAACCTCTAAAAGAGATGACGTCGCGGATATGCAGAGATCCCTCGCCTGTGCCTAACCGCTAATAGAAATCACCGAAGAAAACAAAACATTTTTGTACATTTCAGAAAAATGACTGATGAGTTCGAGCTTATCTGAGGTTGTTGGATTTGTTCTGCCAATGAGGTTTTCCTTGGAAAAAAAACCCTCGAATCAGAAATAGTGTTGGCGTCGTAGACGTGGCTTGTCGCCACGTCTCCAATTTCCTTACAGTTGAACATTGAATCTAAGTAGAACAGAGAACCCTTCAATCTTCAGTAATCTCTGATTTTACGTCTGAACGTCTGAAAAATTGAAATTTCTAGTCTGACTGCCCCTTGTTTCAATTTCAAACACATTTCCACCGCAGTTATGAACGTTTTCACAACATAAATACATTTGAGCATCATCGGCTGCATTAACGAAATAATCGGTGTTGAACCGCTATCACCTCGAGAACCTAGTACAAAACGCTTATTACGATGGCTTCCTGGGTTTTGAAATTCTATATAAATAATTGCTTTAGTAAATTTACCAAAGAAATAAGTGATCAATTTGTTATTTCTGTCTAGATGAAATTATAATCTCCTTTACAAATCGATTTTTGATTACTTTTTACGGTAACTTTAAGTGCATGCCTAGTTTGTAAATTAAGGGTTGTTTAGTTTTACGTCGTTAGGATTTTAGAAATTTGAAAACATGATATTTGTATTTTATTTGAGTTTGTGTGTAATTAGTTTCGAGATCTGTTTTGTTTACTACGAAATAGAACTGTTACAGTTCCGTAACTTATTATTATTTTACCGCTACCTTTCTGTTTGTTGGATTCTAATTTCCCTTTTCCTCCGTACGGTATGAATTCTCTAAACGTTTCTTCTCACTTTCTTTCAGGATCTCCAGTCTTACCTTAATTGTGTTTCCAGCGGTATAGAAAAGAAGTCGGCGGCGTCTGGAAAACGCTTCGCGACTCCTCAACCTGATTATAAAGCTGTCACATATTGCGGAACGTGCGATTTTTTTTCTCTAGGCTACTCTGAAACCGGTATTGTACAATCTTGACTGCAGTGGAATGTTTTTTTCCCCCATCGAAAAGGAAAGGGAAAGGTAAGAGAAAACGCGATCCCGTAATGTATTGTAGGGTTTCACGAGAACTGTTACGGATGTCAACCAAAGAAGGAATGTCCACATTGTGTACATGAACCTACCTCTAGGGAAAGGTAGCTATGTCGATCTCTTCGAAATTCTTACGAAATGGAACTGGGAATGAGCATAAAATCGGATTGCAAGTCGGTAGGTGTTTACAAAACGAAAGCAGAATGTGGCACGTTTTGTTCTATCATTCTTATCGAATAGTTTTGGTATGTCTTCTTGCCAACCAAAAAAACGTTATTTATCTCAAAACTTAATTTTTTTTAAAATCAATAACGTTGCCAACAAATTCACGCCAAGCTTTGTTAGTAGGTATGAATGAAATTCGCCTATTCCCTTGAAATGCAGATTAATTAAACGAAAAAATTGACAGTTTTGGGGAGGGTTTCTCTTTTTTTGTTTTGGATTATAATAGAATTATGAACCTAAATGTGCCCATCTCTATAATCCAGTATGTTAAGGAACAAATGCGATGCTCCGTCGAAAATACCACCAAAAAACAAAAATCTCATTTACCTTATCATGAAAATGGTCACCAGACCAATACGCTCTGAGTAGGAATAGTACAAGCATCACCAGCCACCAACTGTGATAACATTGACGATGACTGTCACGGAAATATGTATCAAGAGGATATGTGTCACGCAGAACTCATTTTCTTCAATTCGTGATTTTATTTTACAGAATTACATCGAGTAGTTAAAATCAACGAATCAAAAATATGCATTGAAGAAGGCACTGTTGATACTTCAAAGGCAAAAATAACATTTGATTTTCAACACAAATTAAGGGTTGAACAAGAATGATTTCTAGGAATTAGGCTTTTACGGTCTTCAAGACCATGTTAAGAAATTAGGAATAGGAATGTTGAAAGACCACGTTGTGGCATTGCGTTTTTTGAATGTTTGATGTCATCAGATGACAGTCCGGTAGATCGTGGGTTTATAAGAAAACAGAGTGAAGAGTAATTTCTCGTTTAGAAGAGTGGCGGACTATGATTAAGGGCTACTTTCAGGCGCACAACAACACTGGAATGGATTGGGTAATAATTGTACCCAACGGGTACAATTACAACAACTCTTTGCCGAAGATGTGTGCTTAACAGTTTTAGATCTACGAGCAAGAAGCGGTGTATCCAACAGTAAGTTATACACGCACCTAGGGACTAGGAGGAACTCAAAATAAATTACTATTCAAGTGAACATACAAGTACGTTTAGTATAGTGGAAGGGGCCATATTCAGAACCACCGACTAGGGTGAGAAGGACCTTAGACGTTCATAAAACCTCAGGGCAAATTCAAAATTGTTGATGCTTTCAAAATACTATTCAACATATTCAATCCTTTCGTTATGCCTACTATTATCCTAAAGCGTAGTTTACTCTTAAAAAAGGGAATAACGCACCGGTGGCCAAAAAGACTCAATTTATTTCCCTTACGAGGACTTCGTAAGAAAATCAACCTCTCACCTATCTTTTCTCGAGCGAGTCTTCATTAACACCACCGTATTCACGGATTGATCTGAATCGGCTGACCTAAATAGAACAACTAACACCCGCGATCGCTCTAGGTCTATTTTAAATTGAAGATTTCAAGAGGCTTTTTGCGAAAGCCCTTAAAGAACTACAGGTTGAAGCGAACATCAATTCAATGAGTATTGAAAAAAATAATTGAAACATAACATTTGGTTCCCGCTGCTTATTATCAACAGAAGGGTGGTATTACTATTTTGTTCACGTTCGAAAGATCTCCATTGCTGCCTTCATCTGACACTTCACTGGTTTTGGTTGGTTATTCCTTGAATAATCAACCTATGTTTTCATGATAATGGTCAACCTCTCCGATTCGGCTCAAAATTTTTTTCTGGACGTTTCATGATGTCCTGATCAAAAAAGGTCAATGTCCGTCCGCCGTACGCCGTCCATTGTCCACGCCGTTTTTGGTAGTAGAAAATGTTCTAAAAATCTGAAATTTGGGTCAGGGGTCTGTTCCCAGCCGAGATGGGTCCTCGAAACTTTTCAGCCCGATCGGACCAAATTTGGAGGGGGTAGGGGTCAAAATGTGTTTTTTGAAAAATGGATTTTCGAGATTTTGGGTAATTTAGGCGTGTGGGGTATCATTTTCCACTAAATTTTGGACGCTGAATTCAATGATGTGTGTCCCAGAACGATTGGCACCCACCGGAAGAAGTTATGGGTCAAAATGGGTATGTATCCACCCATTTGGTATGTGTCAGGATTTCTGGTACCTGGGCGTGTGGGGTATCATATTCCACTAAATTTTGGACCCTGAATCGATTGGAATGGGTCTGAGACCCGCCACACCCACTGTTTCCCCCATTCGAGGAATAACCAACCCGTGTGTAAGAATTTGCAGATTTTTTAGATTTAGCATGACTTTGTGTAAAATTAGACTTTTGACAAATAGGTATGATATTTTACCTAATTCGATGAATATCATGATACGATACGTAGAATACTATTGGCGATGATCTAGGCATAGCTTGAAACACAAAATTTCTAATAACGCACCAGTCGTAATTTTTTTGGAAGTTGTAATGGCGCAGTATAGGTTGCATTCGAATTAGTGATACCAGCCTACAAGGTTAGTTTTCACTACTGTTAGAAGTCAAAGCTAGAAGTCTAGTCAGGCAATTGTTTAATGACTGATTGGTGAGGAGGAAAGGTAGATAGGGATTGTTCATTTCTCGTTGTGCAAGAATTGTATGCTGGGTATGCCATTGAGCTAAGACCTACCGAAATCCCGGAACAACTAAGCATATAGAAGATTTTCACATTTTCAACAATAAATTGAATTTATTCAACGACCTTGATTCTATTCCCTTGCAACGAGCCTGCGCCTGCTTCCACTCTTGTCAATAGCCACAGAAGCCAACAAGTGTTTAAAAACGGAATCTGTTGACAACGGGCGTTGTCGAGTCTTTATTGTTGAAAAGATGAAAGCCGTCAAGATTTTACATCAATTTTCGAGCCCATCAGCTAAATGATCTAACATAGGTTGATTTTCGGCTAGAACATCCCTTGAGTTAGGCACATTGTGAAGGATTTATTCTAGATGATGATTCAGTACTGTAAGTTAGTCACCAGTGAGAATTATTTCACAAGGACATATTCTCATGCTACCGTTATCCATTATTTTGCTGCCAACAAGCAGATAGCGTTGCACATAGTTTCAGGGCGTCTGAAGAAAAGTAACGGACGGTTGCCCTTCGTATTAATTATAACAGACAAATTTAACATAGAAAAAGCGTATCAGGAACTATATTTAGAACAAAAAGCACTTCACAAGTCCATATCTTCGTCGAATATGCGTGAAGTAGTTGGTTTTGGTTCCAGCATCGGCCTCTTGGACGGGCGTCCTCCGCTGGAGCTATGATCCCTCTTAACGATTTTCGATAAATCTTTCAACGACACGATGGAAGTAGACTTGGGTCGTTCATGGGACTTAGGCTCCGACGAGAGTTGAGGGCCAAAATTTTCATCGGGATACTCGCCAGTGACCCGGCGTACGTACTCCTTCTTTTCGTTCAAAATAAGAGCAAACTTGGTGTAAAGGGTGGATTCCATTTCATTTTTGATTCTGGCGCAGTCTTCGAGAGCTGAGTTGATCTCTTGATATTCCTTCTCTAAAGAGTGATACCTGGCGACGCTCTGAGACAGTTCTTGTAAAACCGAGCTGTACGAGTCGAGGAGAGACCGTATGAGCTGGCCATGACTCGATGATGCGACTCTGGAGAGAGGTATTGAGCCGTGGAGCACGGAGTAATCTGGTGTTACTACTTTGGCCCAAGACAAGGCGTCTTCATTGAACGTATACCTGCAGAAAATTATGGGTTCATGCGGGCTCACAAGGTTGCATGGAATACTCACTTCCTATGTAACATTAATTTAAGCATCAATGCTTCACAAAAACTTACCTGAATTTAGAATCAAGCGATGCGCTTCCTAGGGCATCTTTCATCCTCTCCCAATACTGCTCACTACTCAAATCCAGCTGCGATAAAATTTCAACGTCCATGTCCACCAAATTGAAATCCCCAATCCACGAAGTGGTGCCGTCGTTGAGTAAAAGTTGAACCGCATCTTGTGACCACTTTCCTTGAAGCTTCAAAACTTGACTGCTATTTCCGTCAACGACTGTAACAATAGTGAGCTCGCACGACATTTCAACAGCTCAACCTGAAAATGACAGCACAGGGAAATATTTGTTTATATTTTTGTGTAGTACAAAAACGTATGAAATGACTCAGGTAAGTATAAGTGAATATAAGACGAGGTTTATTGATACTCATGCAATATCAATGAACTTATCTCGCCTAGGAAATGAATTGACGTTGATGTTTTTAGCTGACGTTTATTTTACGCTTATAAAATCAATAGCCGAAAACACGCCTTCTTAAAAACATAATATGTTAATTATATTATAATAGGGGAGGTAACTAGTACAAAGTAGGTGGGTAGGACTTGACTCCAGAAAACGAAACATAAAAGAATTTTCGTTTCGAGTTGAGATAATCACAAAAACATGCTATTTGGATGGATAATTTCAACACTAGCTTTCCATCAAATATACTTCCTAAACTGTTCAAGTAAGTACCTAGATACTAACATGGTTTTATGCTTGTAAGTAAGTAATGCAGCACGAAAAACGATTACAGAACTCACCAGTCAAATGAAATAGCAGAATCAAACGCAGTTGGAGTGGTACCTAGAGCACGTATTTCTACGGCAGGTGAGCTTGATAACCAAATACCAAATAAAATTCGAGTTGAGTCCATGAAATAAATGAAAACAAAGTTATTGATAAAAAGACAGTTTGTGTTGATAATGAAATGGGAAGGTGATGAATAGGTTATCCTTTAGTAAAAGTTAAATAGAAAATGTTTAACCTACCGTTGGCAGGTCCTCGGTAGTATAGTGGTAAGTATCCCCGCCTGTCACGCGGGAGACCGGGGTTCGATTCCCCGCCGGGGAGAATAAATTTTTGATCAGCTTGAATCATATTAGTTGGTTATTCCTTGAATAAATTAACCTATGTTTTCATGCAAAAAGTTAATTTCTCCGATTCGCCCCAAATTTTTTTTTCTGGACGTTTCAAGGTATCTAGATCAAAATTTGCGAATGTCCGTCCGTTGTCTACGCTAACTTTGGTAGTAGAACATTTTTAAGAAATCTTAAATTTTGGTCAGTCCGTTCATGGCTCTAGTTGGTCCTCGAAACTGTGCAACCCGATCGGACCAAATTTGGGTGGGGTGGGGGTCAAAATGTGTAATTCAAAAAATTGATTTTTGAGATTTTTTGCAACCTAGGAACAGGGGGTCCCTAGGGTCCCAGAACGATTGGCACCTACTGGAAGAGGTTATGGGTAAAAATGGGTATCTATTACCCATTTTGAGTATGTGTTTTCGAGATTTCTGGTACCTAGGCGTGTGGGGTATCGTTTTCCAGTAAATTTTGGACGCTGAATCCAATTAAATGAATCCCGAAACGATTGGCGCCTTCTGGATGAGGTTACGAGTCAAAATGGGTACCTATCCACCCATTTCGAATGTCTGTTTTCGAGATCTCTCGTACCTAGACGTGTGGGGTATCATTTTCCAAATTACCCGCCACACCCACTGCTTCCCCCCCCTTTTTTTTTTTTTTTTTTTTTTTTTTTTTTTTTTTTTTTTTTTAATCATTTAGTGTCGTCGAAAACGCGAGAAAAATCTTAAAACGTGAACAACTTGGAAACGAAGCCTCTGAAACGGAAACTCTTGTAGCAAATGAGTTGTAAATTCGGAGAAATCTTGAAGAATGTCAACCTTAAACGTTGACACAATGTATATTTGAACGTGGATTCTGAACTATTACCGACTCGTTTGGAAGTAAATAAATAAATCCGCTAGTGTCTTTTATTTTGTTGCCAACAGTATCGGTTTATTATTGTTTTGTGCACCCTTCCATTCGTATTGGAGAAAAAATAAACTTGGGGCCTAGATGCATTTTCCCATCAATCGCCGCAGAGTGAAAATTGAGTGTATTATGAGAATGGTTTTTCGATATTTTTCCTGACATAGGCGGGTAGGGGGGTTACTTTCCTTTTAATTATGGACGCTCGTGGGTTTTAGTGTATTTTGGGAGAATCATTCGTTATGGGTTAAAAAAGTATTTAGGCAATAGGTAGGTACAGTATTTTTTAAAAATCCGACCTCTTCTTTTCTATTATGCCGCTTCATCACACAACACAAAGATTTGATTCATTTATAGCGTTTTTTAATTGAGATGCGTACCGGCCCGTCTACTCATCGGTTGTCAGATGTACATAAAATCTTCCGTGAACTGTGGTTTTTTTACAAATCCCGTATGTACCACAAGAATACCTACCTAAGCGGTACCTAAGCTGATACAGGTACCGCTCCTCTCGCCGTCGGAAGTTGAAGGTTTCACGACGTAGGTGTAGTGGGGCTTGTAGTGAGAAGCCGCTGTTTTTCACCTCAGTCAGCGTTTGGACTCCTTGTGCGATTAACGAGGTGAGTGGAATTTCTCGCCTTGACATGATTATCGTTTTCAGCACTCGACAATAACTTTAGTGAATTCGATTTCTATAAAGTATTCATATTCAGCGCTGATTGAAAGCTTATAGATTAGATTTTATGTATTTGTATTTAGATTACATGGAACATGCCGGCACCCCAAAAAACTGATTTGTTGAATTAATTGAATTAAATATAATGTTAATTGGAATAAGTTAACCTGTGATTACTAAATTTTATTGTTCAAGGGGGGATGTTCGAAAGGACTAGGTTTTGCACTGTAACTGATTACATTTCAGGTAAAAGGCACAGATCCAATTATCACCCACAGACACAAATATATCTGTAATATTATTATATCTGTAATTAATATAATTAATATCTGTAATTAATATATCTGTAAGTTTCCTAAAAACAATCTGCAAGATCTAAAGAGGGTCCCAAAAAAATTTTGTTACGCTGAAAATTGTCCCTAATTTGGACCTACTGACAAATTCAAATTACGCGAATTTACATATTCCATAAATTGTAATTTCGAACATTGTGGACTTTGAATTCGTCGAAGGACTGTGGAATAAATAAAAACATGGTAGGAACCCATTGATTCATCCATTCACTTTCGTGGGTGAGCATTTCTGGTACGACCTGACTTACCTGAAGTGAATAGGCTTATCGTATTCTTAAAATGCACTTGAAACGAATAGAATTTAAAAAAAAAAATTGGGAAAGCATGGTTATGGCAGTAATGGGGAAAAAAATGTTCGGCAACAGGCCCAACAGCCAAAACTTATCGTTCGGACTTTCCACAAAAACTACCATGCAGACCTTTAGAACTGTGATTCTTTTATGGGACCTTGGGTTTCTCCAGGAGCGAAAAGGTCCCGCGGGAACGTCAGTTATGACAATTTGCATCCCTTTGGTTCTCGAGTCACGCGACCAGCTAGACCATTCAAAAATGGATATTGTGAGCCAGCATATGTGAGATCGAGTGTCCATTCCTGCGATTTTGGCGTGGATACTGTAATTGTTCTGGATTTTTAAGAGCTTCATGGATCTTATTACTCTTCTCAAATGTATACGCAAAAAAGAGACCTCAAGCGCGGCAGTTTTTTAAATGAAGTACTATGTACACATGAGTGTCATACCGGCATTGATTACCTATTAAATCTTCTGCCGTCACTTGATTTAGACGAATCGAGCTTATCGAGCAGGCTCTTAGCAGAGCTTAAATTATAGGATTCATAAGTGGCAAGCCCCTGCAAGAATTTTTTGCACTTGTGGGCCAAATTTTAAAAATTTCAAACCACGTATCCTTCAAGAGCCGATTCGGATTCCATTAAACTGAGTAAATTTCGGATTGAGCTACATTTTGCCAAGTTACTACAGCTTCATGAATTTTCGAGCTACTACAAAAATTGTGACTTGAGCGCGACAAGGATGATCAAACCATAATTTTGGCGGAGGGAAGATTCGAATTCCGCTTGAGGCCACTCATCCAGAGCTCTGCGTTACCTATGGAATTATACAGTTACCAGTCCGTGCATGACGAGTCGGGATTCGTATGCTACCGTTGTAGGCCTTGGATTCCGTTGAACTCACAAAATATTTTGTGTAACGTCCGGGGCCCACCTGAACAGAAATCAAAAACAATCTAATTACCCAGGAAACGAACATTACTTTGGCACGCGAAATACCCGTCCCGAAAGACGTTTCCTTCTTTCTGAACAATAATTATCGAGCTCACTCCTGCTTATCGCGATCGTGCGTTGTTTGGCAATCGCTTTCTCTGAATGTTCTCTCGGCTCATCGTTTCATTATGTCAATGATATCACGATAATATTCACCAAAAACAGGCAGAAGGATTCACCATGCAGGCGATAATTAGGTAGTTAGCCACGTGCTCGTGTCCGCATCTCCGCCACAGTTGGCAAATGTAAACGAGCAAACGTGAAGAAACGCACATTTCTTGAAGGACTCGAGTGAAAAAAAAAAAGTTTTAAAACTGTTTGTGGCGTATTTGAGCAGAACTTCACCTACTTTGCCGAGCATTCGGTAAACCTGTGAAGGATTGTTCAAATGTACAGCTGTTCGGCTTTATCTCTAACTTCTGTCCTTTATCCTGGATAGTTTCTATCAAATGTGATGCCATTCCTTCTTCCTTACTCATTCTTTGTCGACGGATACGGTTGATTTGCGTACTTTTGTAACCCTCTAACGTATCTTTGATGCTTTGTTCGTAAAAATTACCGAACTTGTGTAGAACTTTATTTGAATAATGTACAGCATTCTCAGTCGACATAAACTTTACAGTCTCCCTGAAATCGATTCTAGCATCTTCAAGTGAATTCCTAGGTACTCGAAAATTACTTGGCATCGCGCCAAATTCATTAACATGCTATGCGATTCCGACTAGATCGATCAGTTTACATCTAGTAACACCCGCATAAAATGCATTCAATCAACCATGCGACGATGAAGTTTGAACGCGGATTTATCTTGAGATTGTACTATCCAAGCCACAGCAGATAACGAAGTGATCGATGAGCAATTGGGGTGTTGGAGAACAGAGAATTCTGTGTGTGATTGCAATTTTGGGATAGGAGTCAGCATTAAGGAGCGTTAACGAATTCAGGCTACGAATTTTACTACCTACGATAGGGTTCACGATTAGTGTCTTATCTATGAGTACTTGAGATAATGTCAAAACACAATAGCAACCCATTGAAAAATTCCATTTTTACCTGTTTGTGAAGCTGTGAAGTGCTATGAAAGTCGAGACGCTGGACATGTTTACACAACAACAAAACATAACTTGGTCAGATATACTGGTGCTTAGTGTGACCTTTCTCAGAGAATTCAAATAGATTTTTTCACTCAGAGATATTTTGCAAGTGGCTATACAGTATAGTTGAATGAAATCACATTAATGATGTTGCAATCATCAGTTTTTTAGTTTCAATAATTGGTTTTGAATTTCCACCGATTAATTTTATTTTGATTCATAGCTGCTTCAAGTTCATCAACCGGAAATGGAATTTCGTCAAACCAGTCTGAAGTCGAGCCTGTAGTTTGCCGGGCGGCCTTGAACTTCACCCGCGATTACTCCCTGTATCAGGCGTTGTCGGCGTTCCCCTCTGCTTATATTTTTGATCTTTGCCTGGGTTCAGTGTCAGACCGTCAGTCATCGTAGGTGTTTTAGCTACGGGTGAAGTAACTTATTGGTTGAGTTTCATCATACCTTTCAGACGGATAGAAAGAATTGGAAGAATTATTCACTAATAACTCTCAGAGTTTCTTTCCGCTTTTAATTTTCTCAAACATTCACGATCTTTAGAACTGAAGATCGAAGTTATTATGCAGAAGAGCGATGGGAAATATTTCTTAATCTTTCACTCCCCACAATCATTATGATGATCGGTTACCATCGACATTTGCAGTTCCCTTTTATTTCCAGAAAGAATTACTCAGCTTAGTCCAACCTCCCCTACTCATTTTGTGACGAGTATACCTCCGCAATCATGGATCCTTATGCGTTGCGAAATTGTTTAAGCGTGCAAAAAGGCCTTCATTTTAGTTGCTCAAAACATGTGACACCCGCACCAGAGCTGTCGTGTCAACTACTGAGTGAAGAAACGTCATTTCTCTATGTTCAAATGCCTACTAAATAACAGCCGATTTTTCAAACGAACGTTTAAAACCACGAGGTGAACTGGTGCAACGGCTGTCATCCTGTAATTTACTTGTATATTGCGTTTTTGAAAAAAATCTAGCGTTTTGACTTCTTGATCAAACAAGAGGGTTTTCTTCTGTTACAGCTATCTTCCAGGATGAAAACTAATGAATTCCCGTTTCGGAATGGTGGGTCGCCTGTACCAAAAGAGCGCAAGGACGACGTCGCTGCAGTGAGAAGTTGGCTGAAGCATCAAGAATACCTTCCTCAAATTTCAGGTAAGCATGTTCTGGAAGCAGATAGAACAATTCTTGACCTTAAGCCACTTGGATATCGGTTTGTAGGCCGTCTGAGAAACAGTGTTCAGATTAAATTCCCACCTATAATTGGGCATTAAATCAGTTAACACAGAAATCATAGAAGAGTTGCGTAAAAGCCACCCAAAAATACAAATAAATTCAGATATTATTGAGCACCATAATCAAATTAAGGCGTGTTTCAATCAAACTTTCTACGATTTCGGATTAGGTGGCAGCCCACTTTTTTTAGCGTTGGAAAAGTAGGCGGAGCTAATAAACAAATTTAAATTGGTGGCCTGAGGCTGAAAAGTATCAATGAATCAATGAATACCGAGATACAATCCAAAAACCAGCTATAGACAACGACTTGATTAATGAAAGTGATGCTGAAATTGGCCGCCCTGAGCGGAATTACAACAGAAGTTAACGTAGAGAAAAGGAATGACCTGACTTGGTTTTGAAAAGGATTCGATTCACCGATTAACCGACGGCACATGATAGATAATGAAAATGTATACACTCGTTCCAGGCATTCCTGGTTTATTAATTTGTTACTATGGGTGTTGAAGATTTTGTGTTTCGACCGAAATTTATTGAGAATGGACAGCTTGATTGCTAATATTATATTTGTTGAATAGTGTTAGACTACTGATTGGATATATTTTGAAATATAATTGGTACTTGAAAACATGGAAATTCGATTTGAATCATACGAGTGACCTATAAGGCGTGACCGGGTTTGTTTCATTAATTAAAGTCCTAATATGCATGCTTAAGATCACCCAGCAAAATGAATGTGCTGACAGGGACAGTTTTGATGTCGTGCAGTGATTCCTGTGCGTCGTTTATCATGTCGTCAGAATTTTCTGAAGGTGACAGGAGTAATTTTGCTGTTCCGGTGTCTGGGCTTTGAAGTCTCGCGCCACAATGTTTTGCGTAGGGTCTTATCTGGAATAAAAAATCGCGCTGTGAGTATCAGATTAAGAATACAACAAGGTCGCTACTGTAGCATAAAAAGAAAAAAAAGAAGAACGATTGAGCCGCAGGAGGGGGCTATTGTTCAAGCTCTAGGTAGGTAAGTACCTTTCAATGTCAATGACGTGAGCTTAATCACCTCAAAGATGGCCTCCCAATTGGTTTTTAATATGCGTCGATCGGTTGGATTGGTCAATTTCGAAATCCAGATCACGATTATCAAGCATTTAGATTCTAGTTTTGTTCCAGACACGCTCTGGGCCGTTTGAAACTATTAGGTACAACGAGTCCCAGTGCTCGCTTATCCAAGACTGTTGAATCCCGTCGACAGCCCTTAAGAGATGCCCAATAACCCTAACGGGCTTGCTCGGTGTTTCCGCGAAAGTGAAGTTGTTTTGGGTATCTGTTGCAACAGCAGGACCTTGGAGTTACAACACTGAATTCACTCGGACTTTCGATTGGGTTAGTAGGACGTCATTTGGTACGGCCGGATGAACCTGACGCGACGCGGTGGCCTTGAGGTGGCGAGATTTCGCCGTTCTTACTGCCCTTTATTGAGGCAAACGTAAACACGTTGACCAATGGCAAGCTTATATTCCCAGAACGAGGAAGTAATGGGTGATCTGCGGGTAATGACAGAGGCCAAGGAGGACAGCTGTTGCTAATCATTGAGTTGTTTACTAGGGGCTAAGTAGCTTCTTAGGAAAACAAACCGCTGCAAATTACTCCTCAATTTTTAATTATTATGTCTACGTCTATCTCGCTTACATGAAAAAACGGAGGAAACTCTCAATAAGTGTGGAACAAATTTTACATTCTTAAAACAATAACCATTTCCAAATTCCTTTCTTAACTATGAATAACCTCCTCCGATGTGCGTCAATTGGACCAGAACTAATTTGAATTGAATCAGAATCCAAAATTTAGTAGAAAATGATACCCTACAACTGTAAGTCCCCAAAAATCTTGAAAACCCAATTTCAGAACACCTGTTTCCACCCCTACCCCTACCCTACCATCGTTTGACGTTATCGGGCTGAAACAGAGTTAGGATCAACTGACGCTCAAAAAAATTTACAAAATGTAAACATAGTTTGAAATTTTTGGTAAATTAATTACGAACGGACATTTAGGATTTTGAAGCTATTCATCATAATAGTAACGAAGTTTAGGGATGAAATCATTTTTCTGTTGGTTCCAATGAGGATAATACACCAAAATCGTACTAGTGTAAAAATATTGGATCTAGTGAGAGCCATTATGACTTCAACACCCAGAGGGGCCAAATTTTAAGAACACTCCATGTTAAAATATGGATGGTAAATAATATTGTTCTCACTAATATTGGGTGCATGAAACGATGGCTAATGGCTGTGTGAATTATATTGCTTGTGAGTATTTTTGGGACTCTTGTTTGTTTCTAGAAGCACCTTTCTCTGTCTTTATTAAGCTAACACGGTTCCAAAAGTAAACTGCAGTGGAATTTGAGTCTTTGAAATAAGTGTAGGCGATCGTCCTTGTAGGCGCTTCGATGGAAAGGTCGGTGTTATACGTATGTGTACAAAGTTAAATTGAGCGTATCGGAACAAGTTGAGCCAATCCCGAGTCAACGCCCGAACACGGGTACCCCCTGCACCATCTCCGACGATAATGACAGTGTCACGGAGAACTTAACAAACCTCTACATTGCCAATGACGCAAAAAGAGAGAAAAATGAAAGGAATCAACCGACGGTAATCATATAATGGAAACACTCGCGTGAGGAAACAGCAAAACACCGTGAAAACTGTGAAAAATAGGAATTCAGGTTGAGCTGATACGTACTCCATGAATTGCTATAAACGTGGTGAGTTCTCTAATGGGATTTAGATCAGAGCTCGTCCACTTCTAATCGAAATGACTTTTCGATTACCCAAATACCTATCATTCAACAACATGTAGGCCTTATAATCACAACACTCAAGCCAAATATAACTTTTATTATATATTATATTGTCAATTAGGTATTATTCTTGACGCCCGCAAAAGCGATTGGTGGTGGGGGTGAGGTTATGCCGTAGTTAGTTTGAATTATTGTCAAATGATCAGCTCTGAATTATTTGGATAAAATGTCGAATTCGGATGTACAAAATGTTGAGCTAGATTGAAGTAAGCGAGAGATTTCTGGGCAATATCTATCTCATTCCTACCCCTAAGTGTATGGTTATTTAATCCGTTGGTGGTAGGTACCAATATTTTTTTCTGGGATAAGTCGACAATAATCTTCAATTGATTTACAGTTGATTCATCTTTGTACCGCCACTGACAGGAGTCCAGAAATTCAGAAATGTTCACAGGGCTAAGAGTTGCAATTCTGTAACGTATCTGCAGCTCTTAGACCTAACCTATTGCAGTATAAAAATCCTACACTCAACCTTCAAGACGTAAAATAATTAATAGCTCCTGCTATTTCCTCTCTCCACTCGATGGGAACCTTTTGAAAAATATTCTTTCCATTCACAAGGTTCCTTTGCGTTGCATTTGTCCGCATTGCATACCTATTATGATTTCATAAGATTCTCTGCTGCATCCATCAAGGTCTGGGCTGTTTAAAGACCGCAACCTTCGAATGCCCACAGAGCCAACCATATATCGAGTTATATTGACTTATATGAAGTTTCCAAGATAGTGCAAGCAACGTAACATGAGTTGGCTGTATTATCTTCCTTTGAAATCGACCTTGGCAAATTACGATTAGGCTCCTTCCGACAAAAACATGCTGAAAATGGCAACGTCATAACTGACGGTCATCTAAAAGGGGTTGCAAAGCGGGTCGGGAATGCACCAATTTTGCTTGAAGATGCACTTGAGTCCCCCTTCATACGAATATCAATCTGAGGGAAATAAAAATGTAGCCTCAGGTACCAGAAGACCTAGGGCCATAATGTGATGTTCGTAGTGATGCTCAACCGCCAATAATTTGTTATTTCGACTTTTTTTTTTAGACCAGTTCATCATGCTGTTCCTTCACAGTAATTACTACAGCGTGGAAAAGACGAAGAACACGATAGACTCATATTTCACCATCAGAGCCGAAACGCCGGAACTCTTTTCGGCATGGGACTTTGAGTCCATCCAGTGGAAAAATTAGTGAGTATTCTCGATAAATCCAGCCTGTTCGCCATTATTTACGGACTGTTGTCTTAGAACAGTTTGCTTACTCATATTGATTTTGGCTGAAACTAAATGAACCTCAGTCAGGACGATAGTAGCAGAGAAGTTGTGGCATAATCGTGATTAAAAATGAGGTTTGTTTAATTGTCAAGCAGACTGAAATGTTGGATTTTCGGACTATAATTGATTATATATTTAGCTAATTTTTCATAAATTATAAACTTTTAACCACATTTTACTTTATTTTTCTGCAAAAGAATGTATAATATGGCATCTAGCTTGTTTTTATTCAGATGGGTTTTTGACCGATGGCTAAACAGGGATATTTTCAATTGAGTACTGAAGAACATCGTTTATTAAACAATCTTGTAAGTTCTATGGAAATCTAAAAAATAATGCGAAATATCCGAGCCGAATGATTTACTTTTATGGTTCATAACTCATCAGTTTGAAGCACATTCTGAAATTGAAATGCATGGTTTGACTGAACTTGATTTGAAAATTCTTAAATTTGTTTGGGGATATTTTATTGTGATAGTAGTGGATGCTTAATATCTTATCTTTTGTGGTTATTTTCATGTTGGCAAACTCAATTGAAATGAAAGAGAAACGTTTTTTTTTTAAATTTATTTTTTTAAATTCATTTAATTTAGACGCTTTTTTAAAGGCGATGTATCGCTGGGGTGCCCAACTTCTTCGTTTTTTCTGCCAGAGTACCATAATCAATTTAAAGCGTACTTGTGACCGTAAAAAAAATGGCTTTCAAAGTGGTTTTTTGGCGTTAGGGGAGTAATTGACCTTGATGAATAAGCTTGAATGATTCCCGCTAAAAGATGTTTGAAATCATGAGAAAGTGCAGTCCTTGTCTTATGTTGAATGGAATACTATGGAATGGAATGGGATGGGCTCATCGAATGACTATAATGGGAGCTCCGTGCAGGGAGGGCTGTCAGGATTGGCTAACGTTTGGATTGAGGCCTCTTGTCGCTATGGCGACGAGCTCTTGCCCGTACGTGAGCTCCTGGTAGGTAGAAACTCTCTTTCGAGCAAAACCTCGCGTCTGTTGCCTTGATTTTCCTTCCGATTTGGAAAGACCCCACCGCCTCGAATGGCGTGCGTGGCGGGTTTGGTAGAGCGAGTGCCCACCGGTGCGGAACCGCAAAACAATTTTTTTACAAACGGGGATTTCCAATGTGCTTTGTGCATCGCCCACATCGTGTGGGCTCATGAATTTTACACCCTGTTTAAAACCGTCAAACACACATCCGAATTTGACCAAAAAGGGATAACAGTTTTGTTTATCAACCTATCATAATTGCATTTGAAGAAAAAATGATGTTAAGTATATCCTTTTTTTCTGAGTGAGCCAAAGTTTATGCTCTAAAACTCGCAATTTTGTCACAACATACTTAAGCGGCATATATCGTCGCAAAGCTGAGGAGTATTTTCCGGCTTGTGGCAAACAGCCGGCGACTTAACTTAATACATACCTATGTTTTTTATACTTCGTAGATTCAGCGTCCGAAATATATTAGAAAAATGTATCATTACGCGTAAATCTCTGAAATAAATGATGAAAATATGGCAGGGCTGAACGGAGTAAAGTTAAGAATTTCTGACTTTGTTGTAGCATTTACGTATTTTTCAGCCCGTACACGACTTTTGCATTTGAAGAGTGAAAAGTAGAAATTAAATTTTTATTTTGGTCCATAAAAATACAAAGGGTCTATATTTTCAATAAGAATACAAATCATTTTTAAAATTTTAATCAAATTATCCTATAACGGATTAAGTCCCCATTCATTATTATTATTTTTCTAATTTAACATTGCTTCGTGTGAATAAACTAGGTGCCTAGACGTCATTGGTATTAGTTTGGAATGCGGCGAGTGAAAAAATGATTGGTTCCCAGGTGTTCGTGTAGTTTCTTATTGCGAATAAAAATAAACTGTTTAATTTATTTTGGATTACCTGGACGGATGGTTATAAGGAATTAAGTGATTGACAAGTTAGATAGGGAAGATCGTCTCGGCACAATTGGTTTTCTTTCAATGAACAAGTTATTTTTCTATGAAAGTGTGCACGCGAAAAATTCTCACGGGTTCCAGGCAGCTCGTTATTCCTTAATATCGATCTCTAAACACCATTATCTCCTAATCGCTCAATTTTCCTCAGAAATCCTTATAAAAAGCTGAGTCCCGTCCGTCCGAATTCAGGTAAATGGACCTGCTATGGAAGCTCTGCGGTTATTTCACAACACTCGTTTACAAGACAACCGGTCGACCCTGTACGAACTACAAACCGCGTGTATGGCCACACTCCCTACGATGTTTGATTCCACCCTAATGATAATAATCTCGAATCCGCCAAAAATGACGGCCAAAAATGTGCCACGAACCGGCTCATCAATCAAAAGAGAAAATTGGAATGAAATTACATTTTGAGTTTCAAAAGCATGATTGAAGAGGGACGCTAAAGAGAAAGTCATGCAATTCCACTGTCGTCACACGAAAGACTGATTTGTCCGTATTTGTACAGGCGGGGTGAATCGGATGTCGCAAATATCATTAGTATACCCACGTTAAATTTAGTAGTACACACGTTTGGCCAACAATTGATCGTTACGTACTCGATTCATTTCTATTGATGTTGAACACTAATTTGATGTTGAACACTAATTCATCCGATTAGAAAAATGCTGTAATTTCATCCTTAATGGTTCACCATTCATTGAAGTAAGAGTATGGGAAAAACTGAGAGTGGACTGTCCAGAACGCACTCCGATCGATTCAGCGGAAAATGATACACCACATGCCTAGTTTTAAAAATATATCGAATATCAAGTTTCTATAAGCCCTCTTCTTTACCCATTAGGTGCCCTCTTTTTCTACAAGAATTCTTTACTATAAAAACGGCGTGGATGGTGGACGGATAGTTTCGTAGATTTTGGTTGGTTATTCCTTGAATAATCGACCTATGTTTTCATGCATAAGTTCAACCTCTCCGATTCGGCATAAAAATTTTTCCTGGGCGTTTCAAGGTGTCTAAATCAAAAACCATGAAACGTCCAGAAAAAAATGTTGACCCAAATCGGAGAGGTTGACCTTTTGCATGAAAACATAGATTGATTATTCAAGGAATAACCAACCAGAAGTCAAATGTCCGTCCGCCGTGCGCTGTCCGCCGTCCACGCTGTTTTGGGTAGTAGAAAATTTTCTAAAAATCTGAAATTTTGATCAGGGACCCGTTTCCGGCTTTAGTTGGTCCTCGTAACTTTTCAACACGATCGGACCAAATTTGGTTGGGGGAGGGGGGGGGGGTCAAAATGAGTTTTTTAAAATGGGTTTTTGAGATTTTTGGCGATTTAGGCGAGTAGGGTATCATTTTCCACTAAATTTTGGACCCTCAATAGATTGGAATGGGTCCGGTACCCATTTAGGCAGGTTATGGACATATTTTTAAATTAGTCTCCATGTGCCTGGTCCGAGGAATAACCAACCCCTGTGTAAGAATTTGCTGCGTTTTCTGATCTAGACATCTTGAAACGCTACCTGTCAAATTTTGTACCCATTGGAGAGGCTGTCTTCTGGCATGAATAGAAAACAGGTTGATCGTTCAAGGGAAAATAAATCAAAAGGCCCGGATCAGAACCGAAGGTAGAGCACAAGCATGGAAGTTTTGTTTAGGTAATTTCTGAAGTTTCTGTCTTCACTGGCTTTAGTTTAGTGTTTCGGCCATTTTGTAGTTTAAGGGTGTACATGCGACAATTATTTTGTATTTTAAATAATAAAGTAAACATTTATGATATTAATCGGTGATATCTTCGAGCTGCAGCATAATGTTCTGGAAAAGCGTTCAAAATTATTTTCGATTGGTTTGTCGTCCCACGAGTCATTGTTACCCGCTCCGCACTCATATATTATACTCAGCTCATCTACATCGATGACAGAGGATCGGAATGAGCTGAGCTCCTCTCTTGTTATGACATCCTAATGAGAAAGTTGGACTCCGCATTCACTCGCAGGCATTCGGCGCACGTCTTGCGCCCCTCGCATGGAAAACGTTAACGTCCGGGAGGGCGTTCGATGTCGCACGTGAAATTTCGAGAGCGGACTCTTTGGCTCTTTGCGACTCATAACTGCCTGGTAGACGGGGAAGCTTGCCGATTGACGTTATTTCCATTGATTGACAGACAACACACACCCGTCCCTTTGACGAAATGTGAAGTGGAGGGGCTCTCAAAAGGCGGGCGTGTCATCCGCCGGTTACATTTTCCACTACACGAATTCCAATGAGCTGTGCTACATCTCTGAAGGGTGCACTTGCGACTGAACCCACCTGTACCGCACAGCCCTTCTGCTACCTTATCACAGAAGGATACATACCATCAACCTTTCCTGCTTATCACTAGAACATTGGGATTGATTAAATGCTGTAAACAACCAAATAGGCCAGCAATTCCGGAACACAATAAAATAAACAATAAACACTTAAATCAATCAATCAATAAACCCGTCGAAACAGTTGAAAAGTCGCCAGCTGTAAAAAGGGAGCAGTGAATTTCAAATCTCGACGCCTAGATTTACTCCTTGTAAAATACCACAAGAACGCATTTTTTACTGAATAAACGAAATTGTCGACGATATAAGAATCGTTTACTATGAAGAAGGAAGTCATATGACCTTAGAGCGTCCCAGATGGTGATTGCACCTACCCGCTGCTCGTTCAGCGTAAGGACGACCGGTTCAACAGGCACTGATTTATCGGCTTCTCCAGAGGCTTCACTGAATTTAGACATGACTTAACACTATATTCATTACCTCGACTACCTTGAAGGAAATTAGTCCTAGATTCAACTTCATTTCTGGTATTTTGCCCTTGAATGGCAAACGACAGTGGGAAATAACTCTTTTGCAATATTTTATCAATAATTTTATTGTTGTATCAATTGTATTGTATTTATAGATAATTTTTTATTGATAATGTTCTGAACCATTTACATGCCAATGTTCCCAATCGGGACCATCGTGTTCAACAAATGCTTAAAAATAAACTACCCTAGTTTTTCCCTCAGCCTAGGTTTTTATTCAATCTTGAGATAATGACCAATACGTACAAGAAGAGAAATCCATGAAAATTCATTTTAATCATATTTATATTAATTATTGAAATCATCCAAAATATCAGCTTTCTCACTTCATTCACAAAAATCAATATATAAAATCCAGACATCATTGCAATTTATCAAAACGGAGATGAACTAGTACTTGAAAGTCTATTGAACAAGGTCATATGCGTTGTGTGATTTTTCTGTCATTCAGATTTGATTTATGACCGCTGAAACAATGACGTTCCCAATTGGGTACATTGGCGAGTTTTGGTATTGGCCGATGTAGCTGTCAAGGTTCCTCACCTAAGCGTTATGAACTTTTATCACACATCGTCATTTGATGGACAACGTTCAATTGCAACCCAGGGACAAATCGGGAAAATTGAGCCGTTCTATACTCAATTCGGAATTTTCCATGAATCATTGAGTATTGATGAATCCATGGTTCCTTATTATGGCCACCACTAATGTAAAATGTATTTAAAGGGAAAACAAATTCGTTTTGGCTACAAAGTGTGGATGATCTGTTCATCGAATGGTTACTCTTACCCCCCTTCCCAATTGGGAACATCACAAATTTTGTACTTATAGATAACATTTGGCCTTACCAATTTTTGTATTTCTTAATTGAACCCCAAATAGCTAGGAAATTGGCAAAAAACCAGATGTTTTTAGCTCTTTCCTAATTCGGCCAGTAAACGGTTAGTTCCAGATGTTCCATTACATTTTCTATGTCAAACTTTAACTTATTGCTTAGTCAGAAAAAAATGTCTTTCTCTCATTATCCTCAAGGACGAGGTAAACCCTAAATGGCGTATCTTGAAGACTTGAGCATGAAGGCGGCTTAAAAAAATGTTTCTTCATGTTCTGCAGCTATTTCGCTCCGGTTCCCCGCGTCACCCCCGAAGGATATCGAGTACTCGTCTACAGAATGGCAGAGACAGATCCTTCAAAATTCAATTTCCAAGAAGGACTCAGAGCGTTCTTCTCTTTCAACGACACTGTGCTTTCTGAAGACGGTCTCATGCCTGGATACATAGTCGTCTTTGACATGAAAGGTGCCACGTTGGGGCATTTGGCACGAGTATCGACCATGATGCAACACGTCAGATCTTTTATGATCTACATCCAGGTAAAAACATTATTTCATTGACATGTTTCAAATATTAAATTTTTAATTCACTTTGATTCGTACCAATCGTCGAGTCTATTGATGAGTGGGTTCGGTCAGCAGAAATTCTAGCTCTAATCCAGGACATCTAATCGTCGAACCAAAAAGTTTCTTCTCCTATGAATATACTTGAAAATATAGACAGAGAAAACGGGGAGGATGGAACTTATTTCCTTCATAACTCCCAAAAATATTTTACCCACGGGCACAACATATTCACGGAAGGCCCCCAAAGTTACTAGAAATTTTAATTTCGGAACAGTAAACATAAGAATGGTATCACTATCATTAGAATAAGACAGGAGCTGTAAAAATTACAACGTAAAATCGATTGAGATATATACCCCACCAATGACAAAATATGGGTCAAATCATGATTTTCTTAAATAAAACTGTTTTTTCGGGATTTTAGGCTTGTGGCTTCCACAGGAACTCGAAACGTCTTAATTTCCTTTGTGACAAAGATTTAAAATGATTTTTATTCTTATTTTTATCCCAGTAAATACAATGCATACATTTTAGAGAGAAAACAAAAGTAGATATAATCTAAGAGTTCCTGTTGCAGAATCTTTTGTGAACCGATCCTTGAATAATAGTGCGATGTTCCGTCAGCCATGTATACCAACCTAATACAAGTTAATGAAAAAGAAGAGATTGTTGGTGACTCATTCTACGCTCGCTTGCCGCACTAGGCTTTCTCGTATGAGTTCTGAATACTCAATGGCATCACTTTCGTTCTTGATCAAACGAAACTGTCACCCGTAATGTCCCTCGGTTTCTCTGAACGTGTATCCGCTGCCGATTTCGCTAGATTCATTCCAATATATTTGCATAAATTCTACTACTATATATCTTCTTCTTCGGATTTTGCGTTGAAGTGCAATTAGGTATAACGCTGCAAATTATTCTGTGGCGGTAAATTATTCTCGGCGGATCTCGCTCGAAGCGGTAACGCGTATCTTTGAGGACTCCAAAAGCCATCTAAATCGATTTTACGTTCGAAATTCAGTGCGAATTATACCCCACTTGCCTACGGCTCCATAAATATCGAAGAAGAAAAACACATTCACTAATACCGTACCTACAGGAATCAGTAGTTTGAGTTTCTGCTTTTATTTTTCCTACGCTTCTCTTCCTGAAGTAATAAGGACGGTATCATTGGCAAAGGATGTTATATAATAGGCAGAGCTCGATGGTTGTGTTTAGCACTTCTTCATAATTGAAGAAAAAACTTCAAGGCAGGCTGCCTATTTTCACTTGCATTCCTGTTGACATTGAACTTGCAAAGAACCTTGTCGAACGAGGATGATAATGTACGTTGATACAACTGTCGATACAACTAGCTAGCAAATTAAGATAGCCCCACGTCACGTATCTAACTCAATAAAAATCAACCCTTGAAAAAAGAAAAATAGGTAGATACATGTTTTTCCTAGTTAAAATAGAAAAGACACGCGCTACAAAATTTCGCCCCAGGCGAACTATGGCGATAAAATCCACCTCGTAGGCATTGCAATTGTATTTAAAATTTTCTGGTTTCGCTTCGATTTATTTCAGATTTTATTAAAAAATAGTTATTTTCCATAAAGAAATATCTGAAGGGTTTGTGGCTGACGAATTTCACGTTTGTTTTTTCAGGAAGCTCACCCTGCCCGTTTGAAAGGAGTCCACGTAATCAATACCGCATCATTTATGGACAAAGTTCTGAGTTTGGTGAAACCATTGATGCAGTCGGAACTTGTCCAACTGGTAGGTAAAACCGAAGAAGTTCGCCTAGACGTTGTATTTTCCCAAAAGCGATTACCCGAACAAGGATTTTATTCATTTCTTGGATTACCTTGTGTATATGATTTGTAAGCTCAAGACTATTGAGAAAGTTATTCAAATATCTATTTCGCGCTCGATTTGTTTTCAACAGTTGCACCTGCACAGCGATTTGGACACTCTGAAACCCTACGTACCTCTTGATCTCCTCCCAGAGGAATACGGTGGGGATTCCAAGCCCATTGGACACCTAAACGGTAAGTCTAAATATATTTTTTCTAAATTAAGAGCTGGACTATCTTGATTTGTAATGCTCAAAAAATTTAGAAAACAATTGTGTGAATTGACTCGTACTATGTAAAACTCTAAAAGAGCAATTCACTTCGATTGCTTGTGTCTTTACCACATGCGGAACATTTCAAAATTACGGTGGGACGGTGGTCAAACACCTAAAATTATTTCCCCGAGAGATAATTTTTCGTATTGGTACGAATGAAAATGCCATTTTTAATGCTGACGTCGACTCGAACACCAGACGATGGTTTAAACTGACGATAAGGGATGGGAGGCGAAAGTTTCAACAACATAGTAATTACATTATTGGTATATAGTATTTCTCACCATTTTGTACAACTTTTTGATAATCTTACATCGTCACATTTTGTTGCTATCTTCTCCTATAACTTTCTGTGCCCATTCTATGGTCATGCTGTACCACAAATGGCAATTTTAAACATCATAAATCAATGGAGATTCCACAATTGTCTTCTTGAACTCATCATACTTGAATACCCACTATTGTCTATCTACTTATCATTATTATCTTGTAGCACCGAGTGAATCCATCAATATTTGATCACTTATCTGGAAGCCTCGAGATATGATGGCTGTAAACATGAGGGATGGCTGGGTGTGGCGTTTCTACTTCCGCTTTGCGCCCTGGTTCTATTCAATGTGATTCGTGAAGCAGGAGTAAAAATATTTCCCGAAGATTAATTAGCGTCAAATTGTGGACCGAACAGAAATTTGTAGGGACAGGATTGAGCGGATGGTAAGGGGTAACCGTTCCCGTCCGCACTACAGATACCACATAACTCGTGCGGGAGAAGTATAATGTGATGAAGAACCCCGAAAAGCTGGGAAAAGCTTCAGCACAAAAAACAAACATTTCGTGAAAAGTTTTTGCAACAACGTAAAAAGACTGAAACACACCATTGATATCGCAGTTTATGTAGAAATGGCAAAATAAGCCGAAACCGATGATTTATAATGATAGCGACAGGCATTGACCACAAAGTGAAAATTTAATTTAAGAAATACTTTCACTGTTGAATAATCAGAAAATTGTCTTGAATTTACTTACAGATGAGTACAACAAAAAGATGAAGTCGGAATACTGCCAGTGGATGAAAGACAGCAGTAAATTGGTCGCTGACTTGAAGAAACGCCCCAAGAAGAAAATCATCAACGCGATGGAAGGCTCTTTCAGAACACTCTCCATCGATTAATATAAAACACTTGGAATTCTGTGATACCTAAACGTGCTCAACATGTAGTTATGGAGGTAGATATTCGTAGGAACATACGTATCCATCAATCAGGAAAGGCACAGAATTAGGCACTTACTTAAGAGGGACGTCAAAATAACTTGTGTTGAGTTTTGGCCCAAATGAAACCATGGATTTATTAAATCCAGTTGGACTCGAGGTTCTACTGCTGGAAAGATTCTATCTCCAAGATGGAATCTGGCCCCTAAAATGTGGCTGATGGACCTTCAAGAGGTAAAACTTATCCCAAAATGATGCAGTGCAAAAAAGAGGTAGGCTAAATGTGGAAATACTGATCAAAATATAATTCCAATGCAGACATGACTCTTTAACGACCAATATGTATACAGGTCAATTCCAGAAAAAAAACCTAACTTACCCATGTTAGCTAGTCAGCAGCGACACATGACAACAAAGACTGGAACGTGGCGGAGCTATTAATCAGACTGTAGTTTCAGACTCATTTCAAAAGCTCAATTGAAAAATGATTAAAAAATTCATAATTTCATCTTCAATATTAATCTTCTAGAGTATAAATAGGTATGGGTAGCAACACTTTGTAAAATGTACCTTATCTATGACTATTTTTCACTCTGTAGGTGGGACATGGAGTGAGACACAGTATACTTATGAATTTCACTTGTTTCACTTATTTTTATGGATCTAGATAATTTTTTCGTTTGGGTAATGGAGGCCGTTTTATTATTACTTGAGTATTTTCTTTACTTTGTAATTTGTTACAAATCGAATAAAACCATGTTTTTTGTGTGATATATGGCAATGTTTTGTAAGTATATTTGTGGGAAGAATCGGTGCACTTGACACACTTGCTAGCGCAGGCGTCTCAAAGTATGTAGGTATACATTCTAAAGTTTGTCGAGGAGCACTCATTTTATCAAACAGCATTCTTGTGAGACCGATGCCTAAATGAATAAATTTGGTTCTTGGAGGAAGCTAGACACAGCAAATTTCCTTCAATTCAGCTCAGAACCAATGATAAAGGATTAAAGGCTAATTTCGCACGGTGCCTCTGCGAATGTGGAAATTCAGCATCGTTCCAAAGAAGTACCTTCCCTATGCTCATTTTCAATGCCCTTCATGGGAAGTCTGGAAATTTCCCTTCGAGGTGTGACTAATATTGCCAATGAACAATATGGTATTCCTATAACATATTTGGTTACTTTCTACTTATAAATAAAAGTGAATTAATTCAAATCATCCGTTATTAATTATGACTACCTATGTTAAAATGCAGACAATAACCACGGTAACTGGGAGCAACATCAGATTTTCATTTTTCTACACTCGCTGACCAGTAATTTTGTGATGTTCTCAGAAAAATCGACGTACAAGTGAGGGACACCATTTAAAAATTGTTTTGCGAAAATCAAGAGACTATGAAATATTACACGAGCCGACCAAACTTGAGATATTTGGTATTCAATTCTAAACAATTCACTATTTCTTTAAATTCTCATAAACTTAAAATTTTTCACAAATCTATTTATTTTTGAGCAAAAATTAAGTAAAGGAAAAAGAATAAAGTTGAATGCAGTAGCCTCTTTTGGAATTATTTAAAATTGTGTTCCAAGTTTCTTTTACATTTAGGTCAAGTATGAATTGAGCCCGATTTGAATTAATTTAAACTTCATTAATAGATATTAATGTACTGAACTCCATTCTACACCAATCAGAACAGGTGAGATAATTAGAAACAGCATAATTTCTCACTGAGTGACTTGACCATCAATGCCCCCACAACAGATCAGAATTGCATATTCTTCCTGATTTTAGGTAGTAAGACACCGTGTTTTTCAAGCAAAACATTAATTTAAAAAAAGGGGGTTTCCCCAATGTGGGAATAGGAGATCACCAAATGCTAGAAAAAAACGTAAATAATGAAAAGTTGCTTCAAATGGCGCCTTGATGTGTGCAGCTGGAATTCGTGAAAAGAAAACAGGGGAAGTATGGATTATTCAGTTTTCAATTTTGAGTTTGATAACAATGTATATTTACAAATTTACAACTAGGAAAACAATAATTTTTCTAACGAGATGAAAGAGAAAACGAGGCAACGTAAGTACACCAAAGTAATGTATGTGAAAAAACCATACCATTTAAAATATCACAAAAACAATTTTTTGTTCGTATATTTTAAATTGGAATTAAAAAAAATGTATCACGGAATAAGAGCCACAACCCACTACCTACGTGCCAGAATTAAAGGGAAAATCCAATGATATACCATGATCGTTTTTCATAGCTCTCTAATTTTGTGGTATACCTTTATCTCATAAAACATGTATATTTTTTCTCATTTATTCATTGGACCTTGTGTCCGTTTTGTTGTTAAATAAACAAATGAATAAATAAATAATGGGCAAAAACATAGGTACATAATTCTGTGAGAGGAGTAGTGAGGAATGCAATTTTGACGAATGGAGAAAGAGAATTGACAGTGCTATGGAGTCCAATGACACAAAATAAAGAATTGCTGGTGAGTGAGAAAATAGAAAATGCAGGACTCTCGGGTGATAAGATCCTAGGGTGGAAACTGAGGAATGCAAAGAAATGTTTTTATAAAAAGAAAAGAAGTCCAAGAGGCCTTCGATTTTGCTATAATAGAAAAACTCGGTAGCTACATTCACACATGAACATTTTGATGTTATGCAAAGCTAGGCCAGACGAAAGGGAAAATATTGAGGCACATTGTTCAATCATGAGAACTTTTAACCTTGGACGCTACACGAGTCCTTTGAACGTTAATGATAATTTATAGTTAAAGTTCAATGTACCTACATAATTTAGGTAAGGTGATTTAGTTTGAATAATTTTAAAATACATAACCGATAATTTCAAAATATACAAAACAAAATTGACAGATTCAACTGGGTATATCACGGAATCAGTCAATGTTGATGAACGAGAAAGAAGTGAAAATATAACATGTTGAAATAAACAAAATCAATTGATGTGAAGGTATAAACCACTCCTTTCCCGCTTTTTACAGCAGGAGTGATACTTTGGCTTAATGGGGGCTAGAAAGAATCCAACCAGAAGCCACAAAGAGTAGAAAATAAGGAGTGACACCCAGAAATTTGATAGTTCGATCATCGATAGGCAGTCGTCCCAGCACTCTTCCATTTTGGTTGGTAATTCCTTGAATAATCAATCTATGTTTTTTTTATGATGCTCTCGTTCTCAATGGCCCGGTATAACTAGCAGTTATAATAGTACTAACTCACCAAACGAAAAGCTACAAAAATACTTCGAGGGTGTGAATTCTAGAAAAATGAACAATTTGGCTCGTTCAGACACAACTCGGAGAACGGCGATCATCCCTAGAAAATAATCTTTCCGTTCGGTCAACCAAATTTTACATTTTTTAAGCCACATACCTACATTTAGATGACTAATTTGTTCCTGTGTAAATGAAATGACCTAATGTTCACTCGTGTACAATGTGAACCGATTATCCTTTAACAGAAAGTCAACAACGTTAAAATAATATACATAGAAACAACTCATTTGGCCAGTCCGAAGCGTTACAAATTTGGAAACCCGTTTCTCATAACAAAATAAAATATCAACATTAACAAAAAATTCGCCGTCGAAAAGTTGTGTTAAAACCACATGGAAAAACGATTCGTTATTCACGTTCGATCAAACATTGTGCCAAGTCGGTACTTAGTTCGAAAATAATACGAAACTCGTGGTTAAAAAACCTAATGGCGAGAAATGAACGAGTTAAGAAATATGTATAATCGCAGAAAAAGCGAACAAAATAATTGTTTACATCTTGGGTGTTTACTGAAGGGAAAATATTGGGGTGAAAACGGGGTTCCAGTTGTACGGAAATTTAGGCAAGGTACCTAGAGAGAGGAAGGATTAAATTTTCCCATATCGCATAGCAACCACGCTGCCGACACCAACCACAATAGTGGTGGCCAGGGCGATCCATCGAAGCGCCGAAGTTTTCTGAGCGGGTTTCTTTTTGGCGTCCGCGCTGGTGCCCATCATTTTCTTGTACATTTCGCGCTGTTTCGTGTTGTCTCGCCTTTGAGCAGCCAGGAGCTTTTGAAGGTCGGATTGAAGACGAACGTTGTTGGGTTCGATGGAAAGGGCCTTTTGCATGACAGCGATGGCTTCAGAGAGTTCGCCCTTCTCTCTGAGGATGGTGGATTTTCGAAATAGGGCTTTGACGTTGTTGGGTTGGGCGGCTAGAACGTGTCCAAAAGAGATTAAAGCCGCGTCGTAGCCGTGAATTTTGATTTGAGCAGCTCCCAAATTATTGTAGGTTTTGAGCCTCTCGTCGATTAACGATTTAATTTGATCATCATTGACCGGAACTATAAACTCTGTGTCATCGAAGTACTCCAGGGCTCGTCTATACAAGTTTATAGCAACGGAATAGTCGTCTCTAGAGTACCACCAATTTCCTCGTTCTTTTTTCCTAAGTCCAACAGCCATCCTTTCTTCATACCCCAAAGTGCTAATTAAGGGCTCTGGCTCAACCGACAATAATTTAATCTTGTAGTTAAGTGTTGCACCTGAAGGTATGTCAGGAGCCCTGCCAGAATCTCCATAACCAAACCGTGAATGGATAATAATCTCGGCCTCCTCACCGCAATCCATCAAAGATAACGCCAAATCCAGTCCTTGCACCACTTCGTAGTCCCCCAAATTGATCGCAGCTAATTGCAGGTTTTCAACAATGGTCCCGTTTTCAAGGGTGTTGACGTAACTGACTTTCAACAAATCTGACTTTTGGGGTCGGGTATCTTTTTCGCCGGGAATGATGACGCGTTTTCTAATATGCCCGTTCCCCAAAATGTCCATCCATTCGTCCAGCTCCTTGTCCAAGCCATTTTCCTGCGGCTCCTTTGAATCTGCGATTTCATCAGTTTTTCTCTCGCCCTCTTTTTCTCCAGCGGCAAAATCATCATCAATACTAGACTTAACTTGATTTTCTAACCCAATTTTACTTGCTATCGTTTCGGAAGCCCGTTCTTCGTCAAGGAATGACTTGGAGTCTGCGAGGGGATCATGACTTTCATTTCCGGAAGCAAATTCCATCGCTAATAAAAAAAATAACCAAATCTTTGAATAAAAACAATTCCGCAAATCACTGTAACTTCTCGAATATAACACGGATCGAGGACAGGGACACTTCACACCAGACTCTAAATTATCGATATCAGTTATCAATGAAAGTTGGTAACATTGCACACGAAAAACTAGCGACCTTTAGTTGAGCTGAATCAAAGTTGCTATTCACGTTCAAAATATTTTCCTTTACCTACTCATTTATAAGTAAATCGTTAAAATTCTCTACTGCGCAAACAGTTTGAAAGTTGATGACTAAATATAATGCATATTCATGAGAATCCTACATGAGATGTACAAACTTGAGCACACACCTGAGGGCTTTTGTGAAATTGATTCTTCTGACTTTGAAATTAACCAAAATTATTCTGTGCATTGAACTGACATTTTTCAAAATGAACACTCGGAAACTTTTACGGAATCAAAAATTTTCTGGAATTTCTACATCTACGTCTCTGTTGGATACGTTGGTCGATAGGGAATGTTGAGAGTATCTGCATAGTAACCATGAGACTACCGTGTATTAAAGATAATCTTCAGAGTCTTTACACGAATAGGTTTTCAACACCCTGTAAAGCAAAATTTGCTTTACATTTAATGTCGAATCAAATTTTGTACTTACCGCGGCTTCGTCAAACCAGTAGGTATCGTCTTCTGCTCTTTAGGCCGTTGGGCGTTCAACGCCTTCCACTCAGAAGGCCAGCAATCCGCATAACATCTATGGTGTGACGGAGCTTCCTTCGCACTTGAAGGGGCTACGTAAAAGCCAATAAGTGGCTACCGTTCTTTCACGCACATCACTGTTGAAGATTCTGAACTTTCCATAGGATCTAGGAAAGAAATGCACCATGTATTAAGCGAATAAATTACTAGTGGTGAACAGAAGGGGGGATAGAAACTTTTGAATGTACAGGACTCGATTAATATTCTTGATTATTGTTAGAATTTCTACTCAAGAGACATTGGGAAGCTACTTATCGGGCTGTCAGACTGACTGGCCAAATGATTTGTTACGCGATTGGAACTGAAGGAAGAAGAGCGATTATAAGGCAGAGGTTAACCGATGAAGCAGGATTATTCCGCGAGCTTTGGGGAACAACATTTCTAGACGTTGACAATAGATTTTTTTGGAGTTGTCAGTAGCCTTTGTAGATGTAAAATAACTGCAGTTCAGTGGTTCCTTGTTGAATTTCAGGAGATAAGGGCGTAACCGCAACGAAAGGGCTTCGAATATACCTGATGTTTAATGGTGCTTCCTCAAAATCTTGATAATTAATGTCAAACTGAATTAATGGTCTCACCAACACACGATAAAATTAACAGCAAATTCACTCGGACTTTCTACTAAATTTTGGACGCTGAATCCAATGAAATGAGTCCTGGACGATTGGCACCCTCTAGATGAGGTTATGGAATCTATTTTTAAATTAGTCTATGCGGATGGTCCGAGGAATAACCAACCCCTGTGTAAGAATTTGCAGTTTTTTTTTCTTCAAATATAATGCTGCGGGGATTTTCAGCATGCTCCGTTGGAGTCTTGGAATCACCAGGTGGGACTGCATTGCGAACGATGATATCCGAAAGCGGTTAGGAGTAGCGCCAATCAAAGACAAAATGCTTGAGTCGCGCCTAAGGTGGTATGGGCATGTGATCCGAAGCGATGAGGAATCTGTCGCCAAAACAGCCACGAGGATCGACCCAGATGGACAACGGCCGCGCGGAAGACCGAAGAAGCGGTGGATGGACCGCATAAAGGAGGATCTCAAGATCGTCGGCGCCTCCCCAGAAGACGCCCTCGACAGAATCAAATGGAGAAGCATTTGCCGAAGAGCGGACCCTGCACCAGCGGGACAGACGCCAAGATAGAAGAAGGGGATTTTCAGCATGAGTGAGTTTAATTTTGAATACTTTGGCTAGAATCAGGCAGTTTCTTCATGAAGCAAGTTCCATGTCATTAAGCAATCCGAATGCATCATCTACAGAAACAAATTCCGATTACTAAGAACAATCTAGGAGCTTTGAAGAGGCACTTTTTTTCTGCCTCGAAAATGTCTAAATCTTTGCATGAATCAGCAAAGGAGGTAATAGTTAGGTACGTGGAACTGCTCTGCGGGTCGTCGGAAAGAGCTCGTTGGGTCAGTCTGTCTCCAAAAAACCACTATTTACGGAATTTCTGCAGATCAGGGCAAAGCTGTAAATAGTTGGTAACCCCAATAGGAATGGCAAGCTACAGGGAGGGGAAACAACGATTGAGGGCGATGAATCAGCGAAAGATCGACGAAGAACTAAATTGACTTGAAATGTCCTTATTCTGACCTTTGAAACCCAGACGAAAAATTTGAGGAGAAAGTTATTTCTCAACTCTTGTGTTTCTTGTCACACTCGTAGAGGAAACCGATTGCTCAAGAGTGAGAAACATGCGCGTAAAAGTAGAGAAATGTGACGAGGACGCGTTTGAAAGAAAGAAGACATCATAGGGTTGTAATTGG
>CM034001.1:15531472-15932445 GCA_019603395.1 Cyrtorhinus lividipennis | reverse complement strand
TAGGAGCCTGGCTCTTCTCCAAAAAAGTTTTGTTGATGAAACAATTCGTTAAAGGTTTTCATTGCTCATCAAGTTAAGGTAGAATAAGGAAACTAAAATAAGGAAACAAAGTGAAAGTTACAAGTTCAATCATTAGATGAAAATTTGGGATTTAATTGTGAATCTTTTTCTGGAACTGAATGCTTCCCGGTGAATCCGCTCTTTTATTGCAAAGGTCCTTCGTGCCGTCATCTCGAGGCTTGCTAATTAGCAATGTCTCTCATTTTAATGTCGAAGTTTGCAAATAATTGTGCATGTTTTAATTGGAAAGAAAGTCTGCATTGAGAGATTATCATCATTCGCAAAGTGGACTCGAGAACACTAGAGATTCACGTTTTATTCTCGTAATTCGAATGAATGTCCAAAGTTACATGGCGAAGAGTGAGTAGTAAGAAGAAAACTAGACAACTCCCAACGGATAATTTTTTGTTATCAACATTCTCTGAACATGAGGTCGGTCGCAAAAAACGGGGTTACGCACTGAATACATTTTGAAATAATGAGACCCTAAGGGGTTGCTGAGAGTCGTTCAGCGAGAATTCTCGTCAGCGAACAAAGTCGAGCTTCTGCTTGTCCACGTATCGAACGAGAAAATAGCATGTTATTTTATGATAGAAGTATATACAGTATACGGTTTGTTCTAGGTTTTCAACTCGCAACACATCGCAACACAACATAATGCATTTTTTGGAGGGGGGAGGGGGGTCGCTTAAGAGTTATCTTGATACTCGTTCATGTTTTTGGTATCAAATTATTTGAAAAAAAAAAAAAAGGCCGCGTAACTTCGTTATTTATGTAATTTCTCGAATTTAATCACACCAATAAAAAGCCCCACCTCATGATGTAGAACCAACAATTTCAGAGAAAGAAATTAGCCTGAAAAGTAATCTTGGTCAAAGCCCGATTTGTGGTTTCATTTAATCGCATGAAAACAAGCAACCGTGCTTCATCGAGATATTACAAAATACTACTCTTCACGTTGAAAGTGAAACGGAACTCTCACGTTTGAGAAAACACTAAAAATGAAGAAGTTACAGTAATTTTTAGAGTTTTATACCGTAAAGAATCAGAAAACTTGAAATGAATCCATAAAAAAGCCTATAAAACGAAAATTAATGGCAGTCTAGAGACTAGAAAGTGCACCCTGGGACATATGTGTAATTCTGTAAATTAGTCTTGTACACCTGCAATTGAAAATGGTGTGGGACTCAAGACTTATTTCTAGGCATTTGAACATGTTTTAATTTTTGTAGTTTTTCCACACAGGAGTTACTACGGCCTAAGGTCATTTAGGCTTCCGTTACAGGGAGGTTCTCCCTGAAGAGGGCGAGACCTATTTAAGGGTACTTCTGTGCATTGAGGAAAAGTCCCGACCCCGAACAAAATTAAATAATATCCTTTGAAGCGATAGCTAATCTCGCGAAATTAAAGTCGTTGCTGAAAGGATCTTTGCTACTTTGAAGTCAAAAGGTTTACGAGGAGGAAAAGAGAAAATTTTGACATCGATTTAAAGGGGTCAGCTTTTATTGGATGCACTAAACGAAAAGGTTTCCCAAAGACCAGAAAGCCGATTGATGAAAATGTCCTTTTTCAAAAACATTGGGTACCGCTCTTGTGATAGCGACTGAAAACAGAAATTAATTGTATTTAAGAGAAACTTGAAAGTTCGATGCTCAGAATGTTGATTGTATCAGGGCCACGTTGGTTCTACGGAACAACTTTTTCAATTCAACAACTGTTATGTTTAAATTGTTATTCAACAAATAAAGTTATTCAAAATTAAGTTTTACTGTAGCGTGTGACACGAAAGACAATAACATGAAGTTTTAAAGATGTTGAGTGATCACGGGAAATAAGTATCGTGTTACAGACCACAAAAGACGATGGGAGGCGCTATAAGCCTTAGGAAATCCCCTTTATAGTCAGTGTTCGCAAAGGATTTTCACGCTCAGCTGGTTCTCTCGAATCTGATGCTTTTCATCTCAACGAGGAAACCAACGGGAGCAGGAAACTCCGAAATGGAACAAGGAAAACCGCGAGTAAACCCCCCCCCCCCCCCGCTGTAAATTACGGTAAACCTCGTCTCAAAACCAAATCGAGGTCTCAAATACGGGGTCTGTAGATGTAGCACAATACGATTTTAATATTTCATCGTTTATATATTCCCAAATACGTGTTGCCGCTTTAATAATGTGGTGCAGGCCGTAATCGCAGTAAACGCGTTAATTTCAGGCTCGAACAACACTGGGGAATGAAGGAAACAAACAAATTGGTCCTTGGAGGAAAATGTTGCTGCACCGCCGTAAACACAAAGGGGAATACGTAGGATATTTTCGAACACATTTCTCCTATCGGGATTTATATACATTATCAATATATTAATTAATCATTCACAAACAATAAAATATTGTATTCGTGAATGATTGAGATGAATAAAAATCAAAACAGTTTTTATCGTGGTTGCAGATGAAGTACTACATCTTGGCTGTCATTGCTCTGGCAATCAGTTCCGCTGTCGCTGACTCCCCCACGGCAGAATCCAGCCGAGATGGTAGAGATTTTGCCGGATACAGCAACTCTCCAGCGGCTGCGTACGACACGTCATACGACCCAGCAGGTTCCTACCTCAACCCTGACAAATGGACGCAACCTGGGCTGCTTCTGCCTAACCGTGAGAGTCATTTGCCTGGAAAATGAATCTCTGTACAAATCGATAAATTTGCTTTAAGCTGCATGGGTTATAAGCTGGCAAAAAGGACATATCACTCATGTAGTTCGATTTTTCCTGTAACATTTTTTGCTATAATGAGTCATTCAGATGACATAATAAGGATTTCATTCGCTTCTGCTCCTGGCTGATTGGATGGGTAATTAGTAATTCTAATACTAAAAAGATATTTTTGTATTTTATTGTATTCAAGCTAGAACGAAACCAAAAATTAACCCTCTTAAGAACCGCAGTGCACGGTATAATCTCTCCAAACATGAGAAGGTTGAATTTTGGTCACCTTATCGGGAAATACCAATTCGGGAAAGAATTTTAATTGAAACCAAAACATTTTTATGGGGATAAATTGAACACTTTCAAAAATAATATTTAATAAAGGAAATCACACGAGTAAAAATGCCGTATATCCGAGAAGTGTTCCAAAATTTCTTAATGCTAGCCAAGAGTGTGCTGAGCGTGTAAATACCTGTCACAACACCTATTGGAGATTGTTACCTACCAATGAAATATTGCAGCTGATCGTGTTGATGAGCTATCATGTCATCTAGTCCGCAACATGATAGGTGAGTCATGAATAAATTTCGCCTTTAGGATGCTAGGCCAAAACTAGCATCGTTTCACTACCGTTTCCATCAAAACCGGTCCGGCAGCTTAACCATGAATCGGGTGCACAGATAGATACGATGATATTATGTACGTACTAACTATGATTGAAATATACAAAACCTGCGATCGTTCTCCCCTGGAGTCGTGAAGGCGGTATTGGCATTTCATATTTACACCCGATTATAGAAGCTATCTCCCTAATGGTTCACTTTCTCACCACGGAGGTTATTTTCTCCTAAAGTACGCTTGGTGTTAAGCGTTTGGATCTCACCCAAATATGATCATTTATAAATCTACCACTCACGCATTTTGCAGTCAACATTGGAGGCTGTGGTAGCGGGAGTCTCGTCAAGCCCATTCTCGCAGGTCTTTTGGGAGCCCTGCTCTTGAAATTGCCACTTCTGCTTGCGGCCAAATTGCTCCTGTTGAAGATCGCAATTCCTTTCGGCCTCGTGACAGCGGCCGCCCCAGTGCTGCTCCCATTGGCTTATATGATCTTCAATAAAAAACCCAGCTCATCGTCCAGCAGCCAAAACGACACGTCGGAATCCAGAGCTTTCGAGGACTTCATCAGTTCTTCATCGTGTTTGGAGAAAATTGCCTGCTCGATCGGTAAAAGCCAAGCACGCTCGGAAAACGTCAAGACCTTCTCCTGGTGAGTGCAACAATAACTGGTCAAGCCCGCTCTGGGTATTATAATTTTAAATAATAGGCACCGCTGAGAGGCAAAATAATAATCCGGAACTCGTGAGGCGGTTTCAAACTTCATACTTAAATTTTACCAAGATTGAGTGTTTTCACCAAGATTACATGGAAATTTTCGTTGTGAGTAGCATATCGCTCCTCGGCTCTACCAAATACCTCTAATGGGAAAAGTTTGCTAGCGTTGAGCAGTGAGATAGGATCTCGTGACACTATCTGACTGCGTAATTAACTCGAGCTGATAATTGTGTCGTTGGTGGTAGTCGTGGGCTGTCTTTTCATAATTACATGAGCAGAATCTTGACAGTCCATATCCTCCTTGTTTATTGTAAAACTCACAATAAACAACAAAACAATAAACTCCGCGGATTTCAAACTCTTCAATTAGAAAAAACCGCTAACATGGGAATTTCACAAGCTTCGTAAATAAACCATTCCTACTATGTACGAAAATTAGGATTTGTTGAATTATTGAGAAGTTTGTCGCTCAAGAAACAAAAGTTGGAGAAGTTAATTTCCGTTTTCATCTTGCTTTTGAGGTCTGTTTATTTCAACTCCTCGTTAGAATGAAAAATCTGGGTTAGTTGGAAGTCCCCAGCATTCTTAGTGAGGTCCACAGGTCCGGATGAAATTAAAAATTGGAACCACGAAACAATCCCTATTCAGCATTGGCGGCCACTATGCCGAATCGTGCGCCGGTCGAGAATGGGACTAAGAAAAGAGAAATGGAAAAAATGAAAAACTTTCGCCTTGGAGAACGACAAAAAAACGATAAGTGGACTAGGCGGGGCACCCGGTCAGACCATTAGGAGGTCATTTGTTACAGTTTTAATTCAATGAGCAGGAGGGCCCAAAAGGCCTGAAAAGGTCGGGTTTTCAACGTCCGGGCACGCTGGCCACGCGTATCTTGGGGTTTCTGAAGGGGTAAACGTCAGAGCCTTACCGCGTTCATAAATCATTTATACCCTTCGTTGAGAGAGACCATTTGTGGCAGAGCTGGGAAACACTGGCATTCAGCGAGGCCCAAAAAATAACCCGAAATGTCTTTTCCGTAGATTTTTGCTTTCCAAACGGAAGAGAGACTAATAGAAAGAAATTTTTAGGACTGACTTTTGTATGAGTCTCCTAGTTGGGGTTAACCAGGTTGATTGCCACAACCCAAATAAGAGGGAGGGGTAATTGACAAATTAATGCGATTTCCCTGGCCCTCGACTCGTACAATCCGGCACACAAACATTGATACATCATCGAATTCTTCGGGTGATCCATACTGAAACGGTATCCACATCACGCTATAAGGCGGATTAATGGTACAACCATGATACGTCAAAGAATCTGCCTTTTCATTTTGTATCCTCGAGAACGACTAGTACACATCTACATGACCGTTGAGATCGTTTTTCTGTGACGGCGCGACTTGACAATAAAACTATGTGGATTGTTTTTATTCTAGTAAACGCATTCTAATTCTAACGTCCCGTAAAAATGATAATCCACACACCCAAACTTTTAGAAAAAAAAAATTTTACTCGAACCCTTCATGTCCGTAAATGTACAGGTCAAATAAATCAGTCTGTTACCGGCGATCGGCCGGGTAAGTTAAACTGAGATCATATGCACAACATTGCAGACTTTTTCGAAGCATTTAAAAAGCTACTTTTAGCCTGGACGATAGATTTATATACTGAGGGCAGTTATAATTTAGAAAATCACAACCTCATTTCTGCACCAATTTTCGTGAATAATTAAACTATATCAGATGGAGAAGATGAGAAGATCAGATGGAAAAGCATGGATGAACCTTCTACGAGAGGGTTATACGCAGAGGAGTTATGGGGGTTGGGTCGGCCTGATTCTGTAGCGTCAAAATCTGGTTTGAACCAATCAAAGAAACCAATCAATCAGTAATTAACATGCTGAACCACCCTATATAAACCAGTATTCAGTATATATAAAAGCTCACGACGTAAAACAAACGAAAAAGTACTGTTGTACGGTGATAATACACTTACGAGCGGGTAGAGGGGGATTATCGAGTGTACCGCTTTTCCCTGAGACTTTTGAGATAATTCAGTTTATAGCAATAACAGAGGATCATAAACCTTATATTTTATCTCGAGCCTTTCGACTATGACCGTAACTCTGTTATTCGCCCAGAAAAAATCGCCTCGTTTTTCCCACTTTATACAGCTGGGTCAGGTATTATTATCAGGCCTGAAACGAAACAATAACTTTCTTGTAACTCTGTAGATACCCTTGCAAATGGAGTAACAAAAGTTCCCTCACGCTTCGAAGTTGACAATATAAAAATCGTCGGGTGTAGAAGGGAAGAACTCGGCAAGGCTGAGAGGAAACTACATTGGGCATACAGCTCTTGTTAAAATAAAAGTTCTCAGTCACACAAAGAAGTTTTCCAGGCCAAATAATTCACTGGGCTTCTTGGAACGCTGATAACTATTCATGGAGAAATTGGCTTGGGCCCTGTATATGGGCGACGCCACCCTCGATTTATAGGTAACTCACGTCGAGTGTTCTCAGCCACGAATGAACGCGGTTTGGCGGTTAGCTCGGAAAATATCACTAGACATGGTACCGTGTTTGGAATTCTGTTTGGTGGAGTAAGTTGAAACAGGAACGACCAAGTCTAAGTTGATTATAGTTCAGATTCTACGAGAAAGTTTCAAAACCGTACGTTAGTTCTACTTGGCAAGCTTTTTGGTTTACCCTCGTCCCGGGTTTCGGATTCAGAGAAAAAGTATGGGAACTTCGTATGCAGCACTGTCCGAAAAGAGACACGGAGACGGAAATATCTCACATTGGGAGAGTGTATGTGCTCCCAAATTAATGAAAAATACCTGTGATGATTTGGTCTTCGTCATCCTAAGTTTTAAGTGAGGAGGTGACTCGTCTTAGGTAATTGAAGTTGTATAGTCTTGTCACAATCAGGCACATATCATCGATTTGGTTACAAAACGAATCACGAACCTGCGAAATTTTGGAAATACTGGACTAGTTGTAATGCATGTATTATCTAAACCCAGAACATCTTATTAGAACATTTAGGGAGATCGTCTCGGCACCTATCCTATTAAAGAAGGTCCGAAATTAATTAATTATGACCGCCCTCACCTAGGCTCCATCTTCGTAAATCTTTGTTAAAATGACCCATTTTGATCCTTACCCGTCTCTCAATTTGAAACAATCAGTCTAAATTTCAATTCAAATGATTCAGCGTCCAGAATATAGTGAAAAACTGTACCCTACATACTCAACCCCGCGGAAATCACGAAAAATCATTTTGAAAATATTAATTTTATACACCCGCATCAGTCTGCGGCGATCGCGCTTAGGATGAGTTAGTACCAAATAAAAGCCAAATGGAGTATGTGTGGATACTATTCGGCTTCTCAGGGTATTTTAAAGGGTTTTTTGTCCGGAAGGTGGACAAAGGATTACGCATTTTGAATCTAGAGGTTTTGAAACGTACAAGGTTAAAGTTTGGAAGTTTTTTTGGTTAAAATAATGGATAAAATGGAGAATGTTTTTCTCTAGGTACCTAACGCGATTTTCTCGGAGTGAAAATGGAGATCCATGTCGCTCTCACCTTTCTCTCCTGGTAATCACAACCATCGACAATGTCCCAATCCTTATGCAGATCTGCTCTCAAGCTCATCTCTCCGAGAACAAGGACACCTTCGGAGGTCTTTTATGAAACCAAGTCCCCGCTATTTATTATTATAATTCGAGTTTCGTGAGGGAGCGGTAGCATCGTTTTGTTGAAAGAAAGTGAGATCGACACACTTGCGTTCCTTCAGTTGCGCTTTGTCAGCCCATTGTTTTCCACGAGTCCCGGGTCACCACCTCCGACCGTTTGGGCTCTTCTTCTCGACGTTCCTGAGGTGAACCCACGTTGCATTGTCAAGCCTTGAGATGATTTTTCTGAACTGAATTAGTATTCGTGACTTTTGTGTTCAAAATTCGATCCCCCACGCCCCCGAGGGAAATCAGCGATAGATCACGTTTGACTCTTTAATCGCTTTGAGTCAAATAATTTATGCAAATGACGCATCTCTGATTCTCAAAACGTGCTTAAGAAGAAGGCCAGATTCGCCTGAAGATTGATGAGGAGATTTCACGATTGTTAGTGTAGGTATCCGTCATAACTTGTGTATTGTATAACTACGGACCACCCACCAACTTGATTGAAACTATGACTTTAAAAATAAAATGATCCGTCGTAGAATTATCACTATTGTGTTTTGGAGTAGAGAACGGAAACTGCCTACTGAGGGAGGAAACCTACTTTGCCTGAAGGCTTAAGCGAAGTTGACTTGATTCCTAATTAAATTCACGTCCAACTCATTAACGAGCGCCGTTCCCCAGATGTGCCAACTTTATAAGAAACGCCTACCAGACCTGCGCGGAAATTACCCTAAGATAGAAAAAGAAGTTAATGATCCATTCATTCTCCGAGATAAAATATTTTTGGTTAGTCACGCGCTCGAATGGAAATCACTCACTCATATTATTGCTTTCAGGATGCTCAAATCTGTTGAAAACATGCTCGGAGGCCACAACGAAATGCGATCCCTCGTCGGCTCTTACAGAACGGCTTATTTGAACGGTGCAGGTCGCGGTGAAAATGGTTGTTCAGCCTACAAATGCACTGTCCCGGAATTCTTCGTCCGTCAAGGCGGCTCCTCCTACAGGCTCCTCTGACACAAGGAATCGATGGACAACGAAAAATGACTAAATTGTAATTTAAACGCCCAGCGTTTCATTCATATTGAGACTGAACAGAAGTAATAATGTTCTATTAATTTGTTTATTCCAATAATATTTATTACGCCAACCTTTGCTTCCTTGCAAATTTTTGATACTAGGAAAGTTTAAGAATTAAATCATGTGGTTCACAGTGGTTATATATTATATTTGTCAAACATGTTTGCTCCCACTTTTTTCCCTGCAACTCCAACAAACTACGCCATTTTCCGATGTTAAGGATCCATGGCAACTTAAACGATCAAAACAGAAACATAAAACTTTCAACAAATTTTTTATACAAACCCAATTTCTATATCCACCAAAAATTACCGAAAAATCATGCCATTATCTGAATCAGAATTAGAACTGAGTAAGTTGAATTTTATTCAAATTTAGAATTTTTTACATCTACTATGAGCAATTCTATGAAAGCTCTTCAAACTACCAAATTTTTGGTTTTAGTTCCACAGTTTGAAAAGCTAACGGGGTCATTAGAAGTAATCGGACAGAGAAATGGATGGAAATCTTCTCTGTCGAGCGCGGAAAAAAAGAAAATCATTCAGATTGCTCAAATTATAACTCACGAACAGCGCCAAGTATCACCGAGGCAAAAATTTAGAATAAACCTTGAAAAATCAATCGGTTGGTAAAATGCGATGAAATTATTTTGAAAATTATTGTGATGGAAATGTAGGTATGTTATTATCAACAAAATATTGATAATAACAAAACAGTTGAACCTACCAACGATTTAAAAAAAAAAAAATATTATTATACGTGGATAGCATGGTGTAGCGTACAATAATAACAGTAATAGAAAGTAATAAAGATTGAAACGAAATTCAATCAAAATGTTCATTTTCAAAGTAACTACTTTCTCCATGCCTTGGTTGAATAGTTTCGAATACCAGAGCCTTGGAGGAGATATTAACCGAAATCTCTGATTTTCAGAAAAATTACTACCGCCAAATACGGCGCGTACAACGGACGGTGTGGTGGAGATTTGGAATCTAGAAGTATTGAAACAATTCGGATAATAATAATAATCCAAAATCATTGGAATATGGAAGACAAATCCTGACAAAATTGCTAATAGTTCGTATTATTATTATTGACAGCCTCTGCTTCTGGGGCTACGCAGCTTAATAGGCTTATGAGAGTTCCTGGATTTCTATTCGTCTTGATCAAATTTTGGTTAGGATAATCCATTGTTGTGCGAACGAGTTGACCTCTGGTAGCGAGTTGGCAAAGTATACGATGTCCCGCATGGCAGATCAGTCTTGAAGGAGGGATGAGTGGTATCATCTTACAACGGGATGCCCAGGGGCTTTACGTTCGGTTTTGGAGCAGAGATCAGCACGATTTTTGGTTTCTTTTGCAAATATAAGACAGATTCTTGGATATTTATTGAGCAGCTTAGAAGTACGTATTTACAGTAAAGGATACTTAGAATGGAATTTGTCGTCAGATACTATTAAATGGTATTTAATTATAGCAAATTCTGCGCCTGATGAAAGCCGATGTGCAACCAGTATATTATGTGTGTCAAATCAGTTTTCTTTGTGATGTGCGGGAAGTAGATAGAAAATTGCGGTTAATTATTTAAAGGAATCGCGTTCCTTGTTGTAAATATGTGTATAACTACGTACGTAGGCAATCAATTGAACTCTCGGTTACGTTGAGTTGTGTCCAAAATATGTTCTTTCATTCCAATTTTTAATTATTAACTTTTGGTAGGCTCTGATTAATGCTTCAGTTTTCCATTGATTTTCTCATTCCTTGTTGTTTAAATAAAATGTAAATCTTCGAACAGAAAACCACATGAAAAGAATGGCAATGCGCACGGGAAAAAATATTCGTGTGATCAAACCACCTCCCCAGGGTTTGAAAGTTTTAAAGAACGGTGAATGGAGTATACCGAAAAGTGAACGAGAGGCATGGAAGACGACGGATGATCGAGCTAAACAGGTGAGTGGGCGTTCAACGAATACCGAGAGGAAGGCGAGGATGATCTCTGTGTTTTGGAGGTGCCTCGGCTCAGGGTGTCCTAAGGCAACGCAATTTATCGCACCAACCCCTGTCTTAAATACGGGTAGATAAACGCCTGGGCCATACACGTACTGACGAGAAGAGGGACGAGGGTGACCTGAAGCGAAACGATACTGGACCCGAACTTTATATCAACCCCTTCCAGGAATAATATGATTGACAAAAATTCTCTTCTCCGTCGATCGCCATCTGGTAATGAGTTTCGAAAGTTGATTCCGACAAAAATTTACCAAGGTCCAAGATATAATATTTTCCAATTTGAAGCTTTTTAAACAATATAATCAAACTCGAATAATTAGAGGAGTCATAAGCAAAATTATTTGAAATAATTTTGGAGCGCAAAACATTATTTCGGAAATGAGTAGATGGTATAACGGTTATTTGATTTACTGGTGGTATGAGACCTCTTACTTTGTCAATGCATTGAAGGTACGAAACTGTGGCAAGTGGTGCAATTATTCTAGTCCGAGTTTTACTTGCTCGTTTCCCAGGATAATACAGTTCACGACAGATCACCGCTCATTCGGGGCGAATCTTTTTTTTAGTTTCGCGAGATGCTCCAAAACAGTCCATTGCCATTTACAGAGTTGCACTTTGAATTTTATACTTTATAAGATTTTGAGATATTTATGTAATCGGGTAGGTATTGCTATCAGAAGAACAGGTTCAGGTGGACTAATATTTTTCAGTTGCTGTCTCAAGTTTCCATGACGATTCCTGAAATTGAAATCCGAAGTACCAAGAAAATGCGGAAATCCAAAATTAGTTTGAAACGGTAAGTCCGTTGACGACGCTCAGCCAAAAAATTGGCAGAAAACATAAGGAAGGTATCAACCACCTGTATTAGGAACGAGTTACAATTACTATAATCAACGTTCAATGTGAAAGGGAATTTAGGATGAGGAATGAGAAGAAGCAACTACTGCTACGTTGCGGAGAACGTATGAAACGGGTTAAACAATTATTTGAACATTTCATGAAACAACGCAGTGAACTGTTGACTTCAGTCCGAATGCTTAAGAGAGAATTGAGAGGTGAGACTTGGTGAACCTTTTTACCGACCCACAACGAAAATTGAATTACAAATAGCGAATGTTTCATAGAAAAACATTGTTGGTGTAAACAATTTATTAAGCGTCTAGTAAGCTGACGTCATAAAACGCAGATGAATATCTTGGACGTCCAGCCAGTAGTAACGAGGAAGCTTACTTAATATAGGATATTAATGTTATCGTCATTTGCAGATATTCGTTTTGAAGAATCGGCTACTAGTTTGATTTCCAAATCACTGAGTCGAATTCACGTTGATACGAGCTCACGAAAGCCGTACCGAAAGCTCAATAAAAAACATTTCACGAAATACAAACTGTCCTACACCAGGAAAGTGAGGCGACGTGATTTACCGACGTTTGCGATACAAATCTGAGTAAACACGAATATAATGAGCTGGTGTAACTTCTGCTGAAGTCATTTAAACCTTTACTTTCGTAACTATTTATACGAGAGATCGTACCAATTAAATTTGTGTATCCGAGCGCACGGTAGAAGTGAGATACAATGGCGCTACTCGGTATATGAGATCCCCCATCCATTCGTATTCCCTTCTCATAAAGAAGCACGGTACCATTAATCTCATCTTTCACGTCCGGTCTATTGGATCCGCTCTGGCTTTTGTAGACATTCGGAGCGGGGAGAAGAATAGCAGAAACAGAAGCCTGAAAAAACTGTCAACAGCCTTTGCAGCTATGAAAAATGAACCTCGGCCATGAAAAAGCATCTGATAGGTGAAGACATTTCAAGCGGGCCACCCCTCCCTCTGCGTACTCCCTCACTCCTCCAGGGGTTTTCCACTTTCGGTTTCCACTTCGCCAGTCTGATACATAAACGGAAAGGCAGCCCTGGCAAAGACCCAATGTACGTTTGTGACTGGTGAAGTGATATTTACTATAGTGGACGTGGGTACGGCGGAAAACCATACGAGGCTGCCAGGAACAAAGACGAAGGTACTTGAGCTTACTGAGATAAGGAAGGACAAGTCCATCTTGAAAATGATATACGAGGGTATGACAATTCAAGATGTCCCCGCGAGCTGAATTAGAACGCCGGACACGCTCGAAAGTTGAGATGTATGGCTCAAGTCTGTTTATTTCGCCATTTCGCTACTATATTCACTCATAATCCCCCACCCTCTTCCAAACCAAGAAGAAGTCAGTTCACAGGTGTCCCAAATTTATACGCCCAACTTTATCCCCATAACTTTTTTTCCAAGTTGAACAAAAACTAACTTTTCCATTTTCAGTACTTTTATCGTGGCCACTATCTCGTCTCTTAAAACAGCCATACTTCTCTTAAATATTGAATATCATTCAAGGTTAGTTAAAATTCACCGAGTAGAAGTTTAATTATACATTTGCACAAGTTTGTCCTCTCGAGGCGTTTGTTTGACTCTGCGAAATTTGGGTGAGGTAAACTTCTATTCCTGAGATTGTGGGACAAGTTGACGGAAAATTCAAATAGTTCACACGTAAGCAGGGCAACTTTCATATCTCGTGGGATGAAGGCGGGGGCTTAGGGTGGTTCTATCATAAAATAAAATCAGTTGTCTTATTCATATTAGATTTCATCAAGTTTTGAGGAAATCGAGAAGCGCATTTTTTTTCTATTTATACAAATATTTTCATCCATCGATACCTTTTCCGGGTTGTAAACTTGAGCCGAAAAGAATAATAAAAGCGCTGCAAATTCCTCCACAATGGCGTACTATTCCTTAGAGAAAGAGCATGAGGAAAACAATGTTTGGAGTGCCCAGGACTCATCCCAATCAATTCAGCGTCCAAAAGTAGTGAAAAATGATACCCCACATGCCTAGTTCCCGAAAAATCCCAAAAATCGAGTTGAAAACAAAAACATTTTCGGCCCAAATTCGGCCCGATTGACCTGAAAAGTTTTGAGGACCGACTGGAGCCACAAAGATTTTCCTAATTAAAGACATAAAATAAGCGTATTAAATAATATGAAAAATATCACACCACAATACCTAAATAGCATTTCAATGTTTCAAGTCAACTTGAATAATTCTATAGGTTTCATTTTAAAATATTACCTTCGCAAGTTCAAGGTTGAGCGAAACGAACTAATTTTATTAAGACAAATGATTTTATTTAATGATAGGACCATTCTAATCCCCACCCGCTTTCGCCCCAGGAAGTTTTCCTTGTTTTGCTGACGTGTGCACTATTTGAATTTCCCGTCAACATGACCCACAATCACGGGAAGAGAAGCATCCCTTACCCAACTTTTGCTACGAGTCAAACAAACGCCTCGAGAGAACAAACTTGAGCAAATGTATAACTAAACTTCAACTCTTGGCACCTAACAAGTTGCACTCCTCGCCCTTGGAGGACACTCCTGGGACTTGCCACTAATGGTAAATCAATTACATCAACTTTCATACAACTCGCCGAACCTCAGATGGCCAAGTCTCATCAAATGGACCAAGTTAATCCGAGTAAGCAGAAGTTAGCTTGTTTAGGACTCGCCGAAATTCGATGACTGGACCATTTGTGGTTTGAACTCTGGTTGTATACGAGCTATTTGGTGTATTTAAAACTCGTCGTTCCACAGTCGGGTGTTTGTTCTAAAAGGGGGAATGCTGATGTAAGACTGTAATTTATGGAGAAGCTTTTACAGAGAACAGAATCTATGAAACATTAAGAATAGCAACAATAAGAAACCGGAGTATCAGGGGGTAAGTGGTGACTTGAAGACCTCCAGAAGAGTTGTTACTTTTAGCTTGTGTGCAAGCTCTGTTTTTGACATTTTTAATTTCCGAGTTGAAAATCGTTGTGTTTATGATATGACCGAATTAGCTGTGGGGAGCAGTCATATTCGGACTGGAGTGAGCGTTTGCATACGAGACTGTATACGAGAGACAAGAAGCCGCATGTCACGCTTCGCGCACCCTTTCAAAAACTGGTGAAAAACAGAGTCACAGTACGTCTTGATTTGTTTGATAATTGCGTGTGAAGTGACTCAGCGAGTGTGTGTGGTGTAATTGGAAATCCTCGAACCTAGCAGCCGTTTATTTTTCGTGAAAGCAGAGGCGGTAGACACAATGCTTAAGAAATGAATAATGTTTGGGATTAAGAGCAGCCCAGTTTGGAGTGGAGTCATTTGAAAAATGGTTCTTCTCTACCGGCAATAAACCATTATTCTAGTTCCTATAGGTTATTTTCTGTTTGTATGGAAAGGTCCTTTTTAAACCGAGGTCTCTTGGGTAACGACAACAAATTTTTTCGGAAAAAAAAAAAAAAAACCGAGGTAACTATGAATCAAATATTTCAAAAACTCAATTTCGTAACATCCATTTTACCTTCGTATGCGGCGATCGGCTCAAAAATAAGTTAGGCTCCACGGGCATTTTTCGATTTTTGGAAGAATTTAAAAGGACTTTTTGGTCTTTATGCGGATGGAGCATATTTAGGACTTGACTGACTTAGTGAACGTAAAATGTGAAAATTTAGGGAGAAGTTTTTTTTTTTTTTTTTTTTTTTAATCAATAAGAATACAAGCGTGTATTACCTCAACAAAAACGATACATTTATAAGTTCCTTCTTGTTCCACAAAACGTATCGCGCTCTTGAGATTTTTCAGTCGAGAAGGTATAAAATAGTCATTCAAATAAAAGTAGGAGTCCTTCGAGATAATTGGATAATCATCTACTACCAACGAACACGATGAAATATTAGGGACTGAAGAGACTCCCGTGAGTTGGACGTTGAACAGAGATCATTATGACTCGTGCGTTCTTATTGGGTGAGAATGGAATATCATTTCCCGAGAGTTGACTCTAAGAGCTGAAGTAATGAGCGCTATTGCCGGTTGAAATTCCTAATAAATGAAGAGAAGGGCGACGAGAGACCGTGAAGTATGAGAATTTCCCTTTTCAGGCTTTCGGAGACGCGGGATTATTCTCTCGTCGCAACGGAACGAAGCCGCTCAGCGAATGCTTTATTGTTCCTTCATGCATATGAAAAGGGTAGCGCGCTTGGCAGAATCGTGGAAAAGGATCACAGCTGCAGAGCTCGTCCTAATAACAACACTCCCGCAGCTGAAAACTGATGTGGTCGTGTTGCGTTGGTATATTGGGGCTCAGGGAGAATTGCTGGGGCGCCGTGTTTGAGGTCTAAAGGACTCACCGAGGAATGGAAAATATAAAACAGCCGTTTGGGATATGGGAAAAGTTGTGGGATGTCGACTGAGAGACAGAAGATCGGTGTTTCCGCATGGCGACGCAAACGAGACGATGATATTAATTTTGTTAATAATGGAAGGTTAGGAGTAGAAGTTCTACAAAGCGTGAATTTCGCCAATTGAGGAATATCAGCTAACCTAAGCACAGTAGCCATGCATTGTAGTAAGCCACAATATATGACTTATCAGTCGGGCCGGCAACATATGAATTGCACATACCAATGAAGGGGAGTAGTGGTAAAGAGTGGGAAGATGACCATTTTGGTCATATTTTGAATGATAACACAAAAGATTGAGTCAAAAAACCTTCTCTCAACGAAAAGGCGAAATCATTCTCACATAAGGACAGCCTGGGCACCATCTTTCATGATTGCAATTGGTTCGTCCAATGATGACTAGTGGTTTAGTTTCAACGAGCAGAAAGGACAGATAACAACGTCCCCATTTTGAGTCCAAACAAAGCCCGTCTCTGCCATTACTCGCAGTGGCGGAATATCATATTTATCCAATGGAAAGTTTGCAAATGTTTCCATTCTTTTGGTCACTGAATTAAATGTAGTTTGAGGAGGTTTTAATTCCATGATGACGAACACTTTTATTTCTAATGCTACCGCACTGCACAGCAGATGTTTTTTTTTTTTTTTGCAACGATTCTTTGATTAACGATAGGGAAAATGACGAAAAAGGCTCGCAGTCTAGACGGTGTCGGCTGGGACAAAGCCTCCTCGTTGAGAGAGTGTTTTTTTGAATCAATCCTTTGTGTTATCATACAAAATATGACCAAAATGGTCATCTCCCTACTTTCTACCACTACTGAGGGGTCAAAACTGTTGAAGAACCAATCATAAATCTGCGTGAATCTCTAAGGTAAAATCATGTTACAGGATGGTAGCGTTGACACTTCTGACAGCCACCTTGATAACGAGTTTGGTAAATGGAGAATACACGACAGCTCGCATGTACCAGAAACATTACCAAGAGTACGACCCCTACCAGGACATACCTGTCACTGAGCCGGACATTGAACATTATTACCCCCACACAACCCACACTCACCGCTTCAGACCGCCGCCGAACGAAAAAGGATTGGACATCACGTCATTAGGGATTCTCGCCATCATCAAATTGTTGCTGGTTAAGGTATGTCCAATCAAAATAGGTAAAATTATACTGCTTCGCCAAATAATAACTAATGGTAGTTGTTGTGGGTGCACCACGTAAATGATTTATCTGCAAATTCAATTCGAGAGGGGGCTACGAAAAGGCATGAGAAACAGTGAGCTCATAATAGTAAAAGCAAGGTCAAATCGTGGGGTGGGTGGAATTTGGGTTTTCAATTAGGTTGTCTTATGGAACACAATTCATTAACATTAATGGGATATGTAGTTAGCCTATGCTGTATCAGTTTGCGTTAATTCAGGGAAGCTTTTTAGGGCCCAAATTATTGTTAGTTCAACGATAAACCGAATTTCTCTGCCAAAGGCTCTTCGTTTCTATACACGGATGATACACGGGTAGCTGGGAAAAGGTATTCAAGCTACAAGAATTTGCATCAACTCCCTAGTGATGGTTTATACTTAATTATTTAGACGTGAGCGGTATTAACGTGAGCCACACCAAATATCCTCAATTCTCATCTACATTGTTTAAATACTCATTGTTGTCCACAAAGAAATATAATGGTTATTTAGAATACAAAATTTGAAATTGATAATTGATAATTAATAATTTTAAGAAACAAAGCAAGAAATAATTCCTTATTGAGTTGGCATGGTTGGAATGGCCCAGTTTAGGGCCGGTAAAAGCCTGGGGAGTGGTCTGGGAATCGTATATTGATATCTACTTTGAGATGAGATATCTAAAACATACGGTATCTATCCATCAATCACACTCGCTCAGTGCTATAAGACTTTGGAGGCAACTCGAGCTGAAATGTTCCTCTCATTACGCAAACGAAACGATATTCGGTGCTATAGCTTGAAGACAAAAAGTGGGCCAAAAAGACCGGAAAACAGAGAGGAGGACACCATACCGTGCTACACCCTACGTCGTTGTTTGCGGTCGTAAGGGAAACTCATCACTCTGACTTGTACGAGGGGATGCGGGGCCGTCAAGTGTTGTCAAATAACTGTCTACCCTTGAAAAGACACTCGAGTCGCATTTTTCATCCTCCTGCGCCCATCAGGACGACATTTATGAATGGGAAGAGTTCGAGAACGTGGTATCTATAGATCATGTCAACTCAACATTCACCGTGTTGGAAGTGCCATCTCCATCGGCTAATTTCTCATTAGGACAACCGTCAACCGCCCAAGTACTTTTTACGAAATTCAAAACCTACCGGGAAATTATTCTGCTTGTTTTTCATCGAACGACGAAAAAGTCTCCTGTTATCTAAATTTATGAGTTTTTTTTTGCTGCGGCTGCTCTTTTTGAAACTAATGTGATTGGAATTTGAATAATTCAAAAATCACGTCTCTTGTGCAATCCTAACTTGTACGAACTCTCCTTTTGTCGTGTACTTTAGCTAATTTGAGTGCGCAGTTACAAGAAAAAAAAGTATATTCTCTTTTAAAAGAGCAAATCAACTCCTTATTGATTAAAAGAAGGTGGTCGGAAAGAAGGGAACCCTAAATTGTTTCTTCGAGGTTGACCACCACCAACTTCACCTACAAAGAGATCGTTGGAAATACACCCATTTAGTAATATGAATTAGGTAGTACACCCTGTGTAGGTAAAAGTGAAATCAAGAAACCATCTAAATATGTGATACGAATCTTATTTTTCAGATTAAAGGAATGGGCTTGGTATTCCTCCTCCTCCTCAAACTACCCGTCATACTGTTCACGCTGTTCGGAAAGTTGTTCCTTTTCTTCAAAGTCTTCAAGGTCCTCAAGCTGCTAGCTCTGCCACTACTACTTCTCCCATTACTGCCTTTGTTGCTGATACCGCTCTTACTGCTGGCGCCGCTTTTACTGCCTCTATTGCTGGCTCTACCTATACCCGTCTTGCAACCTGCCAACCCGGCTGGCCGACGTCGCCGAGACCTAGCCAGTTTGGACCTAATTCAAAAACTTCTCGAGTCCGAAAAATGTCTTGAACGAATAGCCTGCGTGCTGGCTACAGGCAAAGAGCCAATGTACACTTCATCGATTTCGTGGTAAGTCAATTCGAAGCTAAGAATCCATCACAGAGATGACATTTTCCTTCACTTCCTTGATTCGCAATCATACCGGATTCCCGCTTCTGACTCAATCAAACAGAACTGATTTATTCATGTTTCCTCTTGTCTTAGGGGCCTTGATCGATTGAAACTACAAATCGCTCATCCAAAAATATCCAGCTATGCTGACGCCTACCAAGATTCAGCCGAGAAAAAACTCACTCAGAAAGATTGCTTCAAGAAGTACGTCTGTCGAAGTAACCTAATTCCCAGGAGCAAAAATCAACGACTGCAGAAGAATGTGGGAACGAACGAAAATTGATCGTTGTTTATGGTTTGCCATGATATAATGTTATCGGTTTAAGCATAATTTTTGTACATTTTATAGCTCTTCTGAAACCTTTTTACCGCCGAAATTAGGAAATAATGTAAATGATTATGAAAACAATAACTCTGGAGCTGTATTATCCGCTTGTCCCATATATATAATTGTGATGAACGAGTTGCTGTTTATTTGCCAGTGTTCATATCTAGAACATGAATTCATCTTCGGAAAACAGGGATCCTAGAACGACCGGTAACCGTCAAAATTACTCCCTTTCCTTCTATACATGAACCATCCTTCTCAATGTAATATTAATCAACTATTAACTCCATCAGCTGACAATGAACTTGTATGTCGAGATGTTGACGGGCTTCAAGTCAACTTAGCCTCAAGTTAGTAAGTTCTGAACGGCGAAGGCGAATAATCTCAAGGAAAAACTAAAATATTAAAAACATAGTTGCCACAATGTTAGGTACTCTTGCAATGGTACTCTTTAAAAATATCATTGTGGAAACATTTCATTTTTCAAAAAATTGGACATTTTATTCTAGTTTTTTCTGATCATCTAATCCGCTATACCATGTTGGGTATTTTTAGGAAAAGCCTTACGGGTCTGTACAAGTCGGGTAACCTTCTATGTGAAGAATGAAGAGCGTGGTAGGACTAATTAGAAATAGAAATAGACAAATAGAAAAAAATCCGGTTGAAGTGAAGTTACTTCAATTTGAAACAGGTTGAACTGAGTTATCCAACTTCCTCAATCATTTATTTCAGAGTGAAATGATTATCTCTTTCTCATATCAAGAATTTGATTGTGTCGATTCGTCGTGAGTTCTTAGGGCAAATGAAATAAGGAAAAAGTCTATTTTGGTGACGTACCGGTGAAAAGTACTTTTCTCTGTTGGGGTTTTCAACTAAAAAGGCTAAGCGAGTAGCAAAGGGACGGCGGCTGAAGCACACTATTTCTTCCTTCTGTGAGGTAAGCTTTCATTTTTAACAAGGTTTCCCTCGGTCCTTCTTTTACTCTTGACATCCATCGTACTTCAGGGGACCGCCTTGCTCCAATATTAACTCCATCAGGTGAAGAAAAGGTCGGTTTTCTCGGGACAAGTGATCTCGAGTTTCATTTCCTGTGAGCCACAGAGATTAAATTCAAATGCATTTGTGTTGATGGTAGAATAGAATGTTTCCATTCCAACGCCCCAGCAATACTTCGGAACGTATTGAGGAGGGAGGGAATACTTTTTGATCAATACGATTGTCGCTAAGATTGTTTTGGGTCGATACGAATGTATTATACCAATGAGAATAATTAACCGATTCACCCAGCGACTCTACCGGATTATTTAGCGACCGCCCAACCAGCGTTATTCATTATAAGTGGAGAACAAGGAGCGTTCAATGCTCGAAACAAGGTGGGTGGGGAGAACAATCTCAGACCTTGGAACAACGGGAGACCTTGATTTGATAATGGTTCGTATCACTCCGGTCGGATTAGGGAAGAAGACGCTCCATTTAACTCTACATTACTCGTTTCAAGAGCATTTCGGAACTACGGATTGTCAACAATGGAGATTTCATTTGCTGGAAAACGTGTATTGGTGACAGGAGCTGGTCAAGGTGAGTAACGTGATAAGTGATAACAACTATACCTATATCAACAGTAAATCCTTCTAATTCTCATAGGAACATATAACAATGTGATATCAATCGTTGAGCGGCCCAGTTCAATCAGAAAATTGCGGCGGGAACAGTTGTGATTTATCAACCAAATGCCGTATGATATCGATTATAATAACGATTATGATATAAGTGAGTGATTTCAAATTGATGAGAAAGACCATGAAATACCTTCAACTCATTCTTGATGCGTTCAAAGGACTTGGTAAAAACGGGAACGAAATTAAATTTAGATCGAAATACTGCATCATTGTACCAATACAATTTCGTCTCACTAACTTATGTGGTCAGTCTATTACGATCTCAAGGAGTAAAGAATTTCCCACTCATTGCATCCAGAAATAAGACCCCACTCTGAAGCATTTTAAAAATACATACGATTTATATATGTTTATTATGATTATTTGAGAAAATGAGCAATGATGAATGTTCAGATCCAGTTGTGTGGCGTATAGTGGGAGAGAGTCAGTTACTATGGACAAATAAAGATTTCTCTTCCAAATCGTTTCTTTTCCATTGCATTCACAAGTCAAATGTAAATTTTTTTAGACCAAAAGAATCTTCTCTATGTCAAATAGAATATGTTTCAAACCAAATAATTCAATTCTCAAGTCAAACGAAACTCTTCTCACTATGAATACGTAAATCCTTTTCTAAGTCAATCGAAACTCTTTCAAGGCCCAATGTACCCTCCAGTTCGAATCAACATTCTCCAGGAAGAATGAAACCTTCACCAACCAAAATATTGTTTTTTCCCAGTCATATTAAACCTTTTCCAAACCAAATGGAACCATGAAGTAATTAAATTTTGAGAAAATGAGTTAAATGCAGAGAGAGCTTTTTAAAGACTTGTGACACGGGGTAAATGGTTCAATACATATTTTTTTCACTCATATTTTTGTTGACACACACTCGATATTATGTAACAGAACGAGGGGACAAAAATGTATAGTTCGAATAAATTTTTTATTCGGACTGGTAACCAAAATTGAAAATTTGTCTTTTTAGGTATTGGTCGGGAACTAGCCAAAAAATTGGTGACTTGCGGAGCGACTGTAACAGCTTTATCAAAAACGGAAAAATATTTGAAAACTCTGAAAGAAGAGTGTCCACCCATCAAAATAGTCACTGCTGATGTCACATCAAGCGACATCCGAAAGGTCCTCAGAGAGCATGGACCCTTCGATTGTCTCGTCAACAACGCTGCTCTTGCCATTCTGGAACCATTTTTGGAGACTAAAGTTGAAAATTTCGACAAGTAGGTGGAGGTATATTTAGAATAAATTGTAATACAGTAATGTTTTCTTTCATGATGTCCACTTTTTTTTTTTTTTTTTTTTTTTTCATGCGCAGAGTATACAACATTAACGTCAAATCCGTGTTTGTGATCAGTCAAGAAGTAGCCAAAATGATGATTGAGAATAAAATCAAAGGTTCGATTGTCAACATTTCATCTCAGGCGTCTAAGGTGGGAAGGTTGTTAAAAATAATTGTAGAATGAATTTTACTCGTATCATAATTAAAACTAACTTGGTACATGCATAATATGCCTCCAGTGTGCTCTAAGAGACCACTTGGCCTACTGTTCGTCCAAAAGCGCCGTTGATATGCTAAGCAAGGTGATGGCGCTAGAGCTCGGCGAACATGGCATCAGGGTGAACTGCGTAAACCCAACTGTCGTGATGACAGCGATGGGACGGCTTGGCTGGGAGGATCCTGCCAAGGCTAATCCTCTTCTAAACAGAATACCTCTCCGCCGTTTTGCTGGTATAGCCACCTCAGACTGCATAAGAAAAGGAGAAAAATGCTCATATTTCGATAAAAAACAAACACATTTGAGAAAAAATAAAATAAAATAAATAAATTAAGTAAAATAATTAGCCCTCAAGCTGAGGAAAATTCACAATTAACACTGTTATTAATTTATGTTGCAGAGGTGGAAGAAGTAGTGGATGTAATTCTCTTCCTTCTAAGTGACAAAGCAAGCATGATCAACGCAGTTGAAATACCAGTCGACGGTGGATTTCTATCTGTTTGAATTGCAAAGGAAACTTGTAACCAGTGTTTTCCGCTCACAATTACTGAAATCTCAAAATGTATATTATAAAGAGAACAATTCAATATTTTTTCTAGTTATTTATTGCCTTTGATGGAAACGCCAGTTCAAGAGAGTGGATCTTCAAGAACCACTGTCACGTTTTTATTGACGTACCAGGACAGCCATGCGCTCAAATGGTAATTCACTCTGGTGAACACATATCCAGCATAGGTCGTGTGGATGAGGAAAGTGACAAATTTGAGAATAAGGCTATACGCACGCCTCATTGAATTTTCTTCGACGTAAATCTGGTTACGAAAAATAGGTGTAGTAACACAAAATAACTGAATATAATGTGGTGCGAATTGCGGTTACCCTACACACTCACATATTCCTCGTTTTCATGAACCTGAACGGATGCATCACTAGTTAATGATCTTGCGAGTATCATTAGGAACATTACAATGGGCAGGAGGACGACTCCCAGAGTCAAATCCACCATGATCCTTCTTTTCTGATCGTCCGTTGCAGCAAACTTGTACCAAAACCCCAATGATGAAATCATTTTGTAACTGCAAATCGATGGAATAATCATCGTCAAATAAACGGTCACCTTCAGGCTGTGTGGCTGTTAGTTCATGGCCGCACACCAACAGACACGACCAACTTTGAAATGCAAATGAGCAATGACAATAGCTACACCGTAGTACGTACTCGGGAAGGTGAATGACGCGGAAAACGTAATTGCACAATTCGCAGTAATTAATTTCCTTTTCGGTCAACCACGTCTGTAAGCATTGAACGTGCGCATGAGCCATGGTACCGCGACACAGACATGGCTGCACAAGAGCGCCCGTCCTTTCGTGGCATATTCGGCAAAACGGTCCCGTATTGGAGGACAAACTGCAAAAACGAAGTTGGTCGTTCAGTGTGCACAAAATAAAAGAAAACCAAGTTTTGTCCATGAAACGTAAACCGAAAATGAACGCGAGCGAGCAAAATTACCTTGCGGCGCTGGTGGTAGTCTTTGGATCGTGGAAAACCTTTGTGAAGTAATTGAGAGACGGATTCGGCTCATCTTTGGTCCATACTGGAGGCCTCTTGACATCCTTCTTTCCGTATTTTGTTGCCTTGTAGTTGATCAAAGTTTGCAGGTGATCGATGGCCTCACAATTGATCATAGCAGAGGGTATGGAATAATTCGAATCGATAAGGGAGTCGTTCGACTCAAGAACATCACGCAATGTTTTGCATTTAGCGGGAACTTCCTTCGGCGTTAGCATCTCAATTTCTTTGAAAATTGCGTCAAAAACATCTGAAATACGACGCTCTGATTTTTCCTTCGTCGTAGATGGTTGACTCAGATAGAAGTTCTCAGGTGACGGCACTTCCTTTATCCTGTTCCAAATTTGAATCACTTCACCCATTTCTGTTCGCCTAGCAGTACGCTTTGCCGTATTCTCCAAATCGCTCGCGTCAGAATTACGATCCTCTTCAATAGCCAACCTTGTGATGAAATGTCTGTCATTCGTGTCACCCGCGAAGTTAGAGCATCCAACCAATGTTTCGTCAACAGTAGGTCCCCTTACTGGGGCTTTCCTTGTAGTCCGTTTCATTACCTGGCCGTTCCCTATAAAAGTATTGTTCTCGGAGACAAGAAGGTGCTGACGCGTAAATGGGACTAGAAAGATGGAATCATCCGGCCTGGCTTAGAAGTCGACAACTTAAAGTGTTCAAACAACCCAATTTAGTAGATATTAAGAAGAATAATTTTTTAGTATATTGAATTCTTGATAGCATAAATCCGCTGGATTTTTTTGGAAAGTTGGGAGCGTCCAGAATGAAACTTATTTAAAGCTTTCTTCAACCCGTTCGCTACCGAGACCTTTGTGTCAGACATCAAATCCTAATAACCTCAACAAAGGGAAGAATTGTCTCTAATAAAGAGCTCCGTTGGTTTAAATGGCTTTTACGTGCTTCAGCGGTCAGTTACAATTCGGTGCTTTCAATGGCTGTTGTGACCGGACCTTTGAAAAATCAATTTCAGAATACTCATTTTAACAAACACATTTTCACCCAGGATACCATGCGTGATCGGACTGGAAATAGTCTAGAGCCGAGCAGAGTTTCCGAGTAATATTTCAGATTTTTCATAACATTTGGTTATTGAAAAACACCGGTGGTTAGGAGAACGGTAGGACTTTTAGGCTTTTAAACGCACAAAGTAAAAGTTGTTACGAATGCAAAAGAGATATTATATCCACATAAATAATAAACCAAAACATACAGTTACCTAAAGTTACCCTTGCTTATCTATCTTCGGACACAAATCTATCTTCCTCATCAATTGACCTTCCAGCGGTGCTCTCGTCATTTCCCACCGAATTAGCGCCAGTACTCATCCATCAAAGGATCAGTGGGTGCTCGGCCGCTGAGATAAAGAGAAAATATAGATAAATATTAGGTAGCCAGATGAAGTTATTTCAATCAGTTGCTAACTGCGGGAATCTGGACCAGGAGCATGGGGAAAATAGTGGGTGAGGAGTGTTCCGCACACATTCCAACTGATTCAGCGTCCAAAATTTAGCCCCCAATCGGGCTGAAAATTTGAGGTTAAGAGGTAGAGGATTAAAATGTGTTTTTCAGAAAAGTCTATCTAAAAAGTCGGTTTAGGCGTGTGGGATATTATTTTTCACTAAAATTTTGACGCTAAATCGATTGAATTGGGTTCGGGACACCCCACACCCACTGTTTTCCTCATTTCTTCCATGTTCGAGATTTACAGCGATTTGGGCGTGAGGGGTATCGTCTTCCAGCAAAATTTTTACGCTGAATCGATTTGAATGAGTCTCCATGATCCTAGTCCAACTCCTGTGATAGAATTTGCAGCGTAATTATTCAAGGAATGATCAACCAAAACAGAACTGCTCACCACGTGAACTTCTTTGCCATTAGATCGAGGAATGAAAGATGCGCGCAGAGGATGAAGGAATAGTACATTTCGCGTAAAGTGTCTCGCGTCCTGTAGTTGAACTTCATTGTGCTTTGACCTATGTGGAGCTATGGAGTATGCGAAACGATAGGTAAAATGTTGTTTTGTCGGAGTAATGAATTTAAATTGAATAGTATAGATTAGTTGCGTGTTATTAAAGTATGGTTGATGAGCAACAACAGGTGGATTTCTCAAAATTATGCATCCAACGAAAATGAAGTCGGTACCTCCTGGCTGCATATTCTTTTGTTGCAGTTAAAATGAATTGTTATGTCTGATTTTAACGCTCATGAGAAAATACAGTAGGTAACTGATCTTTGCCTAAAACTGCAATGAGCTGTCTGAATAAGTTTTACAATCAATCTTTTAATATTTTAAGAAATGTACAAAAAGTGAATTTGAAACAAAAATAATTAAAGTCTTTAAGGTTCAAGATTAAGAAGTCTTCGAAGAGTTGTGGAAGATTGCACATCGAATGTTTCAGGAGACGAATAAATAAATTATACTTAACTAATCAGCGTTGATGAATGAACCCGGCTTGAGTAACAGTTATCACTTATGCCAAGCGTCAGCGATGATATTGTAAAAATTGACTTTTCATTGGATGTGTATTTAATGTATCAAGGTTCTAGTAGTTTAACCGGTCTCTACTCAGTCTGTCCTGTCTCTACTTAAGTATACAGAAATGACTTCCTCATTCGAGGCAACTTGGGAAAACCAGAGATAATCTCGTATCAAGCCAAAGATGCGGTTCATAAGGTGAAGAGGGGTTCAGAAATTCGTCATGGGGGCTTCTTTACTCCTACGAGGTTGAAGTGAAGGCACCAGACGCCGCGCTATTAGGGGCAAGCTTGCAACAGATAAGAGTCGACATAAAGGAGAAGCTCTTTAGGGGGTAAAAGCTGTTTGTGCCATATCTACCCCAAACCCTTCCCCTGCCACCGCGTGGAAGATCTCGCTTACAAAGTGACTATACACCGAGCCTTTCAAGTTACCTACCCATGGCAATCTGGAAGCTTCATGCATCACTCCAAGGGTAATCAAGATATAAGTGATGAGCTGCGGTTGCGAGTTGCGGTGACGATGCCAAAGGGGGTCGAAGCGAATTTGGAGACGCGTGCACCCTCGAGAGTGACATTAACCACCCAGGGTGCTCACATTAATAAAACCCTAGTCAAACTGTCGAAACTTGAGTAACGGAAGGTTGATACGAAGACAGTTTTCTACCTAAGTAGTTAAATCACGGAAGGTACAGGGCGTGAACCCTTGTTAACAACCGTTGTTAAGACAAAATTGAGCCAATATGCGAGCTCTACATATTCCTCGAAAAATGGACGTGGGGACTCATACAGATCAGAATTCAAACGCTTACGATTGTCCTCACTAAGGCCTTCAATGCTGTAAAATTAAATAAAGAACTTATACACTTAACTTAATTGAAGAAAAAAAGTCTAAAATAGTCACATTTTTTAAGAAAACGCAACATTTTCCTCAGGTTCAATCACAATTTCGTCTCGATAGTGGGAAAAAAACCCTCCAGGTCCCTGAAATTGCAAAACTTTTTTTTTTTAATGCATACAAGTACCTATTTTAGAAATACATTCTTGACTCGTAACGGCGATCGGTTCTGGGCCCATTTTAATCAATGCAGCGTCTAAAATTAAACAAAAAATGATACTCCACGCGACTGGGTCCCGAAATTTTGAACCCCCTTTTCAAGCGTACCATACCATCACTCATGGTCATTATTCCAAAAATCAATTTCCGAATAAGACTTTAATCTAGCCTCATTTATCCATGAATTTCATGCATCAAATTCCCCCCCGTCATAAATATAGGAACTAAAATTACGTTAGACATTACTTGTACTAGAGGTAGGATGGTAAAGTTGAAAGAGAATGTACGTAGAAAGCCTGAGTTTTGTTCACTTTTTCGCGAAATTCCGACGGTAAAATCCACTGTAAAACGTCTCTTGACGTTTGTTATGAGCCACGCGAGATACGGAGGGTGAATGTTTTTTTGTTTAAGCCCCAGTAATCCCACTTTTCCCGTGTTTAGGCTTTGCCTTGGCCCTTTTATTAAAAACAGGTAGAGCGGCAGCTGTGAGGAAGAATTGCGAGAAAAGGGTTATACACTAGATTAACAGATTAATTTCTAGCGGCGAACATGGGGTAAAAAATAATCTTACTCATTACCGACGAAGGCTTCAGACCAACTCATGATTGTTTCCCAATTAATTTCATCCGCCAGATGAAAAAAAAAAATCGTGAAAATTTCTCGGTGTTACCGTAGGGTCTTACACAAAATGTGCTGAAGAATACGAGGGCCCTCGTACGTTTGAATTGAATGAATCCATGATTGACGTTCAAAATCCTCAGACCAGAAACATGGAGAAAATGGGGGAAAAGTGGGTGTGGAGTATCACTAATATTAATCGATTCAGCATCCAACATTTAGTGGAAAATAATAACCCACACGTCTAGATCACCGGTAATCTCAAAAGTACATTTTCTAAACAAGGGTTATTCCTCGGACGAGGAGCATGGAGACTAATTTTAATTGATTCAGCGTCCAAAAACTAGTGGAAAACGATGCCCCATACGCCTAGGTACCAGAAATCTCGAAAGTCCATTTTTTGAATACACATTTTGACGGCGGACGGACATCTGCTCATTTTGATATGGACACCTTGAAACGCCCAGAAAAAAAATTGGACGAATCGGAGAGATCAATTTTCTGCATGAAAAGCCTACTAATAAAGAAGTACTGACCAATACTGGTCTGTGGGCAACAGGTATCATCAATTATTCCAGTATGGTAGTATGATATTGGAATTCCTTTTTCGCAAATACATTATTTTTTTAGAGGCATCAAGAAACAACAGCATAATGGCTTTCGTTATTTCGTCATGGCATTCGTGACATCCAGCTCATGGACATTTCAAATGCAGTGGCCAGCGTCACATTAAAGACGAACAGCCTGCAACCCACATCAGTTGTTATAACAAAGTTGGGATGTTACCAATAGACAGCTGTTTACGTACGTCGCATAAAAAATCGCCAAGAAACTCCACTTCGCCGTTCATCACCAAGACCTCGATCATCAATCTGAGAATTTGACTAGCAAAGGAGTTCAGTAAGTACTTGTTTCAAAAATCAACTATCTGCCAATTTACCCTAAATTTTTATTTTCTCAACATACATATTCGTTAGTTGCAATCCAGATGATATGGAATTTATATCACGCTGGTGCAACAGTGGAATTTAACCGCAAGCTTTTACGCGTAAGAAATTTATAAAACGCCATGATACCTTCTATTATATACTTTTACTACTAGGTGGTCTGAAGGAAAAATCCATGGTTAGGATAGGAGCTACTTACTCGAGCCTAGTACTCACAACCATCGATAGATTCCGATTATAGACCAGTTAAATCGTTCTTCAAAACTGTTTTTTTTCCCCCAGGGGTCGACAAAATATGGGTTCTTCCGAAATGGAGATCGACGAAATCGACATCTCGCCGGATGGCGGCGTTGAGAAAGAAATAACTGACAAAACTAGCGCGAACGAGAAGAAGCGTTTCGCTTGCAAACAGTGCTCTTACCAATCAAATATTCTCGCCCATGTCACCCGCCATGCCTCTATTCACCAAAAAGACAAGCTTTTTTCCTGCGATCAATGCAATTACCGGTCAGCTCCAAGTTTCGATCGATGACAAGTAACGGTGTTTTACGATTTTCTGTTAACTAATTCGTTGTTTTTTGGTTGTAGAGGAAAAGACGAAAAGCTTCTTCGTCGTCATCAGCTGAAACATTCCGGTGTTAAGCCACATAAATGCTCCCAGTGCGATTTCACTTGCATGCAACGAGGCACGCTGAAAGCTCACATGTGGCATCACAGCGGTAAGAAACCGTTTTCATGCGTTGAATGTGACTACACTTGCACCAGAGCTTGTCATCTAAAGGTGAGGCATTGTTCAATAACTTTTGGAGATGTTGCTCTCTTTACTTTTTTTTTCTAATATTCATGTTATTAATTCTATATTTTATACCTAGGTTTGTGATTCTCAGTTATGTAGATGAAGTTACAGCTTCAAAAATTACCAAGTGTCAAGTAGAAAAGTATTGTTTCTTCAGAAATTTGACAAGAAGCAAACATTTTAGCAAATAAATACGTTCCGTCTAACGAGAAAATACCGAATCGGTGGAATATGTTGTCCAGAAATCACATAAGTATCCAGGAATGTTTATCTACAAAACACGGGGCTCATTTTGGCTCAACTTCATACAAAAAGAGGGAGTCCATTTTCTTGATGTACAGAGATTACTTTGAAGAGGTCGTGTAGCACTTCACCCGACTCAGGCGTTTAAGGAGGTCACTTTGAAAATTTCAATAAATATCAATGAAAATGGAAATTCTCTGCGATATACCAAAAACGCAGTCACACATGGGAACTCTCAAAGGGTCACCTAAATCTGTTTTCCTCTGTTAAGGTTCTGCTATTACTTCTTCATTGATTCCAATATTTGTAAAATGTTCAACATTTTAATTGACGACATGAGCGCAGGTTCACTTGAGAAAACACGAAATCCTTCGACTGTACGCATGCAGTGAATGCACGCATCGGGAAGCCACTTTTGCCGAAATATCGAAACACGGCGAATCTCATGAAAAATTCACCCCCTCCTGCGCCCTATGCAACTTCTCCATCAATTCCCAAGCCGTACTGAACGAACATATTTTGCGACATACTACGGTAAGTACCAACCCTCTGAGGGCATAAAACTCACCGAACTCTCCAGAGAAATATACTTTTATATATTTATAAAACTCACCCAGGTCAAGGAATTCAAGTGCGACATTTGCCCCTATACGAGCACGGCTGCTTGCGTTCTGAAACGTCATGCAAGAACCCACACGGGGGAAAAACCATATGAATGCGATGCGTGTGAATACCGCTGCACAGACGCCGGTCTTCTTAAACGCCATAAAAGAACTCACACAGGTATTTAATAATTAGGTAAACAATTTGTAGTCTAATTTTCTTGATACGGCCCATTAATATACGCTCGTCTGTATTGTTCATATGCAGGAGAAAAACCTTTTGCTTGCTCAGAGTGCAAATTCAAATGCTCGCAAACCAGCACTTTACAGGGCCATATGTGGACACATAATGGACAAAAGCCATTTGGTTGCAACGTCTGCGATTACAGGTACCTAACGTTAGGGATACAATGTAAGGGTTCGACGAATACTCCCACTAGTACACCTAACTTTAAAAAATATCGTACTTCGACTGTAAACAAAATGAAGCCCTATCATACTTATTGCTCCTTATTGAGCAAATTGTCGAACTTGTTAAGTAGACAAACTTTTTTTTCAAAGGTGCAGTAGAGCCAGCAACCTTAGAACTCACATGTGGAAACATGACGGTCGGAAGTTATTCCCTTGCCCAAAATGTTCGTTCAAATGCACCACAGCGGGAAATTTGAAGACTCACATAACACGGAAGCACATGATCGTTCCCACACTGGATATTGTGGCGCCTGACGATAATTCCCGGGAGCCCACTGAACTGCATTAGCGGGCTGAAACGACATGGAAGGTGTGAACTGCACAGACCACACCAACGTACTATTTTATAAATCAATTCGTGTTCCTCCTTTTCTACGAGAAGTTAATATTTGAAGCATCTTGTCACCTTTTAACTGCAGCTCGACTTTTGAACTTATCTTGGTGTTACGTAATGTGATTAAATAAACATTTTACTTATAGTGATCTTATGTTCGTCTACAGTATAAATTTAGTGCTTCATTTTTTTAAATTGCATTCGTTTCTCGTCGGAAAACTGCCGATTCGGTGAAACATTGGCAATCCCCAAGTATCTTGGTTGCCCATAAAAGTTTCTCGCTAGCAATTGACAAGGAAAACCACACGATATTACAACACAACTAACTTTTCTTTAATCTGGAAGGCAGCAAAGTAAATTCAATACAAAGACGACATAGGAAACATGTTTGAAATAGCGTCATTCCGTGAGTATGATTTCATAACTTGACAATCTGAATGAATTCCTAGGCAAAACATAAGACTACCAAATCAAAGAACATCAGTGACCACTGTTTCATAGCCAAAACTAGTATAACATTTTTGAATAACCTAAAAATATATTCCAGAGTTGGTACTTTCTACGTCTTGCCCAATAGCAATCTTTGATTTTTACTTTGCAGTGCCAAAATTGGAAATGTTGGCTTCTAGCTTGACAGGGGTGGGGCTAACTCCACCAAAAACTTGCAATAGCGGGAGTAAGCCTTACAAAGCGAAGAAACAACGGAAAGCTCTCAGCAAAAAGATCATCCTAGTCAGAAAACCGACAAATTCTGAACCGACTGTAGCACAACATACTCCACCATTTGGGCAGCCAGGGATGGTGTACGTTCCAGCGTCCTGGGTCAAGAAGAATGTAGGACGCATTTTTTTAAAGTGATTTTATATTAAACTTTAGCAGAAGCCAAGTTGAATGACTAGTACAGAATCATCGGAAATTTGATCACATCACAATAAGCTTGTGATCGTCCAGGGTCATCGGCTTTGCAGACACCTCCAGATGAACTCTTCACTTTTTCTAAGGAGAACAATTCTTTTTTCAGCCGTTTATGAGAGATAATGAAGATCAGTATATCAAACACACACAGGCCATACTTGCGAAAAAGCGCAAAATTCCGCATTTGTTGCAAACTGACCAAAATATTCTTGTGAGAGGACTTCCTAAGAATCGGTAAGTCTCGGTTGTTTCACAACGTCGTTACTTCTGTTTTAGTTCAACCTATCTTCCGAGAAAATGGCTGTTACGGCTTCTTAAATAGGTCTCCTATGATGAGAAAGTTCAAAGTTCTGAATCAGAAAGTCATACTTGCCATATTGTAAAAAGCTTATCTTAATTGACGGCTGTTGTTGAATCTGGGCGAATGCATCATGATGGCCAGGCAGGCTTTGTAAATAAATTACAATTTAACAGTAAGTAATACTTAGATCAACTGGAAAGTAAATTTACAGCATCGTGAAGAAAAAACCGAACACTGGCAAGCTATTGACCGAAGTAACATTGAAGTCAGATGCTAAAATAGCTGCGGTCACCCTTGAAAAGAAAAGGTTGGAGTTTTTGCAATATTTGCAAGGAGTTCATGAAGAATTATCAGGTAGTGATCCGAAGTTAATATAATACAAGGCATTAGAATAGTATTCAGCTTTTTAAACCAAGCAGCGACGTAAATGTTTCCTCCAGCTTTAAAGTTTTCGGGAAAAATAAAGAAAAAAGCTATCAAAAAGAGGAAGGAAACTCAGCCAAAAAGCAAACAGATGAATCGGATAGCCATCAAGTCCCCGGGAGACAAAGGAAAAGAGAAAACAGGAGTCGCTTCTAAGAAAACGATTCTCAAGGTGGAACATCAAAAAAGAAAAGTAAAATCTGTTTCTTCGAAAGCGGTCGCCAAGAGCAATCGAAGTTTGGCTTCTATGTTGTCTCAGGACTCATCATCGACGCAAATAAAGATGATGGACGACGCTTTCAGCAGTAACCACAGGTGAGCTCAGCTCATAATTTGCAATCAGTTCCACAAGATGAACATTTCGACGGACGTATTTTTACTCTATCTGAAACTTTTCTAGTGAAAAAAAGTGATGGTGGAGTAATTTCAGGAGGTATGAAGGCCTCAAGATTAGCAGCTTGGTATCAGTAATTTAGTATTGATGAATATAAATCATGGTTGAGTATTGAATGTGCCATCTTTTTCAGAAAATTGTAGAAACGCCGCAAATTATTCCATGATGGTATCTCGTTTCATGTCCCATTCCCATCCCATTTCATCCGAATGGACCTCGTTTGTGAACGGGAAGCGTGCGATGCGATATCTTCGAGGTCTTTAGGATAAGTTATTTGGTTCGAAAAAATATAAAAAAAATGTTTTTAATAAAAGAAATCACTTTTTCCATTGTCAAAAACATTCTTCTTCAACCGTAGGCATTCTACTACGGTGTTAAAATCCCCTCTCAATCGATTCGGCAGTCAAATTCAAATACGCAGTCCCACGTAGTTCCCCCAAAATATTAAAATAACACGTTAAAAAGTACTTTTTTTAATCAGATTGAAAATGAGTTAGAGACAAGTAGGACTCAAGGGAGATACATATATACAAAATTTCAGCCTTTTTGGAGTTTTTTAAAGGTATTTTTTTCTTCACTCAGTTATATTTACACATGAAGCATCAAAGCTAAAAAATACCGCGTGTTATTCTATGAACATTGTGTACAAGTACCAAATAAATCGGGAATTCACTCTTACGCCCATTTCTATTGAAGTGCCAAGAGAAGATATCATTTTGAAACGAATGCCCCGAATTTCGCTTTTAGGAACTTCAAAGCATCAACCAACGAATTTAAAAAGAAGGAAGCAAGCTTGGATACGTCGACGATATCGGATTTTCCAGGCTTCTTTCAATGGACACCTGTCCCAACTTGCCGCAGGTCCGTCTCGTCCATGAAAATATTCTAGTCTCCTTCTGGACTTCACCACCCTTGTTTTACCTCTTTTTTTGCCTTTTGCACCTTTTTAAAGGGAAATAATGATTGACTAATGATATTCGATAATGTTTTATATTTTTATTGGGGGCACAGTGGCAGGAATTTGTTCTTACGCCAAATACTTGAAGAATATCTGAGGGGTCACAAGCTCAGTAGTTGCAATTGCAATCCCTCTTGTGGCTCTTGGCTGCTAGCGCTATCTCGCGGATGTCCGTATCACTATCGAGTGTTGTGTACCTCAAATCATGGAAGATTTTTTCAATGCTCAAATCGTCTTGGATCATTGATGTCTGAGGCTGATAGCCGGCTAGCGCCTAGTTAGATGATAAGGATTGCCAACCTAAAAAAATGTCAATAGTGCAATGCCAACCAAAAAAAATGTCAACCTAGTGACAGGGAGACTTTTAATAAACGTCGTCATGGAAAGTTGAAATGAATTTGAGACGCCATTTTACATCAAGATTACAAGAACATTATCTTCTTGCTCCGATGTGAGCCATTACATATTCACAGTTAGACGCTGCTTTATTAGATATCTCGCAGGATGAACTATATTGACCTTGCTGCTTATCGTGAGTCAAACTATCATTATGCTATACGAAAATCATACATGTTCATTTTGTGAAAAGATCCTTCGTTTGCCACTTACTAACAGTACCCAAACTGGGAATGATGACCTCAGAGATCCAATCCTGCGGAACAGCACCGAGTGTTTTGCAGCAAAGGTCGAGACGGAGGAAACAGAAAAACAAACCCGGGAGAACAGCAGTAGTCATGATGAAGCCACCAATTTTGACGACCCACCCGAACGCGAATAAACCCTCTAACTGGGTGTGTCCTCATTCTGCAAAATCGGTGAGTATTTATTCCAAAACCACTGCCGGTAGGTACCTGTTTTGGCTGGCGTGTGTCCCAAAGTTGTTCTACCTGATCCTCAAGAGATAGTAATTTGATCATTTTTAGAAATACAATGACAAGAAGTTTCGATTCGACGGGGGGGACACAGTATGAATTTAGACTAAACACTTTGAAACCGGGAAATGCAAGTTTGCAAAGTAATCATCAATGTTAAGATGGTTACTTATGGATTTTTCCCATAATCCTATAATTATTGAATTGTACATTTCAGAAGTCTAAGAAGACTATTGTTCGAATGAAACCAACGAAGATAAAGAAGACCATCAACTCAAGCGAGTGAGTCCTCAATGGAAAAATTGTAGGGACTACCAGGTAACATGCACTTCTTTCAGTTCCGAAATGATGCATCTGACACTCCCAGGGGCCGCCAAACCACGCTAGTTCTCAAAAATGAAAATATATTAGAAAAAGATAATCAACGGTTCCAAGTTCTGGAAAAAGCAATGGAGGAGTTCAAAGCGCAAAGAGATCAATTCATTTCATCTCTGGAAGGGCTTCAGAAAAGACTTATTGGTAAGAACAACATCATGATTGAAATGAACTAGGTCATCTTCATGAATGATACAGGTTGACTCATCAGTGAAACGTTATCAAAAATGATCTTAGAATTCCAGATACCAGATCTGTTCGGAATCCCAGCGAGGAACGTGAAAGATGAACGATCGCGCGGAGATGCGCTGCAAAATGGAGTTGCAAAGAGGCCACATAGCATTGCGACGATAAAAAACGTTCGAAGCGTCAGCCAACATTTCAACTTGGCAGATCTGACGGAATCTGAATCTCGATCGATGAGTGCCTCGTCCTCGGAGTTGGAAGAGCCTGAAAGAGGATCTTCCTCTAATCCAAACGCAGACTTGACTCTCATCCCAATTCAACCACCCAAGAGAAACAATCCCGAAAGAGCGAAATTTCCCACAGAGAAAGAATGGACTGTTTCAAAATCACCTAAATCGAATTTGGTCGTAAAGTTGAAGAGAAACTTGCAACAACACAAATTCAATCGGAAAATTTATAATGAAGAACAGAAGGCGACCTGCAACCCACCTAAGTCACCAGGCGCCAGGTTCCGTCAGGTTTCCCCTGAGAAGAATGACACGGTTGCACATGAGTTCCAAAAACTGAAACAAGCAAGCGAAATGAGGATGAGAGACAAGTTGATGAAATTGTGATAGAAGCAAAACTGAGAGGAACGTGATCTTTAAATTAAACACAGTATTTGCCTAACAAGAGTTTGGGCTGTGTTTTAGGCGCGTAGTTCAGGTCTTAAAATTTAATGATTTTAATTGTTGTTATTTGCTCAAAATCATAACATGAGTTTTTTAACTCTAAGAATTATAATAATTTTTTGAGAAAACACAATAATGTTTTTGCACCCACTACTGTGATTGCAATGGGTTCCTCAAGTTTTAAAACGCTGCCATTATTCCTTCAAAAACTCACTTTCGTAATAGGTAGGAACACATTTGACCCATACCCACCCCGGTGGGCACCAATCGGGCCGAGATAGATAGATTCAACGACCAAAATTGGGAAATTTCTGCTACATACCAAAAACGGCGATTGGCATACGGCGGATGGACACTCTTCAGTTGTTGGTTCATTATTCCACGAATAATTAACCTATTTAATCATGCCTCGATTTGCCCCAAAACTTGAGGTTATGGGTAAAAATGTGTTTTTTGAAACTCGATTTTCCGGACTTTTTGGACCTAGGCTTGTAGGGTTTAGTTTCCCACTAAATTTTGGACGCTGAATCCATTGAAATGGGTCCCGGACCAACGACTATTGCCCTTCAAAGTGAACTTTCGAAGTTAACTAAAAATACTACAGAGGATGGTCGGATAGATGGACTGTTGAAACCCGATGTCGCGCAGGACTCGGAGGTCGAGAAGCCCGGAGGAAGAGATAGGAGATCACAAATCTAGACACAGATCTCAAAGTAATCAGAGGACGCAGCATTCGACGCGACATTTTGCTAGACTATAGCAATCCCAACGCCTTGTGACAGAGTGGATTTCACCTCTTCATCCGCTCAGGAGCGTGAAATCCTTTTAGGGTTAATTCATTCCGCCGGACGAGAAGTGCAGAACGCGCTTCCGAGTCCGAGCGATCCAGCGCGGATTGGAAACCGTCTGAAAGCTTTTCCTCCCACTTTTTCCACTTTTCCCTTGTCTGGCTCGCCTCTTTCTCATTTCGGAATCTCTCCTCCGTCCACCCCACGACCGTGAGTTGTAATCGAATGATCGCGGTCTCGGGGGTTCAGATGGCCGCGCGGGATTTCGATTATTCCCTTCCGTCCCTCGCAGCTCTTTTTGGCTTTCCTTTTATTTGACAGAGAACAGGGTAAAATAGGGGTCTGCGGAGAGGGCGCAACAAGATGGTGCAGAGGCATAAAATGATAGACAAGCTAAGGGAGGTTTCTTCCCAAACCACCGAATTTGGCTTATTTCAGCTTTTTTTTCATCGTACATCGACCGCTCTCCAACAACGCCTTTGAATTACCTATAACTCTTGTGTATTGGCAATTTTTGTTTCTTCAAATTTCTTGTCATTTTTGTTTGTTAGCACTCTAATGTAATGCAGTGCAATATGGGCGATTTGCACAAATGCACAATATTATAATATTAATTTTTGTTTATTTATCCCCTAATATAGTTATATATGTACGCTTTCTAGGTTTAGGATAGGTACTAAATCCAAAATGTCCGTCCACCAACCGAAAGTTTGCACAAGGACTCCGTCAGGGTTCTAGTTGTGCCTAACTCATTTTCAGCCTAATCCGCATTTGGCAGGTCGAGTGTGGATAATTAATGAATTTTGAATAGTTGGTTTTTTGATTTTCGGTAACCTTCGCGAGTAGGGTACTGTTGAATTTCAGACGATGAATTAATTCAGATGGAGCGGAGATGGATTTCAACGATGCAAATCGAGTCATAGTAGATACCTTTGCTTTCCTTCAAGAGTGACTTGCTGCTTCTGTCGAGTTGTGAGGAGGATAAAGGTAAACTGTGTCTTATTATGTCTTTGCTGCAATGCGCTGCCAAAGAATGGGTTCCAGAGAAAACAATCTTTCTCGTTATCAGGATTCAAAACATGTATACGAATGCATTCAGGAAAAAAAAGCAACAGTAGAAAGCATTAACTTTCTAGGTTCTTCCACTCACTCAACTGCTGACTATGGCTGTGGTGAAGTTGTTGGTCGTCACGGTTGTCTGTAGCCTCATGAAGATATTCACTAAGAAAGCTTGTTTGTTGACATTCACTCTAAACCCTTCGTGCGCTCGTGTTGCCTAGGAGCCGATTCACACCTAACAGTATCATATTACTACCGTTCCGTAGATTCACCGGCCTTGGAAAACTGCACTGTGTAAGTGTGTATCCGTTCACTCAAGTTTGGTAATTAGGTTCCTTCTTGGCAAACAAGGCGTTCAGAATCCATACCCTGCTCTTTCATCTTCAATCTTCCCGTTCCTGTACCTCATTAGTCTGGCGAAGGGGCGAAGAAGCGGTTTCTGGTGTTTCCTTACAACCCACTTCCTCTTCCAGGGTTAACAACGCCCGAAGGCCTTACAGTTTCTGGACTCCGCCTCCTTCATTTCATTACCGCTTGTAATTGCGAAGAGGTCTGCGTACAAGGGTTCTTCTGCTCCTTCGCTGCATCGCTCGGAGGATTCTCAAGATGAACCCAACCCTCGGGCGAAAATTCCAGTTGGGAGAGGAAGTAGAGAAGAAAGGGATTGAAAAGGAAAAAAAAAAGAATACTCTTACCGAAGTAAAAGCTAGGAAGCAGGCTCGAGGTGACGCAGCTGAGAGATTTTTCGAGTGCTTCTCACCCGCTTGGTGAATGGGTGGAAATGGAAAAAGAAGGGGAGGGGCGATGAGATGGAGCTTTTCGAAATCCAACTGTCAGTCGGGACGGATGTGACGATAATGATTAAATCGCACTCTCCTTGAAAATCGTACCTGTACCGAATCCTAATAGTCAGTATTATTTGATTTCAATACCTTAAAACTCAGAAATTGTTCAGAATTCTGAGGGAATGAAAATGAAGTTTTGAGTTACACTGGTAAAATGAGACCGAATGAAATTTGGAATCTACATATATTGAATTGCCAGTAAAAAAGTGAAAGTTTGGAGAGGGAACGCGTGAGTGCATTGTATTCCCTAATGAGAATGATAAACATAAGAAACTATATCAATCACATAAAGTAGAATGCCACTAGGCACAACATTCTATTTATTTTACTTAATTTTCAATGGTTGCAAGTGCGGTATTGTTTATTGAGTTTGCATCTGATAATAAGAATCTTTCCGGATGAAAAAAATTTAGTGCTGAATCTAAAAATTTAATAAGTAGTTTTTTCATCAAATTTGAAAGAAGGTGAATACCTATTTTGTAAAAAAATGTGGGTCCATTAAAAATTAGTTTTTCCTTCTTTTTTTTTTATTAATTGAAAAAATATTTTGAGAATGACCACAGTGGATAGAAAGATGTGCATCTACTCTGTATTCAGTCAATAGTTTCTCCCGATGTTTCATCATCAAGTTGGAAAACGTCTATCCAAAAATTAATTCCTGTATTCCACCATGTTTCATAAATAGGTTTGGGCTAATGATGACGATGCAATTATGTACGTGTGTTATGCCCACAGAATTTTCTCTCGAATTAGGATACGCACACCCTTTCTTCTTTGAGGATCATTGGCTTTTTTCTCGCTCCTAGTTATTGCAAACCCTTTTCGAGAGCACAATGTTACTCTAGGAGTTCCCATACTTTTCGCGATTTTTTGACAATCAGAACAATTCTACGCGAACAGTCACAACCTGATGACTTGAGCCGGTACGATTATAATCGTCCGACAAGGGCACACGTTTGATCGCGAGGGAAAGAGGCAGCGCGTGCGCACCGGCGGCTTCAAGGGTGGCGGACGCAATCGATGTCTTCAGTCGACGGCATTCGCGTTCTCGGGTTGAGTCACATCCGCCGGACGAAAATCCCAACTCAAAAACGAAATACTACCGGGGACCCCGATATCAGCCGCACGTACATTTTTTGCTAAGGTGAGGATCTCATAATTTCTGCGACTTTCATTCGTTTGTTTTAAAAATATTGTTCTCCGCCCCAAAAAAATAATTGCCAAGTTGGAATCAAGAAGAGAACATGAGTTTCGGTTTGCGTGCATGAACACATTTTCCACATAATTTGTCCTCATTCGAATAAGTATTTTGCTATGTTTGAGCGAATTTTCGATTAATTTGTGATAAGATTTAAAAAAACTTGTAGGTACGAAATTGGTGTACAGTAGTGCTTGAAAGAATATGAAGTTTCATGTTTAAATGAAAAACCATCGAAGCTAGAAGGATAGTGGTGGGAGTACCTAGTCAAAAACAAAATTTACTAATTATTCCTATTATATTGCCCGAAAATGTCCTAATTGTCCTCTTAGGGGGACAAATCCAACGACTAAATACCGTGGGAAGCTGATAAATTCTCGATAGCATGAACTTTCTGGTCCCTTAACGATGTAAAGAAGATAGAAGTGGTTTGCTTAAGATAGCACTAACGTAGTAACTTAATGAAATTAAGAAGTAAAGCGCACTTCAGTCCTGTAAAGTTATGGTAGAGTAGAAGAGGATCCATAACACACATTCTGGTGAAAATGTTCTTAGGAAGGGCGAGTTTTAACACGACCACAATACAATCGACATATGGGGAAGATGTAAGGGGAAGTGGGTTTCGATTAGAACACAAATAAATAAGGAAATTCGGAATAGACAAGAATGAAGTGATCTAATACTTATCTCGTGCGGTAAACATACAGAATTAAAAGAAATCGAACCGATTTTAATTGAGATATTCATCAAACCAATCATACGGGCTTTCTTATGTATCAAAATGTATATCAACAGAAAACACCGGCCAGTGTGGTGAGAGTTGAAAAGAGCCTCAATCTCAAGTTATCATCAAAATCAAGTTATGGTGAGGTAGAGTAATATAATAAGAGATATTGATGAGTTCCTTCAACTTTTTTCCCAAGTCTTACGCAGCTATAAATTTTGTTGCAGAGTTGGCAAGTTTGATTTCACGCCCACTAACTTTCAAGGATTAGGTTTTCAATAATCCTCGACGTGTTTCTAGGAGCATTTATTGTGGGAATATTTTCACGAGTGACAATCAAGTAGGTTCACAGATGGGTTGAATTAGTTGGATTGAGTAAGAGTTAATTAAATTAGGATGAAATAAGAAGTAGTTAGGGGGGGGGGGGGGTGTTTTCAAACTCTCTCGCGGCTCTCATAATTAGCCGTCCTTACACATAATTCACCGGCACAGACGGACATGGAACGAGTTTTACCTGCACCCGGGAGGCGGAACCAGACCAGAGTCTAGACTGCGGATGGATTATCCACGCGCTCGGAAGAGACTAACCCAGACATCGACTGCAACTACGTGGCTGAGTGACCTTTATTTAGATTTGTGTTGGCTGAGGTCACAGGCAAAAAAAAAAACAGTTATTTGGTCGATTTAGATTGAAATTATCCGCACTTCGAGACCTAGAAAATGCACTTTTGGAAAAGAAAAGTCTAAAAAATAAAATAAAAAATCTAATGATATAAGTAGGTGCTACAAAAGTGTTCGAATTTAATTTATTCAATCGAGTATAGTAAGTACTGAATGAGGTTGTTGCCGCACACGTGAATGGGCCGCACCTGTGTAGGCCCAGGATCTCTGAGAAATAATAAAAAGTAATTTCTGCCAAATAATTTTTTTTCTTTAACGAATGAAGGAATGGAAATAGTGTACATAGATCAGTTATACGTTAGAAGGGGAGACTTTATGGTAATCGACGAATCAGAACGACCATTTTCTCGCAGGATTGGAATTCCGTCGAACTTTTAAAGTTTTAGCGGCTTAGGTATGGCATTACGTGACCAAAGTGGAGTAGAGAGAGATAATAATAAGCTCCTGTTTTCTGGAGACTCTAAAGGGCTCGTGGAAATTTCCCATTACCCTGCAGCGGAGGGATTTGCTTCTACAGTACGGCCTAATACTCGTAAATCAGGATCATAGCTCCGAATCCGCGAGGGTCTCAGTGCTTTTTCTGAACGGGGATACGGCTACTGACGATGGAAAGTTTAATCACGATTTCAAAGCAGTCGCAATAATACTTTCAGTGGGTGCTGTTGAAAAAATTCTTACAAACGCATTTCATATAAGAGTGAACTCTTGACTAGTTGTGATCGTCTTGAGTTCGGAACACAAAATTGGTCGAATCTCGAAGGAACTGACTCATACCCGTAGTTTCGTAGAACGTATTTGGGGATAATGTCACGCATTTGAGCCATAAACCATCCAGTTTCCTCTGGCTTCACTCGAGGGACTCCGGAACCCAAAGATTGATTGCTTGGGGAGCAATCGGTTTGCCCTTTCAAATTTCTTTTCCACTTTTCCCCTTACAAGGACGAAATAAACTTTGACATCGGAAATAGGCAGTACAATAGAAGAGGAAGGGCTCACTAAGAAGGCACCTACCCCTGACGTTCTGAGGCCCTAGGGCGGAAAGTTGAAAAGGATATGAGTTCTTTAATGAAAACTTTGATCCTGCGAGACATAAACCACAGTGTGGAACAAAGTTTATCCGTGTGACTTGCGCAGAAGGCGATTCTCACGGGAGGAATAACTCAACCGAGCCAAACTCACGCGATGTTGTCGACCAGACAAAAACGAAATGCTTACAATAATACAGCACGGGGAGTGTGACGTCAGACGACTATGGTTCAACAGAAAAACTTCAATCACCACACCAAGATTTTACATGTCTCTTTTCGTGAATTGGCCCCAAAAGGAGTATTCTGCAAGGAAGGAGGAATGAGGTGGTTGACGTCCTGACTCCATTATTTTTCGTTTATTTATTACTTTTTTTAAATTAGGTATTTATCACGGGGTTTTATAGGATCCCTTCTCGAATGGTCTCGCAATCACCTCATAAACGCCGCATTATGTCTTTCCCAATAGCTTTCCATGTACAATCGGTGCCCCGCAGGACTCTCAAATGGGACCTATGTGCTTTCTGGTCTTCGGCAATGTCATTTTTGGTTGGTTATTTTTTGGATAATCAACCTATGTAATTGGGTGGAGAATTTAACCTCTTCGATTGACCCCAAAATTTGACAGTAGAGGTAGACGTTTCATGATGCTTAGATCAAAAAGCCAAGTCCGTACGCCGACCGCTGTTCTTGGTAGTAGACAATTTTGTGAAAATCTGGAATTTTAGCCAGAGACCCGTTTCCGGCTTAAATTGGTCCTCGAAACTTTTCAGCCTGATTGAACCAAATTCGGGGAGAGTATTGGTGAAACTTCACTTTCGGGAAATTTCAAAAGAGGTTTTTGAGTTTTTTTGGGTATCTAGGCGTATGAGGTATTATTGTTCACTACATTTCAAACGCTGAATCCATTGAAATGGGTCTCAGACAAATTTGCGCCTACCGAGAATGGCAATGGCTCAAAATAGGCGGTAAGTGGTCTACAGTCGAACTTTGGAAACTGTATTCAAGATGCACGTTCCCTTATTTGTTCCCATACAGTTAAGAAGGCCAGCGAATAGCCAGAATTGACTCTTTCAAGAGTAACCTCTGATATGCGTTTGTCATCCAGTCTTCAGGTCGATGACATTTAGCACTACACCTATGACGGATCTTGGCTTTACCAAGGCGTACTAGTGGATTCGCTGATGCCGCCGTCTTGGTTATTCTTTACAATGAAATTTTCATCCCAATCCTAGAGTATGGTTCGATCGTTAGATCTCCATCCGAATGCCAATTTATCTGATCTCACAGAACGGGTTCAGCCGATGTTCGTTTGTTTCGTTGCAGGGTGCGAGTTGGTCTGATTTTGACCTGTCTAACTCCCTTGCACTTTTTGGCCTCGTTCCCCTAGGTCAACGACTTCTTGTTTGTAATCAAAATGTTGAATTCCTCGCTACTCTTTTACAGGCAATCAATCTTCACACACCTCAATACGTACTCGTTTCACCAACTTATTTGATGTTGACTGTTGAAGCATCTGCTTGACAACAAATGTTTTTCTTGAAGTGGAGGATCATAGAAAAAATTTTTTTTTTTCAAAGGCTTCAAAGCGCCAATTTTCATTTTTAAAATGTTCGAATTATTTTCACTTTAGATAGTAAAACATAAGCATAACAGAAAAAGTCTATTAAACTGAAATGTTCATCCAACGCCAATATATCATTCTGATAACAAAATTTCTTCTGTGAGAACCCTTCTGAGAAAGATTCCAACGGTTTCTCTCCTAAATCAATGCAGTGTAGACCCACGGTCCCTTTTTTGAATGTATGGCATCATATCCTATATTTCTTTAAGTTCGGCTGCATTCCAGGGTTCTCCGGGTTTTTTTATTTAAAAGCTACTACGTCGAAGTAACGCCGCTCTCGAAAATATAAACGCTGCGATGAGACGCCACTTCAGAGTAAGAGGTTTATTTTCACCTTCCTTTGCCACTGGCACCCTTAATTATCTATACAACAGCCCTTCTTCCCTGTACTCAGGTCTTTAGTTTCAGATTCATAGCCACTCAATTAGACATCCTCAATGATCGATTCCCCATGATGAACACAAGTATAAAAATGCCTCCAAGTAACCTGTTTCCGTCAATTCCTCTTTGTTGCTTGATTTAATGTATTTGTCTTTAAACGTAAATAATTTCATGAGGGTTTTCGTTCCTAAACGGGATTTGTTTACGAATTTAAAATTGGGCGTTTGCTCATGTAATGAATAAATCATTTTCAACTTCCACATAAGCGAGATTCAACTGGAATGATAAACCAACGCGTTTTAATTCTACAGTCCCGTGTATAGCACCTCTTGTCAAATCCAGCACTCACAACACAACAATGCCCTTACCAAATTATACGAGGTGATTGTGACGATCTTTCCTGTATTTTTTGTGGCTTGTATTCGCTTGGGAAAAGAAATTGATGTAAAGTTTCACTTTAATTTCCGTTTTAAAGATGCCTCATTGTCTGAAAACCGTTGATGCGACGGGTCGCAGGCATGCGGCAGAGTTGAAATAAATATAGCTATGTAGTCACGCACTAGATCGAAGTGGTTCACGGTGCATCTCTGTGCACCGCGCGGGCAGTCGTCTGGTAAATAAATTATGGTCTCTTTAGGGGGACCTCCTCTCGCGAGGGGGAAGTACTGGATCAATCAGTTTCCTCTTACTCCATGCCACGAGGCTATATTTTATATTGAACATGGGGTTTTGTGGCCCTGTAATTCGAAAACCTGTTAGGGTTAGGGAAAAAAGGATGTCAGAAATTCCGGAGGAGAGTGGGCTCTGTGAAAAATATACAGCCATTCGAAAGAATACGAGGGATACTGAAAATAATGTCGGGAAATGAACGAGTTCAAAAGATGGAAAAATAAAACGATCTTGGAAACTCCGTCCTATTCTGCTACAACCCGTATCATGAAGGCTTTCAATAGAGGAGTCTATGACCTGGGAGGTCGAAAACTACGATGGGTTTCAGAACACATTACCGACATCACCACAACGCAACCCCATTATTCCCAAACGAGGAGAAAGAAAAAAACCGCCTTTTTGAAACAACAAAAGTAGTTTCGATAGGAAGGAGAAGGGGTGCCTTTCAAATGACTACACACAAATCTCCCAGACACAGGGATCGACCGCAATTCCCACCGAGCTTCTACTTCTACAACTGAGGAGGGGCCACAATGCTTCTACCTCACTCGACGCTTTCATTCTCATCGAGAAATCCGGATGTTGAATTGGCTGAAATTTTCGAACGGTTCTCAAATCTCTTTTCTCTTCCTACTAGAGCCGGGAGGAAAATTGCGTTGGGGTTAGAGAGCTCCTTGCTAAGTAACTATAATGTTGAAAACGTCCTTAATACAGACTCAAACCCCTTTTAACCGCAGGAATTCCATCAGCAAGTAATCCTGGTTTATTGTTTCCTGAATTATTAGAATGAAGGATACTGGAAGAGCTTAGCGAGCGAAACCTGAAAAGGTTTTTTCTGAAAGGGGTGGAAATCTGCTCGGTGGGGGCTCTTGGACGAGAAACTTCCAAAAACTTTATCTTGGCGCAACCAACCACTGGCGTTACGTCCACTAAGATAATGGGGGGAGGAACAGTAATGAAAATGTACTTTCTGAATTGAGTTTGTTTCCAGAGAAAGGAAGTTTTTAGGGCAATGCTGAAGAAAAGGGTCACGCGAAGAATTTGCCGGCATTGCAACGTTTTTCATCAAATTTCAAGCTTATCCCCTGTTGGTTACCCAGCTTGCTACCTACGGTAATTGCACCTAATTGTGGAGGTAGTGTGAGAACTTGATGCGGGCAGGCGTTACAAATAGCCTTATTTTCATCGATTTCCGCATCCATGAAAGTTGTATTTGGGGTAAGAAGTTGCGAAAATGAAGAATTGCGAATTTTTAACTCACTCAAGGTTCAAATTGTGTCCGAGGTAGCCACTCAAACGAAAAACCTGATGAACAGATGGGGAAGAGGAAGTACAAACTGATTATCCAGAGCATCGTGTAGGGGCAAAGTCAGCCTTTCATCGAAATACTCGTCACGTTCGCAGCCATCGCCCCAATTTAGCTTGTGAACTTCAATTAATACTCATTCAGTTTTCAGCCGTAGAGAACCTCGCCCTCCAACAAAAGCAGTGACTTGAAAGTTCTACCTACCAACCACTTGAATATCCTACGAAGAGGCAATAACTGTGCCAACCGATTTATGCAGAAGTGGCTAATAAAGCTGGGATGAACATTCCTGCTCTATTTAACTTGCAATTGACGAAGAAAAAAAATTAATAGGTCGTTCATCATTCCATCCGGTGTTGCCTTATTGCTCTCAAATCACTGCCTATCGATTGAACATGAAACAAATTACCAGTTTTTTCCTCGTTTCAAAATAATTCTATCCATTATTCATCCCCCTTGTGGCCGGCCGTCTACGGTCCCAGCGGTCCTGTCCAAGATAAGGTCACACGAAACTCCAAAGTCATTTCAAAGTACCCACAAGTTTTCTCCATCCTCAACTTGGCAGGTTCATTAGCAACTTGCGGTTCTCTCTCATCAGTGTCCGAATCTTGAACCACAACACGTACTGCGGGCTTCATTTTGTACGGGCTTATACCGCAATTCAGAATACAAGGGGGATTATCCTGATAATGTTCTATCTTACCACCTATTTTTAAATAATCGTTAAAACTCAACGGGATGATTCGAACTAAAAATTTTAAGCTTACGATTCATATAAGTCCCAATTGCCGCACACCGGAGGACGGGGGTTAAGATTATTTTTAAAATTTGTAAATATATGTCCTAATCATCTACTCTGGAGACCTGGAAGAATAATGTGCTTTTTTGCTCAAGCAACAGACCTAGAATAATAAATTATCGTAAAATAATTCGCAACGTATTTTTCTTGTTATTTTTCAGATGACATGGGTAGAGTATCGGGGCGCGTGTTGCGCGAGCGAGCGAACATGTCATTCTGCATCGTTATCATATTTTTCGCGGTTTTCTTCATCATCGTCCTCACGGAAATATTCCTCATAGATCAGAACAGTCGGAACCGGAACCGCCGTCAACATGCTAGGCAGAGGACCAACTACGACGACACTGTAGTCATTTCCAGGGTAATTAAATTAAGCTTCGATATTGTATCATGAGCTAATTCACCAGAAAAGTGCCCTCAATAATTACAAAAAAAAGTGGTTTATCAGAATTCAAGGGCTTTGCTTCGCTAATTTTTACCAGAAGAATGTTTGCGAACGAAGAGAGAGTTCGGATAATTTAAGAACGTTCGATAAACCACCAAAGATCTACGTACAATAGATGCTCAATACATCTATCTTTGGTTAAATTCAAGCCCTTTGGTTGAAAAAGCAACACTAGCAGGCCATGTTCAATTCGCCCAAAATTAATTTCAGTCTCATTACTTTTAATTTGAGGAGCCGCGAGAGAAGAAACTATATTCATATTGCAAGATCGATGGTTATGCTCTGAATCACTTTCCTTAGAGTCAGGTGGCTGTTTCCCGAATCCTCCACCCACTGGTGGCTCTTATGAATAAAAAATGAGTCGGTAGTTACTCACTCATCCTCCCGTCGGCGTTTGCAACATTCACTGTTTTGACGTTCGGTAAATTCGCATTCAACCCCTTTCTTTATGTACGGAACTTGTTTCACATCGATACACTGTGGAGACTGAAACGATTCTTCACTCTCTGGTGGGTATCCATCAAGTTCAATAGACATCACCTGCAGTAGAGTCGTAAGCCAAATTAGATCGTTTACGTTGGGAATACGTTAGGTATATTCAAATTTAGTAACTTATATAATTCTTCGATGATGCCCAAATCATGAATTTAGATCAACATTCTCGATCCATATTACAGTATAATAAAGGACTAGAACCAAGCCGACTTAAAAAATGTTGGCCCTTGATGGCATTTGAACGGAATTTTACAAGAGGGTTTTGTGATCGCTCAAATGATGACTCATATAGTCACAATGAGTAACCGTTGGCGTGGGTTTCAGCATGGAGAAGACTACTTGGTGTATCAAGGCCCTGAAGATGGGAAGAATCAGTTCGGGCGATCGCCGCAGTATATTTTACCCAACCAGCTGGCCATATTCAAGCCAAACTCGAACGTAACTATACCCGCTCAAGATGGAATTTGGCAGCCCGTTGGTGGCACGAGGTAAGTCCAAATTTGACTAGAATGTTCTGCGTTAGAAGTATTCATCAAGTTGGAATATAATGCAGGCGTTATGTGAGAAACTGTCGAACCAATGAGTTCATGGAAAAACTGGTATGGTACATCAAAAGAGGGCTTAACCACCATTGGATGATTTGGTAGACCGGAGAAAGGAGATGAAACTTTCTGATGGATTTCAACTTGCCTCATCTTCGACTGCATCTTGTACTTGTGCACATTCCCGCATAGATTAGAAACAGCTAGTTGTCTGGAAGACGATTGAAGGTGACTGCTGTGGACCATTCTCGTTGTGTAGGGAATTTTTCTGCCAAATAAATATTTTGTTCTTCTTTCCGTTTCTGCTGCCATTGCAACCAAAGCAGCAATGATTTCCTCATCTTCTTCTGATCGATTCCGTGAAATGCAAAAAAGAAGCAATTTATTAAATATACTCGGCGTTGCTCTACTTCTCTCAAGCATTTATATTACCACAAGACAGATTTTTGTTTTAAAACAAGGGGAGGGGGGCATGGACGAGAATCGTTTAAATTCGTCCGTTAATTTCACGTACCCGTCCTAATGCAGGCATAATGTAATGGTTTTACTAGAAAAGAATACAAGATCATAGTAACCCTGGCTGGCCTCTGTTATTCGTTTATTCTGTGCTGCAGGTACAAATTTTTCGTATTCTCGGCGTATTACGACCACCGGGGTGCTCGAATGGTGCGGGTTATGGGAGCCACCAAGACCCGAGGGCCAGATAGGGTTTGGTGTGTCCTGTGGTACCCGTCCTTCAACACCACAAACACCCTTACAGTCCCGGCCAAAGTGAAGGTAAAATAATTTACTTCAACGATTGTCGAATTCATCAGAAATTAGATTATTACAAGCACAATTTAAACGTATTCACAGGTAATACGAGAAAATTGGAATCTCAAATACAGCGCATGTTTCGTCCTGTGCCCACTCCAAAGCAACATGAGCGTTCCTCACTCAGTGTCCATAATGAGTCGTACAGTGCTCACTCCGACGAACCGACTTCTCGTGAAGAACGCATTCGAAAATGTAAAGGCCTTCCCCACTCCGCAACGGTCAAAAATTGGAGTATGCGTCAAGCCTCTGCACTTCACCTATAATCAGGTTTGTTCTTATACGAATGTTCCTAATGCAGTGACATTGGCGTCTGCTCAATTATTACCCAACTACCTTTACTTGTTTCAGTCCTTGCAGTTGATTGAATTCATAGAATTGAACAGTTTGCTAGGAATGGATCACATCACATTCTACAACGACTCAATCAGTCCAGCGATGGATTGTATTTTGAAACACTACGTCGAAGAAGGTATTTACCACTGATTCTTGTTCAAGAAAACACATTTTCAGGATGCTTTTATGAGTAATCTTACTTACTTAGTTATCTTTTATTCTGTGGTCGTAACGCGAGTGTAGAAAAACAAATTATTCTACGCGTCTCTCTTCTGTCGAAAATTCATCAATCTCACAGTCCCCCCCTCTCTATAAAAAAGAAAACTAACTTCCAAAAATAACAGTAATTACCCACACTCTGCCTCCGTTTTATGCGTATGACTTGAAACGTTTCGAGAAATAGCCTAAAACCAATCGATGATTGAAATTTCAGTTTTTTATAACCAACGAAAATTCACGTTGTGCAAGGTGGAAAAACTTGGATTCATGGAAATTCAATTTCAATTCAATAAGCCTCTAAACCCTTTTTGTTTTAATAAGCGACTTGAGAGAGATAAATATGAAGAGCAGCACAAAAATGGTAGCCAATTCGTGCTTCCGAAAATAAGCTTTAAAATATTGATTGATTGATTAAGAATACTTCAATCAACTCACATTTTGCTTGAAAATGCAGGCCGCGTGACAGTTCTCCGATGGAAGCTTGACATGGTCTCCCAGAGAGAAATCAGAACCGAAGGCCTGTTTGCTGCTCTCAACGATTGTTTATACCGGAGTATGTACAATTTCAACTACGTCGCTCTAATTGATTTGGACGAAATTGTGATGCCGAGACACAACGACACTATCCAGCAGTTTATCGAGTGAGTCAGTGTTCCTCAGCAAAATGCTTTCGTGAGCCAATCCTGTAATTGAGTCAAATTTCATCATTATGAATCAGAGTGGCGGCCGAGGTAAGTATTTACTCGTGTTGTTTTGGGAATATTACAGGTGGATGGGAACTAGACTGAATACCAAAGCGACAGGATCGTATTCCTTCCAGAACGCTTTCTTTTATCTTCAATGGCCAGATGATTCTTTGCTGACGGACGACGTCGTCGAAAGTAGCCTGACCACGATGCGGAAGACAAGACGAAGGTTTCTTGATTCTTTAAGCCACCGATTTCGCCCTCGAATATTATTGAATTAATTTCTTAATTTGAATTATTCATTCTTAAGGGCCAAACTTCATCCACACAAGCAGAGATCCAAGTACATTTGCCGTCCCGAGTTCGTCATCGAGGCTGGAAACCACTTTGTTTGGGAGTTCGTTCCTGGTCACGGTACACTCAACGTGCCTGCAGACGCTGGGATTCTAAATCATTATCGAGTGTGTGAATTCGGTGGTGACGACTGTGTCAAGTCTGCATCTGTCATCGACCGGACGGCTTTCAGGTGAGGAATAAGTCAAGTGATCGCTAGGAAGAGCCCTTTGAAAGAGGTGAAAGGACTGGTGCTTCAAGTATCACTCTTTAGTGAGTGGCAATCTGGCTTAGTCCGCGAACGATGAAAAAAACGCTGAAATTTTTCATCATTCATGGTCTTGCTCTTGCAAAAATCGCATCTTCACTCTTACAATAAGGAGCCAATTTTCAAACACCAACTTTCACCCATCCGAAACCCATTTCAATCAATTCAGCGCCGGAAACCTAGCGGGAAAATATTATAAATAACGTTTTAAATTACCTTTCCAGGTACAAAGACCGTTTGGTAGCGAGAGTGAAGAGGAAATGGAAGGAGCTACAAAAAAGATGCAAAATCGGAGACATTGAACAGGCTCAACTGCTTAGAAAAGTGGCGAAAAAAATGGCCCCGATTCCAAAACAAAAGTTGAGATAGCACAGCGAAAACGGCAATCATGGTCAAGTCATTCAAGTTTGAAAATTCAGAGCATCGAAAATTAAGCATGCGTGGTCGAGGAATTCATGTAAATACGATTGTGTTCCTGGGTATTGGATATTCAAAACGAGCCGCAGTCATCAACCATTGAAATGGTTATTGAAAGTTATTTTATAAAGCAGAGTTCAGCGGAAGGATAAGCCGTGTGACTTTGAGCAAACCAATCCGCTTCATCTTCGGTGGGTATTACAGGGCGACCTGTCGTAGTCCAGGCTGTGGGTGCTTGAGGAGCCACACTCGAGCAAAGGTATGCATTCCCCAGTTGAAAGTAAAATTTTGCAAATGCCCTGCGTTCAGAATGTTAATATGATCACCAAGCCAGCGGAATTCTGCGAGCAATAATTTTGGTTTCTTACGAGAAGAAAAATAACCCTTGTAAATTATAAATCGTGCGTTGTAGTATTAAGCTATTCGCAATTTAACTTCCAACCTCCCAAGCTGACACACCTAGCTTTCGGCTTATGTCTTGCGAGGGGATCTGAAAATATCGTGACCTGTCGGATAATGTGACAGAGCTAGGAAAATTTGATGTTTTTTAAACCTTTATACCTCGTATTTACTCTTGTTCCCATCCCCGTCTGTCCCATCGACCGTCATGGAATGTATTATTACGCTAATACTGAACATCGATGGTCTGATCTCAAGGACGAGGGTCTTCAGGACAAATTTCAAGACCTACTGAGCAGATAGTAGGCCTGTGATACTCCGAAAAGCTACAACTTAACCCATATTAGGCCTAGGGGTCGTTCACAATCAGTATAAGTTGACAATATTCTCCCCGCACTGCTACAGTATGTTTACATGGTTCATATCCCCACTTACTTTGATCACATTTTGTGTTAAAAACTGGAAAATCATGATTACCCATATCAGACTCATCGAGAACAATTTCGAAAATATTTAAAAAAGATACATGACTTCTCCGTTCTTGAATGAAGAGAGCGAGTCCCACCCTTGACCTATAAACTCACACTAAAAGAAGAGTATCATTTTCACTTTATTAGCGAAGTTTAAAATGGGTTTACATTGGATACATCACAAAAATATCACCTTCTCCATTTCCGAGTTAGCTCACGTCCCCTCTTTCATCGCCATAACCTCCAACTAACATATCCACATTGTGTCCCATACTGTAAGATTGAATGCCGTCGTTTCGTGTAAATTTGCTTATATTTTTCAACCCCTGTCGATTAAGAGTAATTCCAATCAAGTAGGTAGGAATTTACAAGTGAAATTTGTGTGCGCTTTGATTATTTTTAAGATCCTTTTGATCATGAAAGACAAGTCGATAAATTCGTATTTATAACGTGTATTTTTCTGTGATATTTGATGGTGGGTCTTTTCTTTGTTGTCTTTCCATTTTTCGTATAAATTTGTCTCGTAATTTGAATTGAATATTGTCGATGTCAAGTGTCAAAGAAGAGAGGAACGATGGGCTTAAAAATGGAAGCGATTCTATTTAATGGGTTCATGAGTCTCAGAATTGATTTTGTAAAAACCTGTCTCAGAATTGATTTTGCTCTTCGTGTTTAGAAGGAAAACAGGCTAGAGAACAGCCAGCCAGAACGATTTAGACTTAGAGAGTAAAATTATGTTCGTTTCTGCTACATACCTGTAGTCGATTAGATCGCACTCCTTTGTATTTTTCTCAGAGATTACCTGAAGATCACTTTTCTACACACGAAGGGGAAGAAGCAACATTCACATTCTCATTTCCGAACCAGCTCCACATCCTGTTAGGGCAAATTGGAAGTCTCGGGAAATCAATTGTATTACATTACATACGATAAAAGGTACAATGTGCTCTATATACCAACGTAGAAGAGACTCTGCGGGCTGTACAGTACAATCATCACATCGGGGTGAGGAATTTTTGAAGAAGAAAAATTTCGTTATTTTGTATCAATGATAATGCTTGATAATGAAAAGTATTGCTTCAAAATTTTGAATTTTCTTACAAAACAGGGCTTCTAAGGATTGGATTTGACGGAAGAACCTACCCCACGTGTACTCTCTAATATATGATAAATTTGAAAATATATTTGTAATGTTTGATAAATTGAACGTTTTACATGTTAAAACACGAAAACCACGTGCAGTTATGTCCGAGTTATTTCTAAGATATAATCTACAATGTGAGTAGAAATGTCCCCATGGTATTGAGAACGAATGAACAACAAATCATGCTATCAATGGAAATAGAACCTCAGAAACAATTTTCTTATCGGTCTTCCTCTGGGGTTTTCTACCAACTCAATGTATAAAATAAAACAACCACACTATTAGCCGTTAAATTTACAAACAAATCCAAATAATGGTTAAAAACAAATCCAAATATTTCAAAAATCGTATTTTGATCTTACAAGATATTGAAGCCCGTCTCCCTTCAGATCTCAACCATTGAAGCTCTGTTTTTCGTCCAGCCACGCACTCTTACGAATCTCGGGCCATCCCGAAGGCAAAAAACATGTCAATAAGATTATTTTTTCGACAATAATTTTTTGAAATGAGGAAGCTACTAGGGTTATTAGCTATCAGTTGTTATTGAAGAGATACTCCAAAGAAGCAATTAACTGTGATTTAAGGATCTCATGCTTCTGCTTCACAGCAATCTACAATGTTATATGAGAGTGGTATTTTCCTTTTCTCTAACTTATATTCAATTACAGATGGACTGCCGGCAGTTCAGTACATGTAGGCTCCTCCCGTTGAGGGACACTTACTATTTACACTCATTTCTATTTTGATTTGAAGTCTCAAGCCTCAGACAATTCAACAGACGGAAGATTTGCAAGGAAGAAAGCTGGACCCATACAAAATACGAATGTTATTGCGAAAATCATACTTTGTGCTATGGCAATAGTTTCAAACCGAATTCACCTCGGATAAAGCGGGTAGGCATCCACAGACCGAAGGCGTAATATTATGTCAGCGTGTTGAATCAAGATTTACTCTCCTGCCCGTAAGTTAATCGAGAAAGTTGCACCTCTGAAAACGTAGATGCTAGCTGAGAAGAGGCGTAAGCCCTAATAACGAATGTTCCCAATCGTTAGAAAATAACCATACCGAATCTAGAATAGTTTTAGAATTTGTATTTATTGTATCTATTACAATCTGAAGGCTGTCCTAACAATGAGGTTTTTTCCTCGGTAAAATTTTTCATCGCAAACCCTTTTAGTCGTCTTCTACACCCGTCAAAATGACCATATAAAGTCTCAAGCAAATTTAGTGCGCCTGCGCGTCATACAAACATGGGTAGTAGTTGAAAGAAAACTCATGAGACGCCAGTTTTGTAATAAAATATTTCAAAAAACTTGGGAATACCTCATTATTGACCCATCAAAGAAATCCAATTTGACGAATTTTTTCTATGGTATTTAACATTATTATGGTTAGTTAGCGTAAGAAATTCGTCTTATGATTTCTGATAATGTGCCGTTTTTAAAACATCGAGGAGTTGCCAATAAAATTGTTTAGACGATCGAAGTTGGGAGTTTTTATACCCTGGTTCTTCACAACATGGTTCCGTAATTTGAGAACGAATTAGGAAGAAAAATACGAGCAAAAATACGACGGATGTGATAGGGGAAGAAAAGCCGGGTGCTGCAACGCATTGGTATATTATCACGACGCACGCGATTACTGCGCCAATCTTGCTAAATCCTGGATAATACTGTTTAACTGACATTTCATATCTTCTGTAAGCGCAACATTAGAATGCACTCTTTTAAGAAATGACACTTCCGAGCTGAGCCGTTCAATGGAAGATGCCACATTTGCTATTTCGTTGTGAAGCAAAGAACCTGCAATGCCAGACTCAGTTTTAAACTTTTTCGCAGGAGGATTGTCAGCATTAACGAGTCCTGTTTTGCGTTCCTGACAAGCGTGCTCAGGAATAACCAAAGAGTTCATAACATTGTAATAAGAAACCGGCGTGTCTGTCGAATTTTGAAGGAAATGGTGGTTGATCATGTTGACGAACGCTTCACTGTGACTCGACACTAGCAGTACAATTTCCTTGTGGGTGGGAGATCTGTCAAGCTCTTTCAACATTTCAAGAGTTCCGATTACAACGTAAGTGTTGCTCATTCCCAACATTTTGATGATGATGGCAGCCAACGCGCGAACGAGTTGGGGATTCGGGTCTATTTGAATGACAGAAGGCGTGGATTCTCTGAGAAAATCTAATAAAATGATCGCAACCTCTTCGTCGTTCTCAATCAACAGACTCCTCAATATGTTGAGAATCTGGAAAAAAATTATATCTGATGAACTCCAAGTGCAAAGCCATTTGGGTAAAATTTCGAAATCTATCACACCATTCTTGTGTCCTTAGCTGTTTAAAATTTAACCGACACTATTAGCGACCAATGGCAGCAGAAAATGTTTGGATTAGAAAGTTAAGGATATTGCGAAATCGTACACACAAACTCTTACCAATGGCCAACCTCTAAAATGGACGTTGTATTGTTTGAGAGAAAACGCATCCCAAATATTATGCAAATAAGAAAGGAAGAAGCTAAATTAGAAACAAAGCCGCTACCTGAGAATAGTTTTATAAACCAAGATTACATTAGGAGAACACAAAGAACAAAGAGGGCAGCAGCGCTCAGCCAAATAATGCATAAGACGACTATTGATGTCAGTCATACACTCTGCCCTGTTGTATGAAGCAGACGTGTGGGCCGACGCTAAACGGTACAAAGGAATGGAGCCCTATGAATCGCAAGTGCCCGTGAGTACCAGCAATGCTCCTGATCACTAAACATTTTTATCTAAAATGTAAATCGAGGCGGTGTTACCTCCAACAGTTGCTCAGCCCCTTGGATAACCCATGCGTCAAGGAGCAGCCTCAAGGAGTAGTGGAGAAACTTGTTGCACCACGTGTATTCTTCGTTGCTTCGTTCTTTGACGTCCTTGATGAAAGCTAGCCCTCTTATAACAGCGTCAACGGTTTCGTTCTCCAACTGAATTCTTTCGGCCAGCCCGTTCTTGAGGGGTGGACATGACACCTGACAGTGATGATGATAAATTTTGAATTAACACATAGCTAATTAATAACTATAAACATTTCAGACAATATAATTATAGGGAAATTAAGGGAATCTATAATTTTTCCTGATTCAAAATGTCTCGCAAGGGAAATTTCACTCACCAAGGATGTGAATGACGATCGTGAGGGATTCTGAAGAAAATATCTGAACTTTTCAACAACGTCTTGTTCAGAAAATTCGTCAAACCATCGTCTAACTTGAGTAGAAGTGAATTGGGATTGAAGCGTTGCACGGGAACTGGGTAGCATTAGAGCCGACAATCGGCGAACTGTAGTCCCAATGATTACGAATTCTGCGGAGTCGCAGTGCAAATGAGTCCACTTTTGAAGGGCTTCACACAAATAAGTCGCCACATGGAGACAATATTGATCACTCGTCAACCTTCAAAAACGAACAAAAATTGTGTATGTTATTTCGTATTTAGCCACGGATAACCATTACTGCACAAAATACTGCTTAAAACCGGAATAGTAACATGCGGAACGTGCGCAAACTCACATACCGTCCCAATAAGCAGAGGAAATCGGAAGCAAATACAGCAGAATGAAGTTCACTTTGGAAGAGTTTGGAAACTATTTCGTTTTCAAGATGAGAGAAGGAAGTCTCATCGACTGTTGCTACGAAATAAGCGGCACAGATGCTAATTGCACTCGAATATGCGTCTTTCCCTTCGAAAGGGCAACCTAAATCGATCAGCGGACCACCTGCGATTTGTGAGAACTTGAAATAGTAAGACTGAACTTGATATTATGATTTAATTTATACTTGTCAACAGCATTATTAAACATCATAGGTCCACCATTTAGAAACTGTACCAGACAAAATTAAATTTTGTTGTGACGTTTCCTGTTTTGTTAAATAAATCACAAAATGTCTGTTTTGAAAAATGGATTTTCAAGATTTTCGGCGATCCAGGAGTTTTAGAATCATTTTCGACTAAATTTTGGACGCTGAATCGATTGAAGTGGATTCCCATGCTCCTGGTCCAAGGAATAACCAACCCCTATGAAAGAATTTGCAGTGTTTTCGGTTTCAAAGTGTGTAGATTCAAAATATAAAATGTCCTTCCATTGACTGTCACCGGGAAAAAAGTTAAGTGAGTGAAGTTTCTCGAAGCGATCTAGAAAATCATTACATAGCCTCCTCTATTTGATGTCCCGGACTGTTTTTGTTCCAATAGGTGTAAATATGACGGCATAACGAGTGTGACCTCACCCTCAAGGATGGCCCAAAATGGAGAAAAAAAAAAAAAAAAAAAATTACGATCGAGTTACTGACCGATTGTGTAGATTGGACTGCACTGCGATTGCACGTTACAAAACGTTTTATGCTCGGGAAAAAAAATTTTAGACTTCAGGGCGTACTGCAGCTTGTGACAGTACCAAGAAGGTAAGTGCATCTATTGCGTCAATATACAATATTACCCCCCCCCCCCCCCAACCACTCCATTATTTACCACGTATCCTTAAGGAGAAACTCAAATCGGGAGTAGTTCCCCTGCACCTAGTAATGTGAACCTCTTATACTAGCACTGCGTCCCAGCAACTGTCAACCATTCTCATAAGAATTTTCTTCGCCAGCTTCGCAATATATGGGATTGTTGTTGTTGTTGTTTTGATCACTATAACAGGCCTCTGAGAAATATTCGTATCCACAATTTTATTGTACCTGTGCGACTTTTATCTCTCCTAAAAAAAAACTGATCTCAATGCGTTCTATCAAGTGAAAGCACAAGTCTGGCAGGATGTTATTGACCGCACTTCTGCACTGCTTAAGGCATTAATGAAAATATGAACATTATGAAAAATAGCATGCTTTTGCTCACATCACGAACGTTTGTAGCACAAAGCATAAAAATCAATATTATTGATAAATCGTAGTGCATCCGAGGTCTCATTTCGGTTGATTGCTCTCGTGTTATATTTCTGGCTACATACAATTTCATCGAAGTAGTTTTGTCTGAAAGAATTACACTCACAGGAACTGAAGAGATCCAGAAACAACGCGATCATCGAAAATGAATTCCAAAACGTAGGAACTCTACGTTCAACAATATTTTTCATGATTGAAAGGGTCAGGAACAACAGCCCAACTTTCGAAGATGATGTCAGGTTTTGGTGATGATCTTTTACTTCGCCATACGCCTGAAGCAACAATGAACATTATAGATCGACGTTTTACGTTCAAAAACGGATCTCCGCGATACGAAACACAGACTCACTTTGAAAAATTGACTATCTTTCAAAAGAACAGAAAGAAGTGGTGCAGCACCAATGCAAATAAACCTTCTCAAATCGACTTTCACAGCGTTGTTCAGTACATTTGTTCTGGAGCAGCTGGAAGAACACATTTGAAGGATGATATTTTTATTATGAAAAATAATTTCCACTCTGATTTCATACTAATACCTGAACAAAAGGAAAACCAGTTCCAAAATTTCGTCCCATCCTTGGCGAAAATTGCACTCTGACAGCTCACAAAGTTTGATTACAACAGTCAAGAGAAACTTTCCAATTTTCAGAAGTTTCAATTGCTGTTTATCGGATGACGATCCCTATAACCATAAAAATTAAATTATTCTAATCATGGAAGGATTCACGCGAAAATAATCAGCAAGAAGCGATTAAATAATGGTTTACCTCGGAATTGGTAAGACTAGCGACGATTTGCCGGATATGCGCCGATAAGAGTCGTATCGCATTCGCAATGTCTGAAGTGTTCTTCAAGTCCGAAGCGTGCTTTGTGTACAATTTTCCGTAAACTTTCCACGAATCGGCGCAGGTTTTCAGATCAAGGGATGTCACGATTTCTGTCATTTTGATTATCGATTCCAAGACTTCAAAAGAGAAAACACGTTTTCCATAATGACGAAATATGATGAATAATGGAAGAAGGTGAAGAAAGGAGTAATTTACCATCAGCGAGGCAATTGAGGTCTTCTTCAAACTGAGACGAGAAAATTATTTTGTCCTCGAGGAGTTTGTAATATTTTATCTGAACTTCGTACGATTTTCTGAAGAATGTCGTGAGGATGGAGGTTGATTCTTCAAAATAAGGGCCATAGAATCCCTCGCTGAAACGCAAGTGAAGGTGACCTAGCTCTTTGTGATACACAAGGCGCCAATACTTCAGACATAGCAAACTTCCGGGGTGATCCTACAGCTAGTTTGCAACAAACATTTTTTTACAGTCTTTGTTTTCTCGTGCAAAACGCCATTGCATTTATCGGGGAGACCGGACATTTAATGGTCTTCTCAACGAATTAGTAAATATTTGATTTACATTTCTAATACAATCTGAGCCGCATTTTTATCATAAATTATTTGTAGAATCGCCCAATCAAGTTTGGTGAAACACCATGCAACCGTTCATATAGACAATTAACTGTTTGTTAAAACGACTAAAACTGAAGATTCAGTCACCTGTCTTTGCAATGCAGAAATGCCTCCACAAGTAAAAGGGGCAGCGTTCGGTTCAAACTTTCAATTTGACTTGCCTCCACGGTGTCTCTCGAAAGAACCTCCAAAAGTTCGCCATAACCACTGAGGATATCTAAACAAGCCTAAAAATTCAACACAGGTTATAGGTACGAACAGTTGAGACCGCCTTCACCTTGATTGATTATCTACATTGCTATGGCCTAAATAAGATTAAATTTCATTCCTAGCTTTGAATGATGAATTTCTTTAAATCATAATATTAAGGAATAAAACCATAAAAGAACCTCAAATTCTGATTTCATTGAAAATGTTGTGACACTTACTTGTAAAGCTTTACTGATACTAATGGCAACCTCTTCGTCCATTTCGTCTGACTCCTCTAACATAATTTTAATCTCGGAGAGGCTCTATAGGATAAAAATAACCACAAGTAGATGAGTACAGGGATAGGACTGATCAGAGGGAACAGCGCAATAGTTCACCGAACGTCAACTTACACGATCAAAAGTACATTTGACAGTTGGTAGAACATCTTTCAACAATTTGCAGTCCAAAACGTCAATTTCTAACTGTGACGCAAACTGGCCCAGAACAAAAGTCAACAGTTGTAAGAAATTCGGGTTGCTGCAGTCTTCTTCAATTGTACTCTAAGAATGGTTAAGGCTGACCATGCGGCAGAAATTGTCTTTACCAGACGGTACATGTCTAACCATAGTGGCTAAGTACTCCTAAGGTGCCAAGCATTTAGCGAAGCGCAATGCAAGGTTTTCAAGTTGTAGTTTTCAAAAAAAGGATACAATAATCTTGGGAAGATGTTCTTCAATGTTGTCCACTGACAATCCTGGCAGACCCAAATCCAAGAGCACTGGCGACAGCGTATCTGTCATTTTATTACTTTACGAGGGCAGATCCTGAAATTAATTATTTTACAAAGAAAGGCATAAAAAGCTCGAACCAGAGTTCAAACTCTAGCTGACCATAAGAATGAATCAAGAGGACAAATACATACTACCTCACCTTCGCACCGCAACTAGTTAATTAAGCTTTCCCTGTAAGCCCTATCGTGTTAATGCCATCAAAATGATTCACTGATGTTGTATATTATAATATCCACGAGCAATCATATTTATATTCAAAACTAACGTGTATTCGTGGTTCAGTTTACATCAGAAATAATTCGTAAACAACGGATTGGGGATCGGGTGCCCGCCAAGGACTTATCACAAAGTTGATTGGAACTTCTTCTTCATGTTCATCATTTTAGGTTATATTTTGACTCCTAGGGTCGCTTGTCACTCCCAGATGTCTCCGTCGGTACCGTTGATGTTGAATCTAGGAATATAATAAACTCGATTAAATTGGAAAGATGCACGAAGTTTGATCAGTAATCATGATGAAAAATTTTGTCCCATGACAGCTTACCTGCTTGTCCTTGATAGGCAGATTTGAAAAAAATAATCAAACTCAAATTTCAGACATGCAATCGATTTATCCGACCAACAGACGTTTGTAACAATAAAAGACTATGCCATCATTCGTAGAAACGAAAAACGTAAGCATGTATTCATTATATGTAAAACTCGGATATTTGATGTTATGCAAGGTGAAAAAAACAATACGAAAAAACGATTACTGTTTATAGCTAGTTCGATTGTTTTGTATCGATTGTTGAGCTCCGTGTTGGTCCGTCAGTTGTCACCTCCCTGTGTGTGCGACTTCAGCCATTGTATTGAAAAGACGCGTTTTCTGGTTGTTCTTTCAACGATAGTACGAATCCGCAATGCAGGCCATCAAGTGCGTCGTCGTTGGCGACGGGTAAGAACAATTATTATTTAAATGAACAATTTTCGGTTATGAAAATGCTCAAACGAACCCTCTTCCTTTCTTCCGCCCTGGGCGTGGTACAGGTTATGAACCATTATATTTTGACAATACGTATTTTTTTCATATCCTTGTGCTCCTCCAAGGGGTTTCAATTGTGAGAATCGTCACTTCTGACGTCTACCCGCATTGCATGAATGTCACTTATAAATTCCCCATCCTCTGTTGATTCTGTCGTCAATCATACCCATTCCTACTTGTTAATTTCCTTCATTCTCCCCTACTACGAAATCAACTCCCACTCCTTTTACCCCGATAATTTTTCGCATTCGTCTTTTCACTTTATAATTATTTCACGCTTTTTAGTCCCTTGATTGACTCTTTTGCTTTGTTTAATTTTGCGTGAAAGATTGGTTAGAGAAGATCTCGTTGGTCCGAACGCATGCATTACTTTACTAGTAAATGACTACACCTAGCTGGAAGTTTTTTCTCCATCACACCAGTCTCCGCCATGTAAAAAACTCCTCCCTTTGGGCGTTTTAGATTCTTTTTAAATAAACCAGTCCTCCTACGCCGGGTGTTTTAATCTACTGTCCCGCATTGTTCCTGTTTTCGACTGATTCTATGCTCGTATCGCGTGATTCATCAACCTCCATGCGTTCGGGATGAATCAACGTCCCTGCTGCGTGTTAAGCCGTCCTTGTTTATGTATTTTTGGTAACTGATTTCCGTCGGTAAGCATTTCAAATGAGGTGCACGTTATGGCTGCTTACGACTTTGATTTAGATTCTGTCATCAGAAAATAAAAACTCGGATTTCCTGTAAGTGATTCACGTGAGAATGTGACATGGAAACTCCTTCCGGATTGACAATTGCGTATCTGTCACGGTCTGCAATTTAATCAGCATTATGATCGTTAAAAATTCATTAATGCAGACCTACCTGTTGGACATGACAGAAAGCTACACTGCTCAGATTTTTTCTGTCACCACAGGAGGCCTTGCAGATGATATGCTAATTGTCGTCACGTTGAGTAGTGCCAACTCATTTTGGTTCATCCACAGACCTAGTTGGCTTCCGAGTGAATGTATCTCCTAATTTATGACACCACAGTATTCCATCGTGCTTATCAGTTGGCAGGGTGGTGAATGAAAACCAAAATCGACGTTTACGGCATCTCGACTTGTGACGGTGCATGGGTTGGCCATTGAAAGCGATGGGCATCACTATGTATGCATAAACGTGGAAACGTATGAGAAAGCCTTACGAAGTGAATCGGAGGGATCACGATTCTGCAACCATTAGTGTCGTCTCAATCCCCCAAGAAACGAGAAAATTGAGCAAACTCAAGTGAAATGTAATGCCTCAGGGCATGAAGTGGAACAAAGATTAACTGGATCACAGAAGGCGTGGAAACAGAAACCACGGAAAAACTCGACAGAAGATGTCGGAAAATATGTTTAAGTGTAAAATTAATCAAATTAACAGTGAATAATAAGTATAAAAAATATACCGATTTGGTGGTAACGATTTAGTAGGAATTATAAGTGGAGGGAAGAGTACCCTTTCAAGCCCCTGTCTAGTTGGACCTTCTGCAGAGATTTTCATGCTTCATATTCATTGTTGTCAGATGATTTGCGATGATATTGATTGGTGATGGTATTCACCTCAAGACTATATCAAATCTGTTGATGTGAATCAAAGTTTTTCATAATATCCCGTAATTATCACTACAAGCCCCCTGCCTTGCTAGCCAACGCGCTCTCTAGGAAAAACGAACTACAACACTCAGAATATCCTTTCTCACTCCAAATTATAACGTTCCTATTAGTACGTGTTCAGTCCTTGGCTTTGTCAGTTGATATTTTGTTATATGCTCTACAGGCCAGTTTCCTGCCTCCTCTTTATGTCCTGTTTGGTCGGATCAGGTCATTTTCAGAGCTGTCCAATTTCTAGGAGAGAGCCTAATTTTATATAAACCCGAATATTTGTTCGCAAAGATTTATATTACTATAAAAATTGTGTTGCAGCGCCAGACTTTACGCTCTCATTTTATTTTTTATGTTGATAATTCAAAATTTACCAATTGGGCCCAGAGCATTTTCAAGGCTATCAAGAAAAATTAATTGCGTTACAATTTCAATTTGGTCGTGCTTCAGAATTGTGTTATTTAAATGGAATTTAAAAATCTTTTATTCTTTTTCAGTGCCGTCGGTAAAACCTGCCTCCTAATCAGTTACACCACAAATGCATTCCCCGGAGAGTATATTCCGACTGTGTAAGTATTCAGATTGAAGTAGATGTATTAAGTTAGTAAATCAATGAAAAATCATCGCTCTAAATTTGTTTCAATGCTGCAATTAAATTTTAACTTGGAACATTTCAGCTTCGACAACTACTCGGCTAATGTCATGGTCGATGGAAAACCCATCAATTTGGGTCTATGGGATACGGCGGGGCAAGAGGACTACGATAGGCTTCGCCCGCTATCTTATCCTCAAACGGTAAGCTTTGTTTAGATAGCGCTTGTTCAACTTCGAGTTAAACGAAATCGGCGTGTTACCTGTAGCGAACAATTTAAGCATATTCGGGGGTAGTCCTCGTGTTTAGTAGTCACGATTGCATCCTGACTCGAAGGATACTCGTCAAGAATCGCATAGAATTCTAATTCGTCTTCAATAAATTGTTCACCAATGTCATTTGTATTCCAGGATGTGTTTTTGATATGTTTCTCTCTGGTGAATCCTGCTTCATTCGAGAACGTGAGAGCTAAGGTGCGTAAAATATTATTCATCTTATCGAAACTGACCTGGTTTAAGTAGACGAATTAATAATATTTTGTACTTGAATGTTTGTGCAGTGGTATCCAGAGGTACGACACCACTGTCCGACCACTCCAATCATATTGGTCGGCACCAAACTCGACCTTAGAGAAGACAAGGAAACCATTGAAAAATTGAAAGAGAAAAAATTGGCCCCAATCACATATCCTCAGGTGAATATAGCATTTTTTAATATTCGGGTATAAAATTTTGATTTGATTCAGAGACCATGGGCTTATTTTTTTTAATCTGGGGAATCTTTCTTTAATCATCTCATAGCTTGGAATAGCTTTAGGATACTTTTCACAATGAATGTCTCCTGAAATGAAATCACCAAGACGATTTGAGCACTGAATACTCATGTTGGTGATTCCTGTGTGCGTAGCTGTTTCAATCTCCTAAGTCACTTCACCTCATGCCTCAATGGCCGCAAGAATTCTTGTGATACTCGAAAGAACATTCGCCCTCTACTAAGACTCCACACAATTTACCCTAACCCCCAACCTTCATTCAACTGAAAAACATCGGTGCCAAATGTTTTTTCTCGTAAGCAGAGCGACTATAAAAACCCAACTACCGTTTCAAAAGTCAAGCGAAACCGAGTAATTCGTGTAAAAGTTGAGAAGATAGTGACAGCGAAATTTGCACACCGGAAAGGAAATCTTCTGTGTTTAAACTGGCAAAACTCCGGCGTTTGGGTCATGGTTGCTGTAACAACGAACTCCTACCAAACAGCACGACTCAAAGCAAAATAGGTAGAAAAACAGTAAGTACTGAGTCTGAGTGACCAATAAGGGACTCATTCTGGCCCAATTGACCTTGGTTAAGCGGCTAAGTTTTACCAGCGGGCGCAGCGAAGGGACTATGATCCGAGGGAATATTATCATTACCGGGGACCAGGTTGACTATTACACCCGTTGGCCATGATAAGAGGAGACATTATCTTCCCTGAGCAAAACGACATCTCCTACAGCTGCAGGGCTGTTGGGAGTGTCCCACATCGAACATGCCTGGAGATCAAGCAAATATTCAGATTGCCACCTTTTCCCAGAGTTGGTAATGAGATCTGAGACAAACATACACTTAGGCGCCAAACGAAAACTGAAGTCGTGAACTATACTTTTGGGAAGAGCGGTCAGAGGGCGCTGAATGAGGAAGTGAGCACATCGTCGGGCGAACCAGATTGGTGAACCAATGGTCGGCTGTTGAGAATATCGAAGCAGTGCGTGGGGATTGTCAGGATCATCTCCCCTAGGGGACTTCCTGCTTTCAATTAGCCTATCAATTGCGTATATATGTTGCTTGGACAGATGATGTAAGACTGAGTGGAAGGATAAGATCATGTTGAAACCCAATACATAGTTTGTTGAACGCGGGGTGTTTTAGATGCATAAACGTTAAACCGATGCTATCTTTAAGACTTGTAGTACCGATTAAAATTTGGTGTTACTCAGAATAATTATTCTGAACCATGAAAATTCACAAGTTGCCTCCTCTTCTCTGGCCTCTTGTTTAGTCGTGGAAGTGTCTTTTTTAGAAGCCGAGGGTAGTGGTGACTTGGAGTCTGTTGCCCCTTGCTCCACCTATTTTATGGTGGTTTTAGGGTGGTTTATTTTATGCCTTCTTGCTATGCTCTCCGAGTCAGCTTTAGAGGGAGGTTATTAGAGGATTGACTAAGCCCCGCTCCATTCATAGGACGCTCGTTAGGTTGGTCGCACAGTTGCATTGTTTCTGCCACCTTTCAAGTTTCCACGGTTATTATCGTTTTGGTTTTTCAGGGTTTGGCCATGGCAAAAGAGATAGGAGCCGTCAAATATCTCGAGTGCTCAGCTCTGACGCAGAAAGGACTCAAATCTGTTTTCGATGAAGCCATACGAGCGGTGCTCTGCCCTGTTCCGACGCCTAAACGCAAACGCAGATGCGCTGTCTTATAATTATCGAAGAAAACTCCTGAAGAAACGCCCGATCTCGTCTCGCCAAGACCCCGCCTTTTGTAAAAGTAAGGTCCCGCTAACAAATTAAAGTTATCTCGGTAGAGGGGGGATCGGGGGTCGGAATGTACGTTCCGAACGTCTGTCCAGTATTTTTTATACGAGGGTGAAAAGGGATGGAATTAATTTTGGAAGTGAAAACCTTATTCGAACCTATCCACTTTTGGCCAATTCCCGAGTACCATTATCTGTAAATAGTTCCGATGCTTTTATGACAAGAACCTTGTTCGTTTCCTGAGTCGTGGATTTCCGCTTTTCCACTCCCTGTGTAAATAAGTTAACTAACCCCTATAATAGTGCTGGCGAAGAGTGCAATAAGTGTGTTACTCAGCCGCGTCCTCTCGAGGAAACTAGACATTTTTTAGCGTTACATGAAAGTGTTTATTGGAAACTCACCTATTGTAAACGTACATTATCCATTTTGAAATCGCTTAGTTTCTTAGGCTTAACATCTCAAGTAAAAAGCTGTTGTAAATAGAAAAAGAGTTCAGACTGCCTTTAATTTTTTAACGGCGATTCACTGATTAAATTGAAGCACAATACCTCGTTTAATAATAATTACTAATCTTGGTGCTCTTCGTCGTTGTACGTGGGCATCGTCCAACCACATTGACATTTTTTAAATCATTAACTCTTATAACGTTAGATGAATTCTGTACAAAATCAAAACTTTGGATTCGAGAAATGTTGAGGAATCGCCCTGGGTGGATTTGGTTGCGCGAACCAGCGTATGTTGGTCAGTTGGTTGTTCAATCTGAATCTGAATTTTACCGAATTACTAGCTTCAATTAAAAACGGTCGAAATGAGTATGAGGACGTTGTCTCACTGAAATGGGAGTATATAATATTCTGGAGATATCTCGAATTTTCGGTGACTTTTTATTGGAGCCATAAATTGGTGGTAAACTGCAACGATAGGATCCTGTAGTAGATCAGTCTTCGGGAAAACTGTTGAGACGTATCAATTGGCACAATTTTTGTTGTATGAAACTGAATTCAGCAATCAACAGAGGAATGTCGCTACATTGTTGTTGGATTTTTCGTGGGTTGTTGAATATGGAAAAATTCAGCAATAAAGCTTGATATGAACGACAATTTTTTTAAATACGCCTTGAATCGAGTGCGTTTACTACTGTAGTGTTTTACAATCGTGTTGCTGACTAAAAATTCGAACAGAATGAAGTTCTCGTTCTAATTTTTGTTGCAGTTAAATATCTTCACTTATTTTCTTTTCTTTCCAAAATTTGGAGAGAAAAAAAAGGTTACCTGGGGTTTTATTAGTGAAAGTACAATTGCAAAATGTCATTTTTAATTAAACGGATAATGAGCAGTGTTGGGTTGAGCAGAGTTTTTGGAAATTTGTTGAAAAAGCAGGAAAGGCTTTGCACGTGTCAAGTCATAGTATTACTTTATACAAAACGCCTGTTCAGCTTAATGCAAATATCCGATATCGAATAATACACATCTTTTACCTGTTGGACTTCAGGACATCAAAACACTCCCTAAGAAGTAAGATTGAATTTCCGCTCATAAGTATGCAAACAACCTATCCAACTGACCATTTTACATTGGAGCAACATGTCCGCCATTTTCTTCGCCTGGGAATGTTTACTGCTCCTGACATGGTGATATTTTGATGCATTCGCGTCACGTATTGGATGTGCTATTTCTCTTTTTGAGCGCTTATTCACATTTCTCGTTCGACAATGTATCTTTTATGACAACCGTTAAGTGCAAATTTGAATAGATTTAACTCCATTCATTCCGGAATCCTAGTTTTTAATGCGTTATCTTGAAGTAAATCTCTCCTTTCAATTGTTTGTTGTTTTTTTTTATCGCATTTATTTCTCGCACAAAGCTTTATCCGATGTCTTATTTTGGGTTATTTTCGCAAGGCCCCTTTTATGAATCTCGTCGCAGTGACAGAGTGAATTGTATTGCATAACGTATGGGTAGTTACTAAAGCGGATGCCTACCTACTTGAGCTTAGAGTTGCTTGAAGCTCCAGATTGTGCAATTTTTGTTGGACAACTTTGAACGGCTGTAACGAGACCATTCTTTTCAATTTGTGTCATATAAGAATTCCCGTATTATCACGATGTTCTTCAGTGAGAACAGGATTGAAAAGGTGCTCGACGGAAACGTTGGTTCCGCAGTGCCCGAGTTTTGTCAAGTTATCAACTCAGCTCAGAGGAGGGTAATCAAATTACCCCCAACGAAGAGGCAAAAGTTTCTGTCTCGTTTCAAGTCCTGCGAAGTGGTGGTTGTGGGTCGAACTACGAGCACGAAATTTTTCGTACCAATCGCCCACTCGGGGCTGAATTGGATGGCTGTGGCCTCTCAACCCCCTTTGAACTCAGTGACCATAGAAATTCTGACGAATTGTCACTCGTATTTAAGATCGATCCGTATCATTGATTCATATTGGTGATGATGAGTCTCTCTCTAGTGAGGATAGAAGAGAATTAGTCGTTCGTATTTTAGTTCATTTTCATTGCTAATCAAGACTAATTTTCCGATACACTTTGCCGGCGGACTGTGCCTACTTCGAGCTAGGTGGCTTGGATTTCTTTTTTCTGACTTTATCGACTTTGGTTAGGTCCCGTGCTAGTGGCAAGAAAGCCCTCTTGTTGGCAAAGAAGACGTCACCTAAACCGATAGCCTAAAGCGCTCATAAATGTATATTTATACCTCCAATAATGTTGTATAGAGGATCTGTTTCAAACCATCGTAGCGGGAGTCTTATTGGTATTCCACTTTTTATTTTGTTTTCAACTCTATTCTTTCACGTCTTCTGCTATAATCCTCAAAACTATTACCACATTTCAATCCTCTTCCAAACGTTCCGCTCTTAGCTACGGTTAATTCCTCTCGATTTGATGAAAAATAATAATTGTGTTTAATTATGATTTCTAGTTCAGATCACTGCCTTAGCTCTCATATGCTTAGGGACTTGAAGTAATAAATAATAACAATATTAGTTCTCGTGGCCTTTTCTTCGCGAATGTACAGTACGTAAAAAGAATTCTCTGCTAAGTAATTATTAGATGATGAGTTTTTAAAATTGTTATCGGTTAAGTGTATATTTTTTTGCTTGACAGGTGAGCGAAAGTAATCTTTGTAAATAATGAATGATGCTTTCACCAATGAAGTAATATAATTTCCAAGATTATCTTTGTTAAGATGTAAACAATATAAATATATATAAATATAACGAAATATTTAACGAGATTTCTGTGATTGATTTATCCCTGTGTAACGTTGTTGAGGAGGGGGTGTAAAGTGAGATTAAATTTACGTGTCACCGAACTGGGCTCGTCTTCCAATCACGTTATTCTTTATCACTAAAATAGAATCAACTTTTGGCACTGTTAGATGGCTCACACGACATAACTACCGCTGTTTATAGAACGGCTAATCGAGATGTAGTTATTGATTGCCTTCGTTAATGCGACGTTATTTCAAATTGATTAGCATCAGCATGCTATTAGCGATTGAAGCAAAACAAATTTCTCAACTTCGACTAATACTGCAGTGAATTACCACTAAATTGTATTTATTTTGAAATGTGCAGACTAGTTTATATTTGTATTCAAGGTTATTGTTTACCATGAATTTTAAAGAGTATCAAAGAACAAATGTTTCAGCCAGGACGACTCAACACAAAAATGTTGATATAAATACGATTGAATGCCTGAGATTTGACAGAATTCACGTTGGAAATTTTCGAGTTTTGCCCATGTCAAAGTCTGATCGGGCACTGATTTCCTGGCAGTCAGCATGTTCCAAATTGTTTTTTGTTTTGTTACTTTTTGAATAATTAACCTATGATTTCATCATCATTCATGATGTAAAAAAAAAAAAAAAAAAATCTGAAATTTTGGTCAGGGATCTTTTTCCACCCCTAGTTTTTCAGTTGGTCCTCGAAACTTTTCAAACTAAATTTTGGACGCTGAATATAATAAGACGGATCCTGAACGATTGGCGCCCATCGGGAGAGGTTATAGGTCAAAATGGGTATCTATCTACCTATATCGAAAGTGGATTTTCAAGATTTCTGGTACTTAGGCGTGTGGCGTACCATTTTCCCCTAAATTTTGGACGCTGAATCGATTGGAACGAGTACGGGACACTCAACACCCACTAATTTCCCCCATTTTCTCCGTGCTGGTGGTATGAGGAATATCCAACCCCTGTGAAGGAATTTGCAGCGCTTTTGAGAAATTCTTCAGAAAACTGACGTATCTCTGAGTCATCCTGATGAAGCAGTTCCAACTTGTCTTTATATTGCCAATAAAGAGTAAAACGACGTTTCATCTAGAGCTCTGTAATCAATGTGCGATTCTCGCCAAACGACTCTGTTGGCTTCAGGCGGTCTCATAGCGAGTCGTTTATCGAAAGCTAAAATCGGCAGCAATTATTATGTTTGACACCTCCTTTGATATTTTTTCCCCGGGCCAGACCAACGGTCTTTAAATTGAGGGTTTTTTTGCTTTGTTGGCTAGAACTTTGTTACAAGAATAGAAATGTAGTCAAAGTTGAAGTGGCTTTCAAACACAATACTCTTCCCGGAAGAGTGCCTATAATATATCCACGATTATATTACTGTTACCCGATGACTTGAGTAGTTTCATAGCTAGGTAACGAAACTAGAAATAGTAGGTGCTTTCGTATCTATTATTAAATTGCCTATTTTTATCTTTCTGCTTACCGACAAAGAACAAGCCCTGGCTAGTTTGCAGGGGGTCTTGATTTTGTAAGAGCTTTTATTGTATGAATCATGACTCGGTAGCCGGAATTTCTAGTTGACTTGGAAATAATTGCACACGACGGTTCTATGGTTCTCCGTTCTTATAACTCTCAGTGATGACCATAAATTAATAGCCGCTACGGGGTACTAATGTGTTCGGTTGGTTTCATTGGAACTGCCTAATGTGAGTTTTCCCCAGGAGTCTGAGCATAGTTCCTTGGATGAACAAGGGCGAAAGTACTCTCAAAAAGACCGTAAATATCTCTATCACTGGCATTTGTTTCCACCTAATTCAAGCAATATGTTTTACAAATAGAAAATGTGGATGTGAAGCGACAAAACCTTCTGCGGCCTTGTAGACAAGTTACGAGCTTAATCCTATTTTAATGTTGCATACAAGGAATTCATAAGTTACAATCAAGATAGACTGTTTTTCATAATGTCTTCAGAAACTGTGATTCACACTGGCACACCTACTTACCTTTTCTTCTCAACTTGAACGACAATGCGTAGGTAGATAAATCTTAAAAATAACATTCTCTGCCCCCATCAAGGTGATTATTCTGTCTGATGGAGCATTCCTATTTTCGGTTCGTCCACGAATTCTCGAGACTTATTATAGACTGTTTTTGAACGCTAATAGACACAAAACAGTGGACCTAGGCAGCTCTTCTTTGGCGATTTGCTCGCTCTTCAAATGTTTCATTAAGATTCAATATGTAGGAAAATCGGAGTTTGTGCATTCAACTAACCCAGTGCTTTGTTATTTACCTGTTCAAATCGCTGCTCACTTTTACTCTTGTTTCAAAATATGAATCTGTTTTTCCGCTCATCCTCTCCAAAATTTAACCAAGATAATGTGGCCTTCTAAATTGAAGTTGAACTCTGTATTCTTGCGGGCGTCTTCAAGTCAGGTAGGTAAGATATAGTTTAGAGAGTCAAAATTAAGTTTGAACGTATCGCCGTAAGGCGCACCGAGCGAGAGAAGACATCCTCCTAGGGTCATTGTAACCCCATGTCCTCAGATAATTTCAAAAAAGTAGCTCGGACTGGTCCTAATGAGCTATAATTATTTTTATCTTTGGAACTTAACAAACGTCTGGGGGCTAACGCGGGCCAAAGTGGCTCGGCCAACAAATATAACAAAAGATCTCACCGGTTCAGCCTCACTAATTATAAGGGAGAGCCGCGAAATGGACTTGGAGAGCGGGAAAGGAGGGGGGGACAAAACATTCCGCTGCTAGAAATAACAAAGGCGATTAATAGGTGAATAACATAGGAGAGGTGAGGGTCAAGCTTGCGAGGAGAATAAAATCCTGTTGCGAATTGGGCAATTAATTATGCGAAGGTAGAAAAGAATATGTAATTGAAAATTAATACTTCTTCGACTAGACTGGGGGCGATATGAGAGAAAAATTTTAAGTATGTGTAAAACTACTCACGTGGCCGATTTCTTTTCGTTGACTCTGATCAATGCGGTCCTGCATTATTTCGTTGACTTCAGCACTCTCTTGAGCACTCTCTCTGCTTCAACAGAGCAGAATAGAAATTTGAATTATTTATTGATATTGCAAATCATGCAGCCATTTTATCGACAGTTTTGCCAGGTTCTACCTTACAGTATAGAAATAAAATTAAATGAAAGAATTACCAGCGTTTTAGGTTTCTACAAAAGTTCTTACAAACATAGATGTATTGAGTGTAAGTGGGTCAGTTCAATTTTTTATTGGTGTTATTCTTATAAATGAAAATTTCTATGTGGCAACGCAGAGAAGTCGGACTCCTACAACCTAATTAAAAACGAATACCCATTGGAAACGAAGATTCGTTTTCCCATAAAAAAATTTTTTTTATTCATTATCACCTGCCTGTTTCCTCTTCTATTTATTCATGTAACGATGGCCTTTGTTTCTTTCTGCTTTCTGTCCATCGTTTCAATCGAGAAAATCAATGAGAGATCCCAGATAATATCCTTCTCCATCCTCCAATTATTATGGTTTTGAGAAGTAGGAACCTAAGACGTTGAAGGATGTGCCCTTTTGGTTCTGTTGACATCAAGGCTGGGTCGTTCAAACATCCAATAACTCCGGTTAAGTAAATGCTGCATATTCTTTCACAGGGGTTGGTTATTCCTCGCACCAGGAGCATGGGGACTCATTCTAATCGATTCTGTAAATTCCACCTTCGAAACAGGTAGATAGATAGGTACCCATTTTGACCCATATCCTCTTCCGGTGGGCGTCAATCGTTCCGGGACCCGTCCCATTGGATTCCGCGTACACAATTTAGTCTAGAATGATACCCAACACGTCTAGATCACTAAAAATCTCGAAAATCCATTTTTCAAAGTACACATTATGACCCTTTTGAGAGCTCCTGGCAGTAGTTTTGTTCCCTGTGTAAATTGCCATCCTATTCAACTGATCTTCTTCACTCAAGTTCATCTATTTCATTCATCCAGTTTCATTTTTATGCTTTGAAGGATAAAATAAATACCTCGTATGATAAAATGATTTTGTTTTATTAGCTATTACAGCCAAAATTCGTCGTCAAAAAAATCGATAAGCGATTCAGACCCAAGCGAAAGAGTTGCAATTCGCCCTCAACCTTTTCCTTCCTTTGTTACTGCCAAATATAATCCTCTGAAAGGTGCAGCTGTTGGTAGTTGTCTTTCACCTATTCCTTATTTCATTATGTTGCGGTTGAGTGGCGTCGTAACGATCCGCTCTGGTTAGGTTCCAAAAAACCAGTTGCGACAAATGATTAGGAACTGATGTTCAAGTTTTTTTTTCTGCCAGTTCCACCGCCAATTCAATTGTTAATAAATTTTGACGAAGGATGACCAGGATAGCAGCAGCAATCCCCTCCCGAATAGTCAGTTGGTGAGGAACGAAACGTGAAGATAATACGAAGTCAGGGAGCATTCCTTTTCTGCCGTGAGTACAATATAAGCAACGCCTCCCTGAGCATGACTGCTCCAACAATGATTTGTTTTTCCACCGTTTAAAAATTATTTCGCCGTAGTGAACTCATCATCTTTCCACTCAGAGTACGAGAGCAAAGAGTTTTTCACTTTATAACCCGACGCGTGATTTGGCTCCGACGACCCGGACGTCCTGGCCAACACCGAAGAGATCATTGGGTCAGGGTTCGAGCCTCTGGTACTTCCCTTTATAGTCCGTTGGGGCCTTTCTCAAGCCGTCCACAATAATCGAAACAATCGAATCGTCTTAACCTGACGATAAGGAGACAAGAAGAGACAGGGTGAGGCGGGGTTTTCAACCAAGGAGGGGGATTTTTCAAGCTTCGAGCCAAAGCTCAGGCGTCAACTCGGCAGTCACTCGTTCGGTTCTGTTCGCTACACTTCACGGGTTATAGTTTTCCGTAAGTATCAATTTATTATCCTTGTTTTACTTTCTTCTGTCGCCCTACAACGAAACAATTTCCACGAAATATGACTCGCTTGATTCTTACCGCCTCCTATCAGTTCCCATGCAATTGCTATCTAACAAATGTTGCTTGTGGTGGAGTTGGGGATGAATCCTTCTTTACTCGCTCCTTTCAAAAATATTGTTATTTGCACTAGATACTCTTAAAATATTGTCAACGTTTTAAGGATCTCATGCTTGGCATAAATCTACATTACAAAAAATGGCTGTTGTTCTGAAAATTTCATCTCAATCGTAGCCTTCATTTGTACGAGTGTATTTGATTTTTTTAAAATCCCTTTCCGTTTGGAGGAATAGCTAAACAACTATACATAGTTAAATATTCTTCAAAGTGACGCACGAATGAATGAGAACTGCTTGAATTTAATTAATGATCCTGAAACTTCTATGAACAATTTATCGTCAACATTAATTTATTACCTAAACAATATTCGAAATTGCATATTGTCAGAAAAAAATCTTTGGGATAACACTCCAGTTTCGACAAACAACTTGAGTCAGCTAAAAGCTTATCATGAGTTCAATGAGCACTTTTTACTGCAGTAGTAGAACATTAGTGACGCCTTCTATTCAAATCTCCTTCCACTTAAGATAACAATAGTTAGATTGATGGCTGCAAAAAGTATTGCCAGCATTCTGTCACCGACAAAATTCTGAGTAAGGGTTCATGTTGAATAACGTAAATAAATGTAAATACATAAGGAATAATATTTTTAGAATATTCAAGGGCACGTTCAATCAAATGGTTCTGAAAATTGTTCTCTAAATTTACTCAAATAATTTAAACAAATATCACTATTAATCATGTAATTTTTTTTAAATTATAGTTTCTCCTTGACAGTTGTTACTATTGCCGAATCTAAGATGGCGAAGTGTTGACTTTTGTATGTTGTTTGTTTGCAGCGTCATACAGGTCCTCATGATTTCTACATTGAGCTATGTGGTCATCAACATGAGTTTCAGAGATTTGACATTATTGTCGTAGACTCCAAGACAATGATATTGTATTTATCTTGGTAGGAATTGATGGATGTTTCATTCAATCTTAATTCCGAGCAGTCCCCGAATTTCATTTTATGGAAATAAGTAATTTCGTGAAGGATGAGTGGCAGACCGGCCATTGAAAAATCTAGAGCCCGCTTGTGGGAATTTTCTGAACTAGCTCGGTTTTCATTGTCGATAGAGCAAGAATATGGAGCTTGATCTTTAAATATCGCATCGATCCTACTATCCCGGATCACACACATTGAAACCCAGTGGTAAACAAAAGACAGGGTGGTCATACGAATGTTTCATGAAAAAAATTGGAACCAAGCTCATTACGATTCACGCTAATACACAGTTAATTTCACTTCCAATTAGTAAGTACAAACGCGACCTGGCTCTCGTCCAAATGCAGTGGCCCTCTTACAAAATTAATCGTTCTTGCACTGATGCACATCCCCGATTAACTCCATCTAACAACACAATCCCACCTAGGATTCTTTCATATCGGACCCCCCGACGTGTTACTTGCTTGAAAACGTTTCGTTTGGCGGAGGCTCAAAAGAGATCCGGTTCTGTTTAAGGACACGCGCCAAAGGTGGGTTGTTTTATTAAATCCGATAAATTATCTCTTTATTTTTTTTTCACTCTGCCGCTAATAAGGGTAAATGGGATGTGTAACCACTGGCTCGTTTCTCATCGTGATTACAAGACATTCACCTTTTCTTGATCATCAGATAACCACTAGAATCATCAAATACATTCCTACATGGGTGCTTTAGAGGTTAGCACAAAATATATAATATTACAACAGATCTTATATCTCATTTAAGACAGCTGATTCAATTAAAAAAAATCAAAGCAAGTTTTGACGAGGAGCCACGAACTGACGGAGTATCATGAGCCAAATACCAATCGTATCCCAGTTTCATCACCTACTGCATAGTTGAGTTCGTGAAGAAAATGAATTTTGACACGAAAAAGCTAAAAGTTGACAAAAATTTATCCGATCGAAATCCATAGTCGAATATTCAGTGGTATTCTCAAAAGCATAGTTAACAACCACTGGTACAATGCTTTCAGTCACAGAGCTGATGTTGTTGTAAGATAGGTACCACCTAAATTTTCCTTTTCCAGTCAGATAGAGAAATGAGCAACAATGTTTGTTATTGATACTCGTGCTGTAGTTTAGTTCCGAAAATTTCCCCGAAAAGTTTTTTTTTCTCCATATCTAACCGATAAATACAAAATGACCTACATTTTCGGGAATTGATTTTGGGTTGTTAGCTATTCAGAAGTCCGTTGATTCCTGCACTTGAAACGACAAAATGAATGAAAAGTTCTCTTACCAACTAAACATCACAAAGAAGATCAAATTAATTTTCCTATCATGATTTATTCTGTTATTGATAGGTAATAAGAAATGGCCGACGACAACGACGATTGGCTGTCCGCTGCAGCTGAGCCCGATCCAGTTCCAGAACCAGCGGCCGCTCCAGCGTCCAAGCCTCCTCCAGCGGCCAAAAAGGGCTCGTTGGCAAGATCTGAATCCGTCATCGGTCCGGGAACTGAGGTAAGCAGAATCTTAAAGCTCTCGGCCCATCAGGAACATCTCGAAAAACTACACGCTTCCACTCGTATTACATTCCTGAACTAACGATAAACAATAGATACCGATAATAATTTGAATTTGAATCTAGTGACTGGTTATCTACAAAAAAAATTTGTTTCAACGCCAAACTTTTTTTTTTAGTGTAGAGAAAATTGAAAGCCTTGAAGTTGAAAATAGGTGAAGCAATAAACGCGAAAAACTTCAGTTCAAACTATAAGATGATGCCAAAACCGTTAATAACAATCTAATATCTAAGTTACGTACGACGATAGTTCTCGGAATAGTTTTCGGGGGTAGGAGTCATCAAACTTGGCAAACTCACTTTTTCAAGGAAGGTGAGCATAAATAATATCGTCAGTAGGTAAGGAAATATGTTGTCTTAGTCACGTATTGGCGGCAAAGGAACCTTTCCGGATACTCAGCGATCTAATTTTCTTATATCATTTTTAAAAAAGACGAGTTGGATTGAGAATTATTTATAAAAATACTGTTTAAATTTGTCCAATCAAATATTAATTGGCTAAAAAGGAGAGTGTCTGAACGAAAATAATACGATTTGCTGAAAAAATCTCATATGAACATCTCAAAGCATCTTTTTTACAAGATGCTTACTTCAACAAGGTATCAACGTACCGAATGCCCTATACTATTAGGTACTATTCTCTTAATTTTTCTGGGATTGCCGAATGAGGTGAGACGAATGTTCAAATGACTCATAGAAGCTCCAAAAAAAAAAAAAAAAAAAAAAAAGCGAATAAACTAGCCAGCCCTTGTTTCAATTAGCCACGTTGGTCTTGACAAGGGACATATGGCGGTCGGGTCGCGTGGACGGTGGCCAAGATTAGCCCCAGAGGGAGATCCAAGAACAAAAGTCTCTAGGTGACCCACTCAGGTTCTCTAATAAGCCAGTGACCATTGACCTACCGCGGGTATGGTATCGGTTACACTACAGAAACGCTATTTCATGAATTTGAAATTCGGCGGACGGTTCAATTAGAGTTCTGTAGAAACGACTGGGGTGACTCACGGTTGAAGTCCTTGTGGGAAAAAGACACCTGCAAGGGTGAGTTTATTCTTGATGGAACCTTTGCCGTGAACCTTTGCTGAACCAAACTTCAATCTCTGGAATTATCAAATGCCAGAAAAAATCCTATTGTGAATTACGGAGCCCACCAGGAAGCTCACTAGGTGGTGTATATCGACGTGAATACAATACGTGCCGTCAGAGGATTGGACATAGGACAAGCGTTTCCTATAGTTTAACCATGCTCTCGGCATGTAGAATGTTTGAATCATACAGGGATTTGGAATGAAGAACCTGCTCGACAAAAGACCACTACCAGCCGGCGGACCGGTAGATACCACCCCTAGCGCACAATTTAAGTTCTCATTTTTGAGATAAAGTTCGATTTTGTGTTTCTTAAACCCATAGTAGTTCGAGAAACAGCCACACCAAGACTAACAGCAAGAAAATACGCTGATAGTGAACGAGGATGAGTAAGAGAAGAGACTTCTGGGGTTATATTTTTAATTCGATAACCATTACAGCTCTGAGAGAAGTAGCCTCAAAGTATGCATACTTGAACCTAGAGGCAGAGATAAGTTCTACTTCGTTGCGTAATAGTTTTAAGCATTTCCCTTCTACCTTGGCGGTCCAAGGCGGATTCGCTGCCAAAAAGTATCAAATAGAGTGCCGTCTGTCAAAATCGACAAGGTCTAGCCATCTCATAGAGTTTGACAGATATCATTCTTCACTTGTGACGTCTTCATATTCATGACTGGTTTGGTTAAGCTATTTTCCTTTCAACAAAGGCTAAACTCGGTTTAGAATTAACGTCATTTTCCGCTCGGCTGCCAAAAAGTCGATTGAAATTTGGTTGTGGGTTCCTCCTGCTCTCTTGGTTCGTCAAAATTTGTCTTATGTGTGAAAAATCACACGGTGTGTTAATTTTTTTGAGAATTTTAACGAGTTGAACTTTGATTACAGGTAACAGGAGGACCGAAGAAGAAACTCAACAACCACTGGGCGAGGCCAATATTTTTACAGTACGATTATCTGTACAATTACTACCACAATTACTACGACGACTACATCGAGTACCTCGACAGGCGCATGAGAGGTATCGAGCCCCAAGAGAAACCCAGGCCACAGACGTGGGCCGAAAGAGCTCTTCGGACCTACACCAGGAACTATTATCCTACTTCAACGACTTACAGGTACTTCGATACCCAAAGGCAACGATTTAATCTAAAGCTACCTGGTGCTCTACAAACAGTATACCAACCAGAATTTCCCAATGTATTTTTGGCACAAACTTCACTTCTCTAAACTACATGAAGTTTTAGGAAAAATTGACAACACTTTTTCCAGAAAAACAAAGTAAACTCAGAACCTATCATCAAGCGAATGATGGAGGGAATTTTTAATTTGTTTTCTATCAAACCTGTGTAAAGTATTAATGGTGACAAAATCAAATTTTCGACCACTTCCTTCTTTAAAAAAGAAAGAAAAAAATTAATCCTGCACCTTAATCAAAGGCAAGTAGTACGTAATATCAATTTACGTAAGTCGAGCTATTTATTCATGATTTCGAGCCCTTTTTTGCAACCCGCTATGAAAGGTTTGTTAGCGTTATATTTATCCTATCCTCCTGAGTATAACCTTTTTTTGAGGCTTGCCTGCCAACTTCCCTTTGTGATGTTGCTTGAGTTTCCGTAATTGTCCTCAGTCCCATAATGATTCTGGTCATGTTATTGTGCGTTTGATTTTGTTTGTTTGTTTTTTTGTTCGTTCATGTTATTTTGTGTTGTTGTTTCATAGTTACAGGAGTGAAACGAGAAGTGATGTGATCAGGAGATCGTACCACCAGCAAAGTTTTTACTCCTGCTTCGACCGATCTCTTAAACCTCTCTATAGGAAAAACATCTAAAACTCTCGTCCCCTGTGTTGTCCTACGTCTCAGTGTGTTTATATTGCAAAGCGATTTTAATTGTTTGTTAAGTACTTAATTTAAGAAGTAAATTTAATTGATATTCTAATTGTTAGCTTATAAGAAAGCGACGTTTAATGAGTCTTCGATGTGGGGCTTCTGCGAGATGTTAGAGAACGCCGAATTCCCATCTGAGTTTCCGTGAGTTATCGTCTTTGTACCGTTTCAATAACCAAGCATGACTTTAACCGTCCTTTTATATAAGATTAGAATTATTTGATTCCTTAAGAACTCCATTGTTTTGAATTGAAATCAAAACAACGATACGAGGAAGCTACAAAACCCTGTAAAATTTACCGTGCAGATCAAGTCCATTTTTCTCACTTGTATACGTATACGTAGATTTTATAGAGATTATTATGTAAAGTACCTGTCAAATATATTGATTTCATTTTCTTCTCTCAGGCTTCCGAGAGTAACTGACGAGAACTCGGCACTTCTCCACACACCTCACTGGGCCAACACGTACCGTTCGGAACATTCGAAAGACCATTACAATAGAAAATACGCGGCCATCCTCTTCTAATCATTGGTAAGATATTGATAGCTCTGTAATACTGTCAGCTGACGTTTGTCCTTCTGTTTTAAATGAGCTCAAGGGCTAACTGGCTACTGTACACTGAAGTGAAGGACCAATTACTACGAGGGTTAAACCTATTACATCTAATACAAAAATATCAAAACGCTACAAATTTTTATTGACAGGGGTTCGTTTTTTTTCGGACCAGTAGCATGGAGACTCATTCCAATCGATTCAACGTCAGAAAATTAGTAGAAAACAGTACCCCACACGCCTAGATCGCCAATAATCTCGACAATCCATTTTTAAAAATACACATGTTGCCCCCCCCCCCCCCCTGTCACCCAAATTTCGTCCGATCGGGCTGAAACGTTTTTGAAAAGCCGGACACGGATTCATAACCCGAATTTTAGCTTTTTAGAAAATTTTCTACTACCAAAATTGGCGTGGACAGCGGACGGACATTTGCTTATTTTGATCTAGACATACCGAAAAAAAAATTGGGCCGAATCGGAGGGATTGAATTTTTGCATGAAAACATAGGTTGGCTATCCAAGGAATAACCAACCAAAATGGATGAATCAGCTTTCCCATAAAATGATGAAAGCAAATAAAGGAATGTGTGTTTTTAAAAAGCACCAATTACCTTGCCATGAAAATGAAGGAGAAATGATAAATGAAAATAATATGGAAGTGGTTTGGGCCAAGTCAGAATTCAAATTGAATCCTTCTAGGTATTCTGTATTACTCCGGCCAAGGGGTTTTCCAAAACTCCACTGCGGTGGCCAGAGGATGAGATGGTGAGACAACGCTCATCATATTATCAGATTAAAGTTGAGCGCTCTTCGTATTCCGAACAGGAGCACCCAGAAAACCAAATTTTAGACTCAGCTGTTTTTACATTTGTGCTAGTTCTAAAGGAACTTGAGAACAGAGCGACTTGGAATAGGCTCACTTTAATAGAATGATTCAGCTTCCTTGTTTCCTCGTACCTGGATTCAGCACAATCTGCCTTGGAGGCTGAACAACACGATCGATGGGGTTAACCCCGAGCACACAAACCTGAAGTTAGTCTGCTATATGTGATGAGCCAGAATCCTGCTCTTTGTTCAATTGAGCAAATTCCTAACGGGCCTTGGTCTTGGAAAACATTGCCATTTGTGGCCCTTTACCCAGGGTCTATTAGTGATAAGTTACTCTAACTTCGGCTAGTGATTCAAGGAGAGTCAATTGATTTTTTTTTTCTGTTTCAGGTCAAAATTGTTACCTATAGCCCACCGAAGGCTCACTATTCTACCACTACGTCGCGAATACCTTGTTCTCAATCGATGCAGAGAAACTCCCAACCTGTGAGAACCTACTTACCTACGGGTGTACCTGATGAAATTTGATTGATTTCTTCTTCTTTTGTAATCTGTACCAGGAGAATACAAATATTCAAAAGAGAACTAAAATGTATTATAGTGTTCTACATTTATACGATACACGACAATCATGTAATATAGGTATTTGCAAATACATTGTGCCGTTGTTCCCTTAGTCCGATGCGCGCCGAGGCTCAACAATTTTTAGAGAAGTGCGCTAATCTCTATTAGCTATGGGCACCTTTTTAAACGAACATAAAACTAGTCGTTTTTCTGAGGATATCAACTTAAAACGATGTACCTACCTAGTTGGTAAAATGAAGTCACTATAGATGGCAATCTGTATAATTTTTAACAGTGCTCGACCAATGAAGGAGCAAGAATACTGGCGGAGCCGGTTGCTTAATAATTTGTTGTCTACGGGTAGAGAAACGAAAGAAACGCACTAACCTGGATTTATCACCGGAATGTTCAATTCATCGTCGGTATGACCTCACAAGGCCGGGGATATGACAATTTTTGATACTGGAAGGATTCAAGTCAAAATATTGATATCATAAACTCTCCGATGAACTATGATCGTGGCACTATTACGACTCCTCAGCTGCGCGGACTCGTTCAATAAACGTCCGTAGCACAACAATAAACAACCGTGGTATTACTGATGCTCTTGTAAAAATACAAGTTGGTTGATAGGGACTACAACATTGTTATCGAACGGTTGCGGAATAAAGCAAGTGGATTCATGGCCCAACAATGACGCGTATCGCGTCCGATGTCCGGGCGCTTCTCACAAACAGCAACACCGCGACGCAGCATCAAGAAGGAATGCGAGCAATCGTTGGCCACAGAGAAGAGATCAGACGTAACTCTCGTTATAAATAGTTCGTTTCTCAGTCCAGACCTGGTGAGTAGGTAGGTAAAGGTAAATCCATTTCACGTTCTGCAGTTGCAGTGATGATGATGATGAAATTGATTTACCTAATTGCTACAACAATGACGTTAGAAGTACCTACTAGGTATTTCAACAATCCAACGTCCTGCACACATCGAGTTTTTATTTAGTCAATTCCCATTAATTGGTAGTAAGCTTTTGGTTTTTATGAGTTCTACACTACTTGACTAGTTGTTTCAATCACTATTAAAAAGTACGATTCCTTCTGCGTCCTGAGGCTACAATGGTGTCAAAATATTTGAAGTTACATAAAATTAAAACTTAATAGCGCTCCTCAAATTTATTGTGGTACGATCCCAGTTCGGCCAGTAGTATTATTTTGTACCTTAGCTAGAAAGGTATGAGACCTAATAAGTATCAGCCCGATACACTAGAACTGTACAAAATCCCTGCTAATACGAGGAGTAAAATACGTGCTAGGATGTAATTAAGATTGATTAACGCCCAACTATCTTAGAATCCATATATAATTATTTATTATTTGAATATTAACATTTTTTTATGTACATGAGTTATACAGAAATAACACACACGAGAAGAGCGACTTTTTAGTGGAATCTTCACGATAAATTGGGACAAAACGATTTCATTATAACATTTCGTTATAGATTGAAAAATAACACTCAATAAACACTTTCATTCTTCGCCTAGAAATGTGAAACGTATTATTATATTTTTCTATTTGTAAACAATTTCAACAACAGTAAATTCAATAGCAGCGAATTGAAGTGTAAGAGCGACGCACCAATAGAATATAATCATTTTAAAGGGTTTTAACAGGGAACACACAAAGCAGAATTATTTGAATGGGTGAACCAAATGGAAATCCTGTAATGACGGAATAGGCACAACAAAGGTCGGTAAAGATATCACATGAAAGGTTGAAACATTTTCTAAGGAGTCACGTGAAAGTTTGAATAATTTACGAAGCTTATGGATTAAATCTTCCGAATAACCTTAAAATTATTAGAAGATAGATTACAATTCGTACGCTAATAAAAGTTTACTGTGTAATTATGTTTTTTAACATACAAAAACAAAATTTATGTGAGAAAGGTTAGAAGAGATAGCTAAACAATTTTGAGACTAGAAGTTCAAAGGACAAACAATCAACTGAGAAACTCAGTTCATTGCTGATACAAGTTTTTTTAAAATTTCCATTAAAAAACGTTTTTTGTTTAGTCAAAGTTATTACGATTGTAAAGAAAAAAACCTGGAGAAGAAAAAAAAAAGAGAGAAGGAGCAAGAGATTGAGAAACTTGACGGACCGGAGACAATATTTTAGGTAGGTACATTCAACACCAAATACATCGATTGAAGAGCGTATTCAGCTCATTGAAGACAAAATGCTTAATGCCATGACCGAAGCCAATTGTAAGGCAGACTAAGACTGGTATCCAAGTGACAACCTGAGCGAAAAATCGGGCATTGCAGACCGGATTAGAGCGAGATTCAGCGGCTTGAATTTATACATTTTGGCGTGACTCGGAACAGTTGGTTGGGAGCTATATATAGGAGTTGATGTGCGATATTACACGGGGGCTTAGTCCAAAAACATGTACCCTTGTGTTGAATACACCCTCTGGACTTGATTTATCCGATTTCTCGAATCCAAAAGATAGAAGTCACATTCGAGTAGCCGAGCAACCCATGTTATTCCCGAAATTTGTCTAAATTCCGATCTAATCAGATTATTTCCTCTGCAGAGGCGCAAGATAGCTACACTTTGTATAATTTTGCCCAGAATTACTGGGACTTATTCGTCTTTAGGCCAAATTTTGAAACCTATTCTCTCTGAAAAATCTATTATTTCCAAATTTACGGTATAAATTCTATACCTATTACGGACAATAAATACGATTTTTATTTTGCGTGTTAAGAGTTGAATACGAGAAATCTAACTGCGCGATCTATCTTTCATTTCAGCGTCTATTAAAAAAGTTTACTAAGTCGAGATTAATTTTTACCATCAGTGCGATCTCAAAGTTTTTTCGTCAGTTATCATGTTCAACGAAGGCGTTTGCCTGAGTAATAATTACTCCAGGTATTTATTATCAATAACTTGCAAAGGGGAATCGATTATTTGTGATTTTAAGCTGATCGGTTTGAACAGAATCAGTAATTTTTAAAACACTCGGTTTGGTGTCAGGGGAGGAGGAAGTTGGAGCAGGATTGGTTCAAGAATCACACAAACAACAAAGGAGACGAACAGGAGCCCAATATCTGTAGTCGGGCTGGTAGAGTTTCACATCGGCGATTCACGTTCCAGACAACTTAGGAAGGGACAGGCCTTGATTGACTGTGGCCTAATGAATCTAAGTTGGTAGGAAGGCTTCAGAAACGCCCAGCAGTTGAGTTCTGGATTGGCGTTGACAACCACCATTTTTCTATCTAATGAAATAACGGACGAATCCCGATTGAAGGTAAAGGCTTCTGAGTACATGCTGAGCGAAAACGTCTTGAAAAAAGCAATCAACGAACTCAATCCAATTAGGACACATTTCGAAACAAAAGCAGAGGAGTAAAAAAATTAATACTCGGGAAAAAACTGATTTTGGATCGCCTGGGTGAGGGCAATTCAATTCAAACTTGAGTGGCACACACCTAAAATGTTTAGAAATTAACGATTGAGCGCACTATCCGATTTCTATAAACGCATCTAGGGGAAATACGCAAAAACAAAATGAGAAAAAAATCAAATCAAATTAAAAAAATAAAATGAAAACAAGAACAAGGACCTGTAGTGCGGCTGTGTAGTTAGGAGTCCCCACAACGTGGCTTTCATTATTATTACTCCTTATTTCATCTCTCTTGAAGGAGAAGTGGATTTTCAGCATGGTTTTGTTACTAGACGACCATAAGCAGTATGCAAAAACCAATCGGTCGTACAAACTACTGTAGGAGTAGGGGCTTCGGGTCAGTTGTGATCCTTTCAGGAAAACGATAGATATATCGATTATATCGTATCGACTACTTGGTGAGCCAGCAAATCAACATCAAAGCTGCCGCTTAATGGCATCGTTTTGTCATTAGGTTCCAAAACTCTCATTAAAAGATTTCTGAAACCTAATTCAACAAAACAGGCCGGATATACGGAAATCCGATAGCTACTTGGTTTTTGTTATCTCGTTATCTAGTCAAATCTCATTTTTTTTTTTTTTAAATAATCTTTCTTCATTATTTTTAACGAAAGCAACACGGAATTTTTGATATGAAGTGTTGCTACACGTGCAGAAGGTAAGGCCACTGCCAGTTAGTGAGCAATTTTCCAAGAAATCGATTTATTGTTTTTTCTCCTAAACTAAGATCTAAAAAAAAACCACCGCTGCGATTTGTAAAATTCAGCTTCAATCATAACTTTAATTTTTCTGTATACACAAATCGGTGAGTAATTAAATACTTAAAGGTAATATAGTACACTGTATAGAACTCACCCTCCACTGGCATAGTTGATTTTTCAGGGTTGTTGAAACGAAGAGTTTCTTTTATACATTTTACATTTTCAGAAATACGCCACAGGGGAAGGGGGTTGTCCACGTATTTAAATTGACGCATTTTTCTGGACCTTGAATTTTTTTTTCAGCTAAATGGCAATTTAAAGAAAGAAGAACAAAATCACACAGTGATTACCACAGTAAGTGCATTTTTTTTTCAGGTGTCCATTTGAGTCTACTTAAACGAAAAAATAAACTACGAGAATTTTCTACTACGAATTGAAAGAATTAAGTTTGTTATCATCTGACAGAAGTAAAAACCTACGATTTTCGAGACAAATCACAATAAACACGCGACTAGAGAATATGCAATGGAGACAACTCAAACAATCGTAAATTTTGTACTCCCCGGGATGTCTACCTATAGAATGTCAACAACCAATGTGCCCGAATAGAATCCTCAACCTACGATCAAGCGATACAGGTGGTACTTTAGTGGTTATAATCTGTTATTTCAAACGGAGTTTAGTAAGGTATACCTGAAGCATGAAGTATATACAATCCGTAAAAACTAATTTACATGTCCTAAAATTATTATCGTTAATTTTAAATCGTACTTTGCAGTAATAAGAGTCAGACTGTGTTTTTTTAATCAAGATATTCATGTTGAAAAAGGAAGACCCATAGATCGTCCCCTGTTCGTAAGGGGCGAAGTGAATCCAGGCGGTTCATGCGATCACAAATACGTTCAAAAGGTATGACGCAGTTTCAACTAACAGTATTTTTGCCGCGTTCACGAAATAAGAGTAAGTAGATGTAGAAAAAAAAAAAGTACAAAATATAGAAAGTGGCTAATTAAAAGGATAATACGATAACATTGTAGATATTGATGTAAGGTACTCGTGCCAGCAGTAACCGCCCGGGATCCGAATGTAGGTTATCTATTCTCTATCACCCTACCGATGTCTTCTAACTAAAATCTATCGTACCTTTACTTTTTCCTCTCAAAATAAATTAATGTTATTTCAATAAATTAATCACAGGAACAGCTTTCCTTTTTCGAAGCGATGCGTCCAACATAACCACAATGCAGCATTCTTTTCCAACAACTACGTTACTGTTCTAACGTTTCTGTATCTGTACAGTTTCAAGTAGGTAGGTAGCTTTTGTTCTCGAATTTCCATTCGTAGGGATTTAATTCGTTGTTGTCCCCCTTGTTTTTTCATTTATTTTTATTTTTATTTATTTATTTATTTTTTTTTACAAAGTAGGCTAACAAAAGAACACCTGACTTATCACGTTAATCAGAATTTTTCTAAAAGTAAGTATTTGTAGGTAAAGATACAAACGAAAAAGAAAATGCCAGCCTCGTAAAAAGCCGGTTGGGGAAAAACGAATGAAAATTAAAATGACAAAGTGAAAAAGTAGGAAATAAAATCAGTATGAAAATGTTGAAGAAAAATCGGGAAAAAATATAACCTAAACAAATTTTTTTTTTTTTTTATACGCGCACTTATTTTTTCTTTTTATCATTTTTTTAATGAAGATTTTTAAAATCTATTTTTCTGACTTAAAAAATAAACGATAAACTTAGACAAATTTGTACAATCGCTAAAGAACTTTTAAGCCGCAGGGCGTGACAGAAAGGGGCTCACTGAGCTTGTGGGTCGCACTGGAGGAGCCTGACTATGGATGGATCGCTTTTCGCGCCCTCGATAAATTCTTCGAGCGAGAGTTTACCGTCTTGATTTTTATCCATTTGACGGAAAATTTTGTCCGTTCTCTTTTCGGGCGTCGATTCGTCTTCGGGCATTTTCATGACGGAGCCAACCATTTTGTATATCGCCTGGGGTCAAATGAATAATGTTTACAAATTAAGCTGATTGAATATACGTGTGAAATACGACGGAAGAATGTGAAAATGGTGGTGGTTATAAGATAGCAAGGGCTCTAGAATCCGCCATATTGTCGTTCTAGGTTTAAGAAGTTGCTTCAAAAGTACTTCGAAATTCCCCGTACGGAAAACAACATCAAAAGAGCGTCTACACGATCATAATTTTAAGGTAGACTTTGTACATACTATAAGTATATACACCCCCTTCCCAATTATCAGTTCTCTGAATTCCTAGAACCCCCTAAAACCAATTTCACAATCTTCACATCGGGAAGCCCCATCAAGAACTCTTACCGTGACGATTTCCAACATCTCTTGCCTGGAAATGTATCCGTTTCCGTCCAAGTCGTACATTGAGAAAGCCCATTTCAGCTTTTGCTCCAATTTGCCTCTCGATGTGACAGAGAGGGCGCACAAAAACTCCCTAAAGTCAATAGTTCCGTCTGCGTTGGCGTCAAAGGTTCGGAAGACGTGTTCCGCAAACTAAAAGAACCGAACGAGATTTGATCATTGAATATGTTGCGTACTAACTAAATGTAATAGATAAACATAAGTCTTGAATAATCAGTTTCACCTTTGATGCGTCACCATACGGGAAAAAATTTCCATATATTTTTTTGAACTCATCAACACTCAAATGGCCGCTGGGGCAGTCTTTCAAAAACCCTTTGTACCATTCTTGGATTTCGGCATCTGTAAACATAAGTTATTGGTTCTGAATGGTTTATCGATAAATGGAAATGAAAAAATAGGCGAAAAATCTTATCAATTTGGCTTCCCTGGAAGCAGTCCTGGTCTTATAACCCAAGCCCAGCATCCGTTTGAGGCAACGTGCCAAAAACCCTCTTCAATCGATTCAGTGTACGCAAATGAACGAAAAATCATACCCTCACACGCCAGGGTCAACAAAAATTATTTTCGCCCCATTCCCTGCCTCCGTTTTGGGCGATTGGGGTGAGAGGTTTCAAACCAGAGCAAGAAGAGAATCACTGACCAAGATGTAAAATTACCAGAAAAAATCATACGGCGGAAAGCGACAGACATTATTGTTTTTGATCAGCAGATCAGTTCAAATTGTCAAGGAATGACCGACCGAGAGTAACGATCTTCTAGAATGAAAATAAGTAAATTTTTATATGATAAAAAACCAACAGAGCCGAAAACCCTGCGAACCAATTTAGTGGTTCATGTTTTAGGTACGTGTTGTTAAAGTTGAAAACATTTCTCCATGTTTTACCTGACTAGGTAAAGTATTGTATCGAAAAATGTTCGAGTACTTATTCTTGGAGTTTCTACAAGCTTCAGAGTCCTGCTATTGATTACTTATCCTAGCCTTTATTTCAACATCTGTACAGTTATATACATTTTTTATATTGGACTTTCAATGACATAACTGTACGTCGCCCTTTGGTTTGATGCAGGAAGGGCAAGGGCCAATCGAATACCAAACCCCGAACGCAATCGTTTCGTGGACACACAGATAGGTAAAAACCTACATAAGTAATTCAGGAACGCCAACCCCATTCATATTCCAGAAAACCCGCTAATGAACACGACCAACTGACAATTTAAGGAAAAATAATTATATATCTTACCGGTGAATTCAGTGTTTGCCTTCAAGTCCTCCAAGACTTCAGGCCTAAGTTTACTATTTTGCTTTCCCATAGCGATTAGTTATTGAAATAACTAGGACTAACGGAGAAACGGTTCCTGCAAAAATAATAAAAATAGCTATTATATCGTTAATTATATTCAACACGTTAAAATATAACTAACTAAATACAACATCACAAATAATATTTTCACGTTGGTTTCCTGCTTGGGTACCTATGTTGATAGCACGATCGAAGTTATTTTGTGAGTTCGTTACATGTTATTTCGGATAGGAAGGGAAGACAAATAATAACTGTGTACATTTAAACATTCAAATGTTATTGTGAGATTGCCATTGTTACACAGTATTCACAAAATAACGGTTCATTTTTTAATTAAATAATAAATAATTAGAGTTTAGAATTCAAAATGGAGGAATGAACACTCATTCGGAAAATACGCGTTCAGCTTACTGAAAGAGACGCACTCACATTAAAAAGCAAAAGAGAAGACAAATGGTACAACGGATATACAAAAATTTTTCTAAAAATGACATTAACTTACAATGCATGGAAAATAAGCAATTTGTTTGGACAGAGAAAAATAGAAAAATACAAACAAATGTAAGGAAAAATTAAATACAAATAAACCGAACAAGGTGTGTATCTGGTTCAATCCTTTACTACATAATAATAATCAGCAAAGTAGAACGCCGCAGCATCATGGTGGCAAACAAATTATAAAAATGTAGCGGAACCAAGAGTATTTTTCTAAACATTCAATTTTTTTTCAGTTCAAATGGTAAGAAGCAGTGATTTTTGAAAAGACGAGACGGTATAAATGTTTAGAATTAGGCAACAGAGTATCCTTATTATTAATAGATGAGTTAGATGTTTCAAAGTCGAATCCGAACTATTCACCGTCAATGTGAATAATACCTGAACAAAATTCATCCACCGAGCTCGAGCAGATTATGACGTATAGGTAAAAATAAAATTATTGGCGGGTAAGCAGAGCCCACCGTTCCAAATTAAATTTAAATAATTTTCACTCAGGACATAGTTTTGATATCGTTCTAGTGAAATAACTACATAAGTACTCGAAAAATAAAAGTGAAAACAAAAGGAGGGAAGGAGATGAACTGTTTCCCATATTTACACATCGCAGCGAAAACTCGATAATTTGACATAAAAATTGGTAAAAACGCTTGAGCTGTACAGTATGCAATGTGGACTACACCTACGTCAATTAAGTATAAAATGCGACTTATCTCATAATTTTACGCACTAGAAGAAGTATTCGAACTATAATGAATTTTTTCATTTTTTAAAATGTGCATATTTTTCTTTGTTTAGAGTGAGTGGCGAGCAAAAACAGCTAACGATTGTGTTTAAATCATGCACTGGAATATACAAATATTTTTTTTTTTCGACTAATGAGAAACTTTTAATATTAGGGTTTTGGAACGGGTCTAGATGAGTACAAACAACTCGAAACAAGAAATGGTAAACGCTGTACAAAACGAATGAGTGTATGTACAGAGTACACTAACTTGTTATAACTTTCACCTCTTGGTCCAAATTAGCCGAAAAATTCTTCCGAAAAACCTAATTTTCTCACATTTTTGTATGTATAGTAAGTTGAACATTTATGTACAGCTCCGATAACTGAACGCCAAATTTTGGATTCTTCTCCAAATCTACACTGGAAATGTTTCATAAAACGGTACCGAGAACGAGGTTTTTCAAACTTCTCTTTACCACGTGAAGAGCACAAAAATTTGATGAGAGATAACGTACAAACATTGAAGGTCACCACAAATTAAAAATTCGGGGCCTGATGAAAATTTTTGGTTTGGATATTAGAGGGAACATCGAATTCCTCGCGATGATTTTTTTTCATTGAAGAGGGGCACGGGCGTTTTTCCAGGGAAAGGGCATGAAGCTAACCAACAAATAACTTGAAAAGTTTGTTCGGAAAAAAAAACTTACAAAAACGTGCAAATTGAAATAATTGTTGTGCGAAGACTCTATATTTGGCTTTGTTTAGTGATAATGATATTGTTTTCATAGGTTCTTGTATCAGATAGAACAAAAATCACAGGTGCGCATTTGAAGCTCAGCCCTCTTTTGGAACGTGCTCAGATTGTCTTTTCGTAAGGACGGGCTTAGATGATTATTAAAATTTGTTTGTAATTGAAACAAAGACACTATTCAAAGTACGAGACTGAGTGCTAAACACGACTGGAATTTGAGGGAACATTTTAAATGATTAAGTGTTTCAATTAAATTGTATCTTCGTACAGTAGCACACCCTCGATTTATTTATTGAACAAATGAATCATTAAAAAGGTTTGCGAAAAAGTCGCCGTATTCAATACGGTTGTAGTTTCGGTCTATGAAGTGAAAGTAAAGTGGATTCAACAGCCTGGATCGTATCAATCTCGTACAATTAACCTCACAATACTAAATTTTAAACGTAATCTCTCAAGAAGGCCGCGCATGAGCCAACAACGTTCTCAAAACGACGCAATGGCAAAACAACATCAACACGATTAACAAATATCCACAAACGAGTACTGCCAATAAAAATAATACGATCATGAATTTTTTTTCTTATGTAATTTGTCTTGAATGGAACGGTATTGAGAATTGTTTAAACAAATATCAGCCGTGGGCGCCAACCGACACTTTGCCAATAGAGGGTTGAGAACGCCACCCAAGATGACATCTAGACTCCCATGGAGAAAAATTGGTAAGAATATAATTTGAGTTTCCTTGTGAAGTTTTTTTGTTTGTTTCCAAATTGTTTTATAATAATGTTTCGAACGTTATATTATATATATTTTTCAAGAGATCTAGATTAAATTTGTTTTCTTGTGATGGTGGAATTATTTATTTTCCCTTCTCCAGATGGTATATCTGTATGATTTTAGTTCTTGACAGAACGAGGGGCAGAAAGGTATCTATAATTACAAAAAGTCACACTAAGGTGCGAGCATTTTGGAAAGTTCCTCGTCTTGGAGACAGCCTTTAAGGAATTCGTCTTGCGTCAATTGGCCGTCGTTGTTTTCGTCCATCTTGGCGAAAATGTTTTTCGCTCGTTCTTCCGCCGAATCTGCAGGCCGGTTTGATGAGCAGGCACCCAACATGTCGTAAATGGCCTGCGCCAAGAACACAAAAGACAGATCAGGAAAACATTTACAAGATCTCGGTTTGGTAGATAATGAAGGTCCGATGAAGGCACAGGTGCATTAGGTGGCATTTATCACTTCCGACCCCTTAGTACGTTAACCGACGGTTACCATAATTACCTGAACTATTTTCGTCATTTCTTGAATGTCGATGACGCCGTTGCCGTCAACGTCGTACATCCTGAAAGCCCATTTGAGTTTTTCTTCTGGGGTCCCCGAAGAGGTGACGTCAATCGCCAGTAAGAACTCCTAAGAGACGAGCAGATATAAGACGAAACAGATTAAAATTAACCGAATGAGAAAATCAAAAGATCTATACATACCTACTTGGAACACCTAGAATCTAAACAAACCTGAGGATGTACGAGGAACTCATTGTTTAATATTGAAGGGTTCTTACCAACGTAAATGTTATATGTTAATTGATTTTGGAATTATTTTGGTTTTCCCGTAATATCTCGACTAATTGGGTATCAAACTTGGATAAAGGAAATTTCTAGCAAGGAGAGAAAAACTTGTCTCGAGAAGAGCCTCAGGAACAATGTGAGGAGAAGGGGATTTATTAGCGAGGAGTAACATTGTGGGAGGGACAAAATAGACGGAACATTGTTAGGGATTGAAGAGAAAAAACCTGATGAGCGACTAATTGAGTGGGTCGTGAAGCGACCGAGGGTAAGTGAAAATGCGAAAAGTTTTCCCTCTCGCAGACTCCTAAAGAAAAGCTCTCTTCCGATCGGGTTGACGCCGTTGATATAAAAATTATCGTGGATGAAAAGAGGGCAAGATGATTCGACCCAATGACATTGTTTCGAAATTGTGAAAAGATGGTGCAATCATTTGTTTTGTTGCTGTTATTTAAGTGAATGATGCCGCATCTCGACAATAACATATTTCAACAATACTGTCATTTTATGAAACTAGTTTTTTCGAAAACGGGGGTACCTCATCTTTATAATAAGGTCAGTTCTACAAAAAATAAAAATTAATAAAGACATTTTTTTTTTAAATCTGAAAAATTAAAAATTTGGATTTTTTTTTTGTCAGTCACTTATACATGTGGATTGTTGCCCTACCCATCTGCCGGGACCTCAATATTCATCTATCATCTCAGGGTACTCCTACCCTATACCGCCATGGAATGAATTGTTTCAGCAGAAGGCATAATATATGCGTCGGTGACGGGTGCCGAGATATATTCGACATCAGACATACAAAGATTCTGATAATATACAAATCCAAAGAAAATGAAAAATAAATATTGTACTTTCAAAATAGACTCGTTGTTGAGAACGGTCCAGGCATGGAAAGACCTGAGGATGCTTCAGGGATAATTAAAAAACCCTCAATTAACGAGTGGGTTTTCATATATAAAAGGTGTGAGTGATTCCCCCTTTCAAACACCTCTGAATTAGTTCAACTCTTTCCAAAAGTTGACACCTTCGCCCAACTCGTTTCCAAGATTGCTAACGTGAAAATGATGAGTAACGATTCGCTGAAGAAGCGGTAGTGTACCGTCAATCGTAAGCTGGTAGACGTCAACGATATTCTGATGATAATAGTATGGTGGCGTCCTCAAATTTACTGTTGATTGTCAATTAACTTATTCAAGTTAAAAAAAAAAAATATAATAAAATAAAATAATTGAAAAATACTGTTTTGAAAAGGATTTTAGGAAGCTGCCAAATGGTTCATTTTCATTTTTTAGACACCTCTTAACTCGTACAATACCTAATATTGTGATTGATAAAGACAAGTTGAATCCACCGCCATTTCCCCATTCAGGGAAAATTACGAGACATCGTAAAAAGGTAATTTAATAGCGACAAAGTTGCGCGAGCTTGGTACAATTTCGCTGATAATTTAACTATCCGACACATTTGACTCCCCCAAGTGCTGATGACGCTGCTGAGCTCAATTTCTACAAGGCGAACGTGTCTAACGCAATTCATTAGCGTCCGCCATCGAACCCTCTAAAGGGATCGTATTAAAAGGCGCCTCGGTGAAGCGGCGTGAGTGGTTGGGTACCGGTGCGTGACTTTACACATTAATCTTGCACGGTCTACTTGGCACTTGCCTTTTCAAAGTATTCAATTAGGGCATTATTCAACCGACGAGGGGCCTTCTACAAGGTTTGAAGTGACAGAGGAAGGTATCTTCACTTTTAGAGGTGAAAATTCCTGCGAATTTTTCAGGAAAAGATACCAGTCCTACTGTTTTATCTAGCGGTGTTTGCTTCAGCCGCAACTTGGTTATTAATCAATTAGAATGGGCCAATTTGGAGTTATTTAAAGGGGCTCACGAAGTAGAATAAATAGTACATTTGACGGAAGTACACCACGTTAAATCGCAGTCCCAAAAACTGGAGGTGGGGGTGAACTGTCCAGATTAGAGAAAAAGTGGTAGTCAGGGCTTCTTTCTACAAAAATTTTCCCGAGAAATCCGAGGAATGAATTTAACCACAATACACGGAGGGAAAACTGGCTAAAATTTTGTATTGAATGTTCACATTGCAGATTTCAAACTCTTTTCTAGGAGATGTTTGGCACTAAAAATGGGGATTGGCAAACTGATAATGAAATACTTTAACTAAAAATATCTACCAGACTTTTTCGTTGAAGGATTTTAATCCGAATTATTGATTGTTAAACATCATTTTGCGTTATTGATTTTATCATCTGAAAGCACTGATTATTTTTTCTTTCATGTTTTTCTCAATACGAAGATATTGTTGAGATCACTGAATTTCCTGTCACTCAGGACTAAATTCAGTTAAAAAAAAGTCCAACAGGAATTTCTCGATTAAAAAAAAAAAAAAAAAAGAATAAATAAAAATAAAAATAAATAAATAAATTACCTATACTGGACAATTTAAGAAGTTTTATAATATTATAGGATTATTTTACGCCTTTGGCCAAAACGGTCGAAGAAAGCGGTTTTTGTCTGAAATGTAAGTACGAGTCACCTACTTGTAGCATCCAACTCTGTGGGCACGAATCATCACCCGAAGAGACCCCTTATAATACGATACCAACAATAATAATATCTTTATACAAAACGGATTTCTGTGGCCTCTAGTTGAATCCAACTATTCGTGAGCATCATGGTTGGCTCATTACTGCTTTTCTTGGAGTTTCGTGATTTTTCGTCATTTAGGTTCATTATTATTTTAAAGGAGGAACGTATTTTGAAACACGGACTAATTGGATCTCCAACCCGATCCGGGATAACAGTGACTCCTCCCCTTCGTTAAAGTCAAATACGTATTATATCGCATTTTCAAGGCGCACATAATGGAATCAAGTCGTCGGAAATGGCCCGTTTTATGTCACTCAGTTCCGTCCAAAATCTCTTCTATAATGAGGTCGCCGAAAATGTTGGCCCGACCTCGCCACACAGAGTGAGGCCAGGGGGTGGTTTAGGCTTTTAGGTTCAAAAGGGCGAGAGATGGGAAGGGCGTCATCTCTATCGGGTTAACTCTGAGTCTTCCTCTCCCTTAGGAAACCCTATGCCCGACTCCGATCGAGTATGGGACTTGTGGTTTTGAAGTCTTTAGAGCGAGTTTCCTTAAAACTTCTTGGTTAGAGGGGGTGTGAGGGGTCACAGTGATCCAGACGGCCATTAGTGTACTCCCTGAAAACCCCCTTGTAAAAGCCACTTAGACTTGACTGAGTTGAACACACCAAGCGCATGGTATTTACAAAATAAAGATGATCAAACTCGCTAAATAAGTTTTAAACAACTAAACAGAACACCAATACATTTGCAACGATCTGCCCCGAAAAAACGGCCTCTGAAACACCCGCTCTAATAATCAGGCTCTTTTCACTCAAATCCTTTTCGGTAGAGTTTTCATAAAAAACGCCTCTGGTCTTCATATTTAAGGCATGCTTGACTTCATTCGCTATGGAACAGACCTTAGGAGAATATGCAGAAAAGGAGAGAGGATTTGGTTTTCTGAAATCTCGAACTTTTTCGGGCAGGAGGGGGTTTAGTTATTTATGCGAGTTCACCCCTCATCCCCATCGAGGCTCTTTTTTTCAATTCCAGAAAACCCCCCAGAGTTCCACTTTCTTGGGCTGCCAGTTCTTTTCTCTTCAATTGACTTTCGAGACTTTTCTTTTACTGAAAAGAATTCGTGCATTTTATTTCCTACGTGTTTATTCCCATGTAAGCTGTTATCTCTTCCCGAAACGTTGAATAATTTGACGCCGGTTTTCGTTGCATCTCTACTACTGCCTGCTGTTTCCCCGCTGTTTCCCCGTTTCCGCCATCAGACGGATCCCCGAAGATGTAAGGCGGATATCAGAAATAGCTCTGAACGTGATTGAAACGTATTCGTTAGCATATACACGTCCGAGGTCCTGATTGCGGTACATTGTGATGGGTTTTCCGCCAAATTATTGTTTGCATGGATCAAGGTTGGACCAGCTTCTCCCCCAGCAATTAACTCTTCGACGTATTTTGCTAAAAAGCAAAGTGGTGAGCTTAACTCGATGGACTTCATTCGAATGTTCTTTAGATGGGACATGACATCGGGTTTCCCTCGTCCGACCATAAATTACTCCGCCTTCCCTGATTGACCCGAGGGTCCTGTTGACAGGTTGGATTACCTGTGATAGAAGACGCTCCGACCTGTTCAAAAGGTCTTGTGGCCCTTCCCTGCTCTTGCCCTCAGCAATTCGCATGTCTTTCTCTGTGACAATATTCACGGTTCAATCGATATGCACCGCCTCTTTTCTTTGTCGCGTTCGATAATTTCTTCTTGTCAATCTAATTTTCCTACCAAAAGCCTTTCGTGTCGGAGGAGTTGAAAAAATCCGATTTTTAAGGAAATCTAGACATTGTCATTTCCGTGTGCAGAGTTCGCCCCAGGCGGCTGAAGTTGAGCTACAGTCTTTCTTTCATGGTATCTCAGGGCCAGTACATGTAGGCGTCAGACACATTAATCGCAAAGCTACGGGAAAATGATAGCTTCGAATCCTATCTAGTAACAACAATATCAGCGAGACCATCAAATTTGCAACGTGATAACTTTCGGTAACACTCATTCGCTCTTCGACCAGCGGATATGCGCTGAACAAAATATAAAAATTCGCAAACGTTTTTCTGAGGTAATACGGTACTCACCTTAAAATCTATGTAACCATTCTTGTCCATGTCGAATGTTCTGAAGACGTGGTCACAGAATTCTTCCGCGTTCCCACTAGGGAAGAACATCTTGTACATATCTACGAATTTGGCAGGCGTTAACCTTCCGTTAGGGCAGTCTTGCTGTAAAGAAAGAAGAGTAGTTATAAATTAGTTATTCACTGCTTCACTGGTCATAAAATGAAGAAGGAAGTAAGTGAGCATAGGCACTCGGAAATAAAGATAGTTCGTGACGATTTTCGTTGAATTCCACTATCCAACAGTTCACATCCGACAGGTTCATGATGAATGCCCCACGGAGGAGATTACTTGCGAGCGAAGACCTAGGTACTTGGATACCTTGAAGATATGCTCCGAGCAAGAGGAGCGAGCAACCGTTGAACAATGCACACCTCGCCGACGTGATAAGCAATTTCTTGAGAAGGTATAGGGAGGCAATCGAATTTTTGAAGCCCCTCTCTTATTGAATAAAGAGCTCTTTGTTTAACCAAACAGTTGTGAGGAAGATTGACTTCTATCTTGTAACCCAACACAACTGTTGAGAATATTATTGCGCTCATTGGACTCTTACATCCGATATGCCACCAACTCTTATGAGAACCTATAGCTAGTCTCAATAAAATCTTGTATTTGATTCAACCGATATTATATACTTAACATGATTATCGCGCCACGGCTTAATCCAATCCTGTAGTATTCGCCCCTTAAAGAAGAACCAGGGTTGGACAACAAGGTTAGCGATGAGACGTTGGAGGAAAACACGAAAGAGCCATTTTAACTTGTCTACGACTAATGAGAAATGGTAACGACGTTCAATAAGTTTACGACGGCGATTTATTGCGCTTTTCTGTCTTCCAGAAAGAAAGGTAAAAGTACCATGGAAAATGGGAGTGGTCTTGATAAACTTTTAAGCTGCTCTCTACGATATTTCCTTCCTCTCTCCTCCCGCTAGAGAGAACTGTATTTCCCGACAAAAGGATTTTACGGATTAGGTCACATCCGTTGCAACAGACAATGTTCGCGGTATTGATGTGAGCTGCTAAATGAGATTGTGAATTGAAAGACACAACATCGTCACTTAAGACCGCTAAATCAAGTTGTTCCTAGCAAGATATCGTAACTCACAAACCGCAGCTAAGTAAGAAACGTAGCAAGAAAATGGGTTTTTGACTTTTTTTTGTATCTTTACAATATACATTTTTTTAAAACTATGTTTCAGATCCGTCGCTCCGTAACTAACTGATCAATATCTAATTACACAGCTCGTCAAGATCACATGAAATTTAAAGAGACAAGTTTGAAGAATCGAGAGCACTTTATCTTCTTATGAGTGAATTCCGCGACATTTTGTTAAGGCCTCAGCCCTCAACCAGATGTCATAAAACAAAATAGGTTACTCATAAAAGGAAGAAACTTGAAGGCCACCGAATCGATCATGGACTCTTGAGTCCTTAAACATCACCTTCAGGCCTAATAGGCTTCTAACAGTCTTTGGGGGTGTTCCTCCGTCAAAAATTTGAGCCCCAGTGAAGTACGCAGAGCAAATTGATTCACAAAAATAAATCAAGATTGTTAAACATATTCTTCTACTAAGCCTGATGAAGCGGTAAGTCGGAAAATGGATGTTCTTAAAGTTATAGATATAAACGGAAGCTACGAGTTATGCAGTCTCTAAATGTCGGTTACACGAATCAGACTTGAAGCAGGCCTAGGCCGAATGACGGGCCATGAGGGTATTATTGCGAATTCATCCCCTGAATATGACATTTAATTTTCAGCCGTCGGGCGAATGAAACCACAAATGTGTGGCTAAGCACCGCATCGCATTTGACGTCTCATGATCTCACGATGTATTTCTATAAAGTTCAACATCTCGCTCGGTTTGAGAATGACGAGCCCATTCAACCAACGGATAGAGGGTATTCACACCCAAAGAAGGCCATTAGGAGGGAAGCCATGCGACGCTCAGAAATCCTCGTTGAACGACTGTTGCTTCTTCACCCCTTCCTGACCCCAAGAAAGTTTATTATTTCCCTCCCGCCAAAACAAACAGTCTGGCCTCGGATTGCGACGAATTAAGGCATCATTGATCCAATTCTGGCTGGGCTGTCGGAGCAGAAAAACTACGAAAATTGTCACGAAGAATAACAAGGCAACCGTTCAAATTGAGTGAATCGATTCAGTATGGTCTCAACGAGGTGAGAGGTTGGACTGACGCTTACCTTAAAACCTTTATACCATTCCTTTATTGTCGCTTCATCGTAACGGGTGTGTGATTTCAGGAAGTCCATATCCTCTTTGGACAATTTGTCCTTGCTCCCGAAACAGCCCATGACTGCAACAGAAAGAAAGTATGTACTGCACTTAATGCACAATGAATTTCACAAGGTCTCTCGAGACTCAAAATTTCATCTTCATGAAAATGTATAACAAGAATGATCATTGGGGCATGAGAGTATCAGAAAAATATGATTCAGTTCAGAGGTTCACAAGAACGAATAACAATTCTAGTGGTTTTGTTAAGGATGAACAGAGAGAAATTGGAATGAAGCAATAACAGAGTGAAACTCACATGGCCAAAATAAGCTCTAACCCATTCTATATTTTAAAAAAGTAATGATAATAATTATGTATTAATGAGCCCACCTTTCAGACCAATGAACTGATCGTTGAAAAATCGTTTTTGACGTAAATTCATCGCAAAAAGTTCTTGGAGTTCTCTAAGGTGCTATGGCAGCTCGCCATTACCTCTTATTGCGTTCGCTTGTGTTTCGATTGTACTCACGCGAAAAAAAAACAGTTTTTTTTTCACCCATTACTACTTGTTCTTGATAGATTACAGTTCAGAGTGGTTCGCCCTCAGGATGTTCGGGCACACTTCGCTTAAGTGACACGCCTTAGCAGTCAGCAACTAAAGACAATGAAGCCACTGATGGGAAGCCTTCGATTATGCACAAAGTTTCGAGCAATCAACGGCAAAGTTACAATGAGAACACTCCGAGCGGAATTGGGCGACGAATGGAATTCTATTCAGCGTTATCGCCCAGCCAAAACGGGGCCCACCGTCCACCAGACCGAAGGTAGCTAGAAAAGGTTCACTTCGGCTTTTGTACAAAAGACCGAGCGGAACTGCGGAACGTTCTGAGAAAGACCCGTTCGTTCGGGGGCGGTTATCGGAGGCAGACAATGACGTCACCCACTCACAACACGTCCTCGGGAGCGATGATCGAGATAAAAACGCTTTGCCCGATGTCACCTCCGCCTTCCCCCTACCATTGCCATTATCGGAAGCTAGCACACCTCCTTCAAGAAACATTATAAGGGGGATGGTGGGTGAGAAAAGAGGGGAGGCTAAAAGGCTGTTTGGGGTGAAAAACCTAGAGAAACCTCCCCCAGGTTCCTTTGCACTTTTCGGCCATAGCGCAAGCGAACGATAACGATGTGAAGCAGCTTGGAAACGGTGATACCGTCCCTTATCGTCCGTGTCTGTACGGCGTTAACGCTCTTAATACGCGATACAACATCTACCGCATTTAAAGTTATCTGGAACTCATTTCTGAGGCAACTGGAACTGTGTGAGTTCTTACCTCCTTTTTCGAACAGGAACAAGTTCTCACTTATAGTGGGGAGCCTTCAATCTACATAATATACGTTTCTACCTCTTCGAATGGATTTAAAGAACATTAAAATAACGATTACAAAAAAGGATTAAAGGAAAAAAACGTATTTTTTATTGGGTCAGTAAATCGGAATAAATTTTCGCCTCCAAGATACTTAGAAGGATCTACCAATAGCACGCGTTTCTGTCTCACATCAAATCTGCTACTGGAAGGAGACAACATCGAGACAAGTCAACGAAGAACGACAACAAAAGACAGAAGAAAACACCATGCAAGTTCGAATAAGAATTCAAAAATGACAGGTTTCCTTTACTGTATGCTTTCATATTTCCCCTTCAAACTTTTACCCTCGCAGACTAGACCCCTAACATCAAAGTCAGGGAAAATGAGGGAGAGCTTCACCCTATCTACTGTTCCTTCTTGAGAAAGACTGTTGTTGCTGACCAACGGAGAGTTGGGTACGGATCTCTAGATGACAGTAAGCCTATACTCCAATAATGAGAGAAAAAGCGTCACCTTACAAGTTATTGAGATTCAAACTAACGATCACGAACCCCATCACTGAACATCACATGGAACATATGCTCGAGTAAGAATAATTTTCAAAAAATACACAAACGTATATAATATAACTCTGAACACACAAACAACAAGAAATGCAAGCTTGACATTCTCGACATGACAATGCGCCCACAAAGAGTACAGCAGCAAGACCGATGAGAATCTGAGACTCGCGACGGAATAGATGAGGTAGGCTTGAGTTGAGAAATGTCAAAACGAATCTGGGAACCAAGGCCAAGACCTCAGTGATCTCTTTAGGCAAAATCACAGTTCATTCTTCAAGACTAACGGGTATTTCCTTACAGAACAAAATAACGTTTCCCCTTTCAAGAACCAAATCAGTGCCCGGCTGAGGTTGGAAGTGGAAAGGAAATTCCCGATTACCGTCTTTCTTCGATTTCACCGTCATCCTTCCATGCTCGCTTTAAGTCCAAGGTTCTTTTAGGGGCAGTAAAACATCGGTGGAGCAATCAGTAAAATGGGGCTCCGAGAAGGAAGGATCGAAATTTTTGAGATCGAAAGGCGACTTACTAGCCTTCAACAGTAATAGGGAGCTGAAAGAAAAGAAACATTTAGTCCGAACTAGGAGCAGCTCTATTCATTGTTTTCAGTTCCCATAGGGCTGACCTGTCCTGAAGCGCATTTCAAAATGAAGATTAGCAAACCAAAAAACTGTTCTTTCCCTCCTTGTTGAACAAACTTTTATCAAGTTCGCTTCATGAGAGATGAACTAATTAAGACCATAGGGTCTTCAAGTCTCTCTTTGTGCAGAGTGCAGGCTACTTACTCAAAACTCATGCGGGGCCGCGTAATCCTCATTCAATTATGTTCTACCGTCCCCTGAAGGGGTTGAACTAGAAACATCGACCAAACTTATAGTGCTTCAAACGATATGCAGCATTGCTGAGTTTAAAGACCATGTTCTACTTGTTCGTTCAGCTGCGTAAGGCAAGAAAAACTTGTCGAAACTAGTAGAATGCCTGGTACAGTATAAAGAACCGCTGAAGCCCTGAAAATACCAGCTAATACCAAGAACGAACGTTACCTACAAATTGTTTCGGCCTATAAAGGATGATCATGTAAAACGTTGAAATCTAGAGGATTCAGTCTGGAATACCGTTGAAGAGACGGTCGTTTGATTAATTCATGAGTCCTCGATAGCGAAATGTTGATTGGTCTCAGTATTGCCCATCGATCTGTCGAGCAGCCTCCCACGGAGACTTCGTCGAGACGTCCCCTGGAAACTGCACTATTGTCTGTGCGCTTAATGGGTTTGATTGATTTGAAACAGTCATTTTCATAGCTCGTTTTCGTGAGCAAAAAAGTAAATTCTTGGACGCGGATTAATCAGAAAAACTGTCTCCAAATCCCCCTCCCTCCTCAAAGAAAATTATCATTTCCGCACTTAAAACCCAGATTTTCACCAACGTAATAACCGGCCAGCCGTTTGGATCAATGTCATACGTTTTCGACATTTGTGAATTGAGACATGATTTAACCTTCTTGGCGAGCGTCTAAAACCAAGATTGAACATTAGGTTCCATCCCCCATTGCAGCATATTGTCGAAGGGTCGGAATGGGGTCAGGCACAACCCATCAATCTATTTCCGAGCTCTAGACCTTCATCTTGGTAGAAATGCAACTACCGTACTCTACCTTGAACCAAATCGCAGCAAAGCAAATCAGCTAGCAAAGCAGTAGCAAATGGATGGAATCGAACTACTTTCTTTACTTGGATAAATCGATAAATATGATAGTCCGGTAGAGACTAGAGTTTGACTAGGTATCCCTCGATACACCTGAACAACAACTTTGCCACACAAGCCACGCCCAATAAAAGTTGTGTCACGCACGGGCTCGATATTGGCCGAGTACTGCTGAGTAATTTTATCGTCGGGTTCGTTGAACTCGCATGTCAGGAGGTGAGAAGGGTCAATTAAGTATAGGTGGAAATCCCTTTTTCTGGCTGAGTACTTTGGGTCTGCCGTGTTTATCGCCCATTCGCACAAGAAGCAATAGTAATTTGCTAGTAGAATTAATTAGTTATTTCGTAATACTTCCGAGAGGTTGGATTCCATCGACTGATCTCTGGTATAATTCATAGATAATCAGTGACTCAATAGCAACTATGGATTTCGTATGATAGCAGATCCATAATTTTGTCATGCTGGTCAATCAACTACAGTAGTCCGAAAAGAAAGGATGTATCAGAACCAGCAATCAGTTGAATTGATTAATACCTTAATTTAGAGTCAACACAAGGAGGTAATTTTTGTATTCTCTTGTTTCAGCTCAAAATGTTCCTAGGCAGAGGAATGCAACTTCGAGGGCTGGTGAAGAATCTGGCCGTCACTGTAAGCAAATGCTAACTAAGACAATAGTAATTTGAAAGATCGTACAGCAGGTGCACATATGAGTCAATATGGCTCTTCGAAACCTGTTACCAAAATTTGACTGGGGAATAATCTAACTTCTAGATAAACGAGATAATAGTCTTTCTTTTTGACACAATTCATATTTAGAAATACGTACATACATCCTCACTGACTTTTCGTTGACGGGTGCTATCGAGGCCTTCTTAAGAGAACTCACACTGAACATGTTTCGTGGAGCTTGTTCGGATATCCGTCGAGACTTGGTCCCAATAAAGGCAATTTCGTCAAGACAAGCCTGCTCAACTGGAAAATCTTAGTTCCCATAATGAGGCTGAAGAGCAAAATAGCTTGACGATATTCTTTGGAGAGCCTTACCATAAAATAACATTCAATTTCGAAGAGAACTGGAATTCTAATGACCGTTACATCCATAATGACAAAAAGAAAGAGTACAACAATACTGCCGAAGGGGATCTTGTTATTATTTTTTTTTTTTTATGAATTGAGTCTTCTTCAGAACGAGGGTCCTCCCAAGCGATTATCAGTTTAGATGGATGCTTTTTACCGGACGAAACTGTTCACAAGTATGAGGGAGATTGGGAGAAAAGCCATAATTTTCAACATTCAATTCAAGTCTAGAACATCCTTAACTGAAAATCGCTTGTCCTCGTTCCAGGGATTCAGATTCCGGCCCCAGGAAAGGTGTGTAGGAAAGAAGACATTCGGGAGATCAATTAACAACACACAGCCGCCACTGATGAGAAAACTTTCTCATAAGAAGCTACTCGGGTTGCCGCAAGTATCTGTGCCATTTTTCCACACCAGCTGCACCGTGAAAAAGGTAGATTCATGCATACCGACGCAACTGCCTCCCAAGTGCTTACCAAGTGGATGCACTATTAAGGCTCAAGTACCACCGGTGTGCAAAAATAAAATACAACCAAAATGGAAAGGGTGTAAAAAGATTTGCATGCCTTGTTGCTGCCCGGCAATCGAGCCCCCAGACTGCGTGCGAGAAATTCAACTCCAGGTCAACACTTGCAAAAAAGTGGAATTCAGGATCCCATCCTTTTGCGAGTGCAGAAAATTACCGTTGAATAAGACATTCAAGAAGGAGTGCTGCCTCCTGAAGTCATCATGCCCTGAATCTACACCTGAAACCATGATTGAGCCTCTTATTTCAACCAAGGTCCGCCAAGAGAAGATATTAGGACGGAGGAGAGGAACGATGGGTGGCATCCGAAGCTTTTCAACATTGGCTATGCAAGTTCTAGTCGAAGTTAGACCTTCTAGAAGTCTATCAACTTCTACAATACCTCCGATGGCCAAAGCCTCAACGTCTGACTGTAATAGCAAGAACACTGCTTGTCTAAAACCAAGTGGAGTGACAGCAGCTCTGAAATATAAAACAGACTGCCGAAAACAATGCATGCCCTGCTGCAAACGAGGCAGAGATCCACCAGAATGTTACTATCTATCTCTACGTCAAAAAATCCTGTAACCGGTCAAAACCTCCACGTCCCTCTTTCTCGGAATACAAAAAGGATGAAGTAGCGCGTTTACGTGAATGTAAATGCCACGTAGGCCTCGTCCCACCCTGCCCTCTCATTTGTTGAAAGGATGCTGACAATGCAAAAACTATCATAGTACACTCGCCAATCTGACTATCGTTGTAAGAATACATTTTCATACCTAGTAAATAGTGTTCTTTTGAACAACCTCGTCTTACTTTTATCGTGTATAGTGGACGGAGAAAAAGTTATTTCAGGAGAGCAAAGCTTGCTCATATCCAATAGGACTAGATTGTGTAGTTGCACACCTGTACAGCCACTAAAACACTGGGTTAATCCCAAAAATAGTAACTGACTACTGTGGCTTAAGGAGGTTTTATCCTGAAGATGTGTTAATCCCTCATGAGAGGTGCCCTTGTACAGGATAATATATGTAACCAGCGAGAGAAGTTAAAATAAAAAAAAGTGTTTCCCTCTTAGTCAAAGAGAAAAATAAGGAGGAAATGGACAAGATTCGACCCGTTCACTAGTTTCTTCAAGGGTTTTAAAATTTTTATTTCGTTTTCTGTGAAAAAATTTACAATTTCTTGGTGCAGTTGATGGCATCCTACTTCATTTTCAGACATGGGGTCCCAGGAGTCCTGGGGGACTCTTGGAACTGTTGAATGAATGATTGTTTACGAATGTGTGTAATTCTTTTTTCACCAATACATACTGCCTTGCTTACAGAGACGAGGAAGGGACCAAGGCACAAGGTCTATATCATATTGCCTAAGGAAAGCAGCTTGGAGGAGAACAGTCAGGGGGAAACGGCGCGGTGTTATAGCCAAAAATCTATTGGGTCCAAAGAGGCTTCAAACTGAGGAAGAGAATAAACTGCATGGATCGAGTATACCAACCATGCTGTCGGAACAGCGTGAAATACATCCTAGAAAACTACTGAGCCTTCCAAACTTCTCGTCAACGTTCAAGCAACAATCGAACACTAATAGCCTAAATGACTCAACTGGGTCGTTCAAATCGGAGTTTGAATCTGCGAAATATTTGGAGTTTCCAGAAAAGCTTTCTAAAGTACCATTCTCAGGTTTATTTGAGTTTTCAAACTCACAGGCAGTGTCTAAGCAGAATAGGGACATCACAAGAAGAATTTCGTACACCAGCCTTCAATCAGACCCGAGCAATGAACGAATGTCCATGCTTCAGAAAAACCAGCCTCAATCATTCATAGATACAAATACTGCATCCATTCAAACAAGAGCAGAATCAACAGGTTTATCCGACCAAAAAGCTCTGATGCCCAAGCAATGGGATGTATCACCTGTGAAACCACTCAGCCTTCCTAATGTGTCACTTGAACAGGGAGCGTTCACGCACACCCCTCTAGACAGGACAAGCCCACGAATAGGTTCTTCGTTAGAACACACCAATCCATATTTCAAAAAACTGCTGAATATTCACAAAACGCCATCTATTAAGCAATCTGCTCCACTCTCTACCAGCACTGCCTTTCAAGGCACATGTATTCCCATACCTCTTCCTCCTAAATGTGTACCGAACAAATGTACTATCCCGGTCACCAACAAATGGAAAGACTGTAAAGTGAAAAAGAGACCGAAATGGGAGGGTTGTGACAAAATTTGCATGCCATGCTGCTGCCCCGCATTCAGTCCTCCGGATTGTGATGCCATCGTAATACGACATAATACTTGCAAACGAGCCGAGTACAGGATACCATCTTATGTTGAATGCCGAAAGATGTTACCACTGAGTGAGAAGTCGAAGAAAGAATGCTGTTACCACAATTGGCCTTGCCCTGAAGCTGGAGTCGAATCCGTCATTGAGCCTTTAATTAGGACGAAGCACAGACAAGAAGCCATATTAGGGAGACGGCGAGGAAATTCGAGGCAGTAGGAAAAATATTTATCAGAGTCCTACTACATGAAGGAGAAGGGTTAAATGTAATTTTGGCCTCTTTTTTTGTTCTCAAATCAATTGCCAACTGTAGAAGAATTGTAAGAAGTGAAATGTGAAATAAGGTCTTGACGGCCTTAAGGAATTTATAATGTACGAACTTGAATTAACTCTCGAACAATCTCAAGTTGACCTAAACTTGGAGAACCAACTGCTACAGCGCTTCCTGTTTCGAGAAACCTTCATCTTGCCAGCTTCCTCCAAGGCGCTGAGCCCTACCGCAAGGATAAGTTTGGGGAAGTTCTCCGTAGTTGCTGGTCCTACACGTATCGGGCCTTGTGGAAGAGAATCCCTTATCCTGCAAACCAAATCGTCACCCAATGAGGAACTGGACTATTGGGACAATCATGTTCTATCGCCATTTACAAGCCAAATCGAAGTTCTAACAAACTGAACCGTTTCTCCAGACTCAGCTCACGCTAATATCCTCACAGTTCAGCACATCTGGTTTATTAGGCCATCATCACAGCATAGAAGCAGTGAACGAAAACCATACTGGGGTAAAACGAGAGAATTACCATCCGAATACGATAACAACCTTTCCCATCGTTTTCATGATAAATTATAGTTCGGTAATTCAATCGACTCGATTGGATCGGTATGGGGTTCATTCCATCAATCCAAATTACATTTCGTATCAGGAAAGGCGAGGTGGGAAGAGATCGAAATCTGTTGATTAGGAAATGGTTGTTCTCACTGGCGCCTCGAGTTCGAAGGTTTGTTAGGTTCGACCATCCATTATACCAAACTTTAATCGGTTCGTTGAACGCATTTATTTTCATAAACACACGTAGTTTTGAGGAAGATGAAAGATGTTCGAATTAGTTACCCGTTTCGCTTTTCTCCTCGGTACTGAAATTTCAGTTTTTGTGAGATTTACATGATTTTGCCCTTTCCTCACTAGTCTAATGTAAACACAAGAAGGGCGAAAGTCATTCTATTCTGCTTAGGTGACGAAAACGATCATCAGAACGCGAGTTAGAAGAGAATTAGGTGCCAAAAATGAAGGATTGCCCGACACACTTATGCGATGGTTCTGTTATCGATAACTTATAGCGGAGAATCGTGGTAATTCCAGAGTAAGACCCATCATTCACATGAACCAACTTGCTGGAGGACGACACCAGAAACTGGCAGGAATTCAAGGGGAACATTTTTAAGTAATCGATAGTTCCAAAGGTCAGCCAACTAAGAGTTCCATTTTTCATTGATTCAGATATCAGGCTTCACACTGCTTTGGTCGATTTGGCAACCTTCTTGAACAAGGCGATAAAGGCTGTCAATTTCAAAAACAAGAGCATACATCGTCGTTACGAGTGAATTTTTTATACAAAAAAAAGGAGATCAAGAATTGAATGTTCTAAAATACGCGATAGGATCTCATTCGCCCTTGCATGGGGGAGGAACGACTCAACGGGAAAGATTCGATCATCACTGGCTTCACTTTCTTCAGAGAAGGTGCTCGTTACTACGCGAACTTCAGGTCGTATTATTTACAAGGTAGGTCACGAAATAACCTTTGCCATGTAAGGGTATCATTCTAGGTTAATGCTAACATTCAAGAACCAAGCTACGACTTTTAGATCATATGAACAACTTATATGATCAGTAGTTAATGCAATAAATGTTCCACTGCGAGGAAAGAAAATGAGCTACATGTTTAAATATGGAATGTTTTACTTATACCTATATTATACATTCATGAAAGCCTACATTACATCCTAGGCTATATCACCATTCCGCGTCAAATGCGCCACAAAAACAAAAATTTATTATGGGGGGGGGGGGGGGAATCAGCAGAAATGGGTCAAGTAGACGTTCCTCGGACTTGGTGATGAGGGGAGTCCCACACCAGAGGAGACCTCGAGTCAATCTCATCTAGCTTCTGCTATCTTGAAGGGCTGACGTGAGGATTTTGTTTGTCAGGATATCCGTTTGGTATTTTACATCGGAAGTTTGAACGAAGTTGAAAGAGGGTCATGAGAAACTAACTCAGCCCTTCACAGCCGAATGTAGAGAAACCATTGTCATTAATACTCACTCATTATTTACCACTTAATACAACACTTGAATTGCAAAGCGACATACATACCATGAGTGAACTTTTACAAGTATGAGTATGTTCATCCGTACCTGAAACAGAAGAAACATACTAGTTAGTAAAAACTGCCGAGTATGGGGAGCTGTTGAGATTCAAGCAAAGCAGCAAAACAGCTTGGAAACAATTCGGGAACATTCCGTGGTTAGAGCGTGGTAAACAACTTGATAATCTACTCATGAAAAGGTTCAAATTACGATTGCATTCTAGTTCACGGCCCCTCTAGAAAAATTAGCATCCGTATCGCGAGAACTTTATTTTGTCGCTTTTAGCGGAGCAACACTTGTTACTCAGTTTTGCATATTATTGCATTCGAAAAGCCCACCGGGCACGTTAGCGTGCCATCGACTCACCTTTGGCGCCGTTTCATCTATTTTCTCTCGGTCGACCGTGGTGAAATTTTATCGGGTGCTTAAACCGTAGCTCAGGTTCGGATCACGCAGTCGGGTCACGGCATTTTTCTAGCCCAACGCTTAGCTTTAGTGGGTCACGGAATAACCCTCATTGACAGGATGCCGCCGGGTGGCGGGTTACTAACAAAATATAAATCATGGTCCACCTGATCTTTTGTTGAATCCATCATCTCTGTCCTGAAGAGTGGGCTTTTAGCCTAATGCAGGGCAGATTAATAAATCAATCATTCATAAAATCGTCACAAGTCTAGCGGTACGAGTGCGTCTAACTTAGGAACATAGAGTGTAACGGTGACGTAATTTGGTAAGAAACTTGAGTGTGGATTGATTGTGGTAAGATACTTCCAGAGAGCCAGTGTAAAACCAAGTTTTTAAAAATAAGTGCACGCAATAACTCGCGACGCATGGACAACGGGCAGAGGCATGAACACCGTTAAAGGTATGAATACCGAATGCAGAAACCCTCGAAATGAAAGTGCAGCAGCAGCTGTTGAGAGAGGAAAGGAAAATATAAGTGGCCGAAGGTGGTCGCGTAAAAAAGTGTTCAGACTGAATATAAAAACGGGACAGATGCAATAAAGGGCCGAAAACTCGCAGGATATTCACCAGGACAGCTCTAGGGCTCCAATTACGAAGCAAGAGGTGGGAGATTCACAATAATTGCTTCCCCAGCCCACCTTGCTCATCTTCGAGCACAAAAGGAGAAACTACGAGCGGAAAAAGCGCGAAACGGCGGTGAGGATGAAGCTGATTTATTATTTCATGGGGTTCAAGAGAAGGAAAATCTTTAAGCGCTCAGTGTGCTGAGTGCGGGGATTAGATTTGAAAAAAAAAGAGAGAAAATACGGCTGAATGAAATGGAAGCGGAAGAAATTGTACTCGTTGTCGCATTAAAGGGGTTTAAAAGCGGCAGATAACCGAAAAACGAAAAAACCTACTGAGCAAGAACTGCGAAAAAAATAGGTAGGGTTTATCAGAGTGGGCCTAAACGGGAGGTGGCTTCGTTCAAATTATAATGAGTGCTTTCCCCCAGAAAGATAAGCCCAAAGAGCAATTTTTGAGTGGGGAAAAGAATAAACCATCAAAACAGTAAAGAACTAATTTAGTAATAATTATTATTATAAAAAATTTAGGGGTGCAGCATAATTTACCCAAGAAACAATGTTCAGGTAATGAGAGAATTCTCGCGACAGGCCAGGAAACCAGTCCAAAGAGTGCATACCTTTGTTAAGCGGTCACACAGGATAAACAACACTATTAACTACAATGGACTGTGACAAGGTAAATTACTGTAGCAAGCCACTCTATAAAGTCAAGCTATTTAAGAAAGTGTTTAATAACTGATCAGGAGCATGGGGAAAACAGTGAGTGTGGAGTGACCCGACTTATATCAATCGATTCAGCGTACGTACCCCACACACCTTGGTACCCAAAAAAACACGTTCAAGTTGTTAGTACAATATATCCACGGTCCTGAAGAGCACAGAGCATCCTTCCGGAGACCTCTTTACATCCCCCTTATTGACAAGCACTCTTTCCTTTTTGAAAAATAAAAAAAGTTAGCTAGGTACATTCTTTTTGATGGAATTTTTGAGTTTTTAGTTGAAGCGTACCTCAACCTGATAAATACGCCCAATTAAGAGAGTATAATCTACTATGATGGACGTGGGGACTCCACGAGTTCCGTTGTTGATATCATTGAAAAATAATTAATTAATGTTAAAGAATTCGCATATTTTTGTTGCTGCGAGTATGTATAAAATAAAGGTGTACACATAAAAATACAACCGACATGGATATATGAGCTGTGAGATTCCAAATACCGTTTCACTATTGATAGGAATCACGTAATGTATCGGACCCGAGAATACCCCTAAACTTGTTTCCAACCAGAGAGGATGCGAATGGGATTTAACTTCGTTGATAAGCCACCATACTGGCGCGAATGGACCCAAAATAAATCTTCTCGAGAGATTATCAGCAGAGAGGGAAACGCTATGGCTACAGAGGGAACGAACTGAAGCAGTATAACTATAGATTACAAAGGACCTACGCGGGTGGGATTTTTGAATACTTCGTTTCTATGTTGAAATTAATCATACTTATAAACCAGTCGGTTCTGCAGGGGCCAAACGCATGAGGAGGTTCAACATGTGAAAGTTCCCTTTCATTACATTCGAAAACATAGTAATCCTACTCACATATGGGCCCTAAACCACGTATATCAATCCACTCTTAACATCAACCGAAAGCGTTAGTGTCTAGTTAATCCACGAAACAGATAACCGGTATTGTATTACGCAAGATCACTCAAGGACCTACGAAAAATCTATCCCACTTGGCGTAACGGAAAAATACTGCAACGGACCAGGAGCATGGAGACTCTTTTCAATTGATTCAGCGTCCTAAGTTCAGTGGAAAATGATATCCCACACGCCTAGGTACCAAACCTCGGAAACCCGCTTCTGAAATAGGTAAATCGATACTCATTTTGACCCATGGGGTCTCTTCCGGTGGGTGCCAATCGTTCCGGGACCCGTCTCATTGGAACCGGCAACGGGTCCCTGACCAAAATGTCAGATTTCGTATGAGATGATTATTCAAGGAATAACCAACCAGAACTTAATCCTTGACCGTTCATGTCGATAGGTCGAAAATTCTTCTCATGCGTATAACATTTAGAGAAAAATGATAACCTACACGCCAATGGTTTCAAAACCTCAAGAACTCATTTAAAAAATACTTTTGTCTTGTTCTCACACACCCTTGAGATTTATCCTCCTAAGGAAATTGTTCGAAATAAACCAAAAGTAAAAGAGAACATAATTTTTTCAAAATTACTTCTCGTCATATATGAACTACAGTTTGTACTATAGTATTTCTGAGCATCGTATAGGTTTCAGGTCATTGAGAACTCCGCGCTACACGTAATCTATTGAACTATAAAACACATTTCCAAAAAAATCATTCATAAATTAATGCTCATCCAAACTCACACCGCATATTAGATCTCCAGTGTAAAGAAAAGGTAATCTAGCACAAGGAAAGGGGATTCATCGGGAAATTCGAGAGAAAACGCATAATCTAGAGAATCAGGCAACGCCCGTTTCGCCTTTTCCGTCGATCGACAAAGGCAAACACGGTTTTCCACGCCTCTTCGGACTGGTTACCGCATGTAAACAGAACCCTATTCCATCTACCCCACTTCATCAGACACTGTTGACACTGTTGTTCTTTGTAATCCCACCAGAACAGAGGGTTCCCTCTGTTTTCTGCCCTCAGCGGGGATGAGTAGTAATAAAATCGGCAACGCTGTAGGGAAGGGTTAAACATACATTGTAATTTTTTTCGCTCAACGAGTTTACTGGTTGAAGGAAAATAACTTTGAACAGGACCTAAGGAGTTTGTCATTTTTAATCCTTGAGTGTCAATTTTAGTTCGAACTTTATTGAGAAAGAAGGTAAACATTTCGAGTGATTAGGGACAAAGTCTCCGCTGGAGAAATTGTACCTTTCTTCCTAAATCAACACCACAGTGGCCTTTCAACATTTAAATCGACTCAAAAACTTGCAAAAAAATCTTTGGTCGTTGGAACAGACTACGGAACCACATACTTGAATCTGAGTTCACAATAATCGAGGGAAAACTCGGGTGAAGGACATTATCTAAATAAATTGTTTAATAGAAACAAGAAGAAGAAACTTAAAAAGGAAAGCATGACTTGTGTTGAAGAAATCTTTCTGGGCATCGTATCAAATACCTACAAATGTCATTCTCAATATACCACCTTCCTACCACTGTTAAACCCATCAGCCCCATCACCCCACCCTTCGAAAAGTCTTGATGACAGTTCGATGCCCTCGAAAGGCATTTACGTTCCAAAGAAAATTACATCGAGCAGAAGGTGGCGAGAAAGTAATTTTCCAGAGCACACAAGAAGGCCAGAGACACCTTGGTTTTTCCTCGAGGCGGGTGGCTGCCTGTTGTAAATCTTTGATGGCTCTTTCTACCAACATCATTTTTATTTTCGCCTGGGGACCTGCACACTGGATCTCATAGAAGCGAATGTAAGGCACAGATTCCCACTGCGATCATTCACTTTATTGAGAGGTTTCGTAAATCAATGGAAAGATTTTGAGTTCTTCATCCATTTCCCTCCATTAGAAAATGATGAACGGGATAATATTTTCGCAGTGGAACTTCATGTTAAACCGTTACCTAATTTACGTATCTCGACAATCCTTGAGAAGGGGTTGTATTTCGAGGAAAACTTATACGACTGTACGAGAGACACTGACAACCCTTAACTGGCGACTTGAATATTTGATATTATCAACAATATCCAACCACCCTCAAATGTCCACAGGAGAATCATTCCATGTTCAAAAGTTACATGCTACCTTCCTGCGCCATACAAATGAAGTCCACTGACGCAAACTAAAGGAAAGACTGAGTGGATAAATATCAACTTGGCCAAATCCTGTTTATTCATCGAGTTAAGCAAACAGACCATTCGTAATATGAATGGGATTCTCGGAATCGTAGGCGTCTTACGGTTTCATTTGTCTAAAAAAATAGTTTTTTGTTGGGAAAAGAGAAAAATCCAAAGGTACACATTTTCAAACACTGCCTTTGAGCCTTCTCCTCCATACGTCTACATTCAACCTTCGTTACTTCTTCAATCACCTAGGCCTTTAACAAGCCGAATACTTGTAAGACGAGGAGTCAGCAAGTGGACCAACAAATTCAAAACGATTTCAGACAGAAGGGGTCAAAAGAGCGCTAAAAAGGCAGAATTTTTAGCCGTATCAAGCGGTGGATTATTCTTCTAAAAACTGTCCTGCGGTTTTAAGGCAAGAGGTTTATGGCATCTCATGTTTCCAAGATTTTAAGCTCAGGGTTCTAAAGCTAGGCATGAGACTCCATGAACCATACTGAACAGATAATCAAGAATTCCTTATGAAAAATAGTTATTCTTGAAACAATTCCTGGGAAACGTTGAGAAATGTACAGAGAAAATGTCATGAAGATTGAATGTTACATTCAACAAATGAACCAAGACCAAAGGGGATAGCAGAACTTCAGGCACACCTACTCCTCTGCATTGGCTCAACAAACATACCATTTATAATACTTAATGTGAATTCAAAATCATCACCGGGATGCGTGAAGCGAGGCTATGAGCCCAGGAAACGTTAGGGCTGATAATGGTTATTTGAAGAGAAACGATCTGGGCAGACCGAGAACAAAAGAACCAATGTTGGCAGTGTTGTCCAAGAGAGAAAAAAAAAAGAGGGAGACAGAAGCCATTTCTACGAGGCAACTGGAGGAAGGTTATGGAGTTCAAGCGAAGACATTCGCACAATGTACCGAAGACAGGATTCAATTTGTCTTGGCCTCTCTCAAAATGGGTTTGAGAAGAAGGCTGGGGGATGGAAAAAGCGATGAAAAGCGCGAGGGGTGGGATGGGGCGCACAACAAAACAGAATGAGCGAGGGAGACGGAATTTTCTCTCGACGAGCAGGCGACCGAGTAATCAATAGCGCTCCATATTGAAGTGTATGAGCCATTCTGAGCCCTAGCATTTTCCTGGGAGCTTTAGAAACTTGGTGAATGACACGCGAAGCTGAAATCCTTCAGCGACGGGAAACTCGTTAAACAAACCACGTCCTAAAAGAGAAATAGCGTAGCCGTCAATATGGCGTTAGAACTAAATGATGATCAACAACGGAAGGCGGCGTCGGGTTATGACCAAGGAGCTGGACAAAAAATAAATAGTACCGTTCTCTTAGATAGTAAACGGAGACGTTTTAAGAAAAACTTACGCAACTGAGAATATTTCAAATTAATCCGAGCAACGGAACAGCATGGCTGACAGTGAGAAATTAGCCTTATAAATTGATTGCTGCCCTTAATCCAGAGAAAATTATCTCAAACCCCGCTAAGGGGCGAATTATGTATTCAAAAGCTCGTTCGTATATCTGAATTGAGATGAATCTCAGACCAATTATCGCAAAAGAGTGGGGTTTTTCATTTTAGGGGTGAACTTGGAACAAATTTTTGGCCGCGTTAATTTTCACCTATTCTTCTTAAGAATAATATATTATTTTGGAAGAATTTACGAAACTCCTCATGAAAAATAATTAGATACGAAAATTTCATTTACTCGATAAACTAATAAAACTTGTTCGGTTACAGCAATGAAGCATGTGAATGAAATTCGATTTTCGGAGGCGGAGAACAGTTACTGTGAATGAGAAGTTCATCAATTCAACAAAATGCTTGAGGAACAGTGCGGTTTGACGAAGTAAATATTGAAATAGGAAGCTAACAAGAGCTCTAGAAACGTAGGGCACAAACCCTTTCCAAAGTCCTGAATGCACGAGGAAGCCGGTCGGTGGAAATTCGCACACTCCTCAGCCAATGGCGAAAAGACGGGGTGAATGTGGCGGGGTGTGGAAAACTCCCTCGGATCAACGGCTCGGGAGATCCGCCAAACAGGAGGGTGGGTTTTTCCTCAATGAAAGGGAAGTGGCCCAGAAAGGAGGCACGGATGACGTCACAGCCCAGCGGGGCCCCTGAAGGGCATTCTCCGGCTGCTAGTCAGTTCAATCAATACGAGTTACTCGCCCTCCAAAAATGTTGGGAAATTCGGAAAATATAATTCATTCCGCTTCAACAAGTCTTCAGGTCGTCTAAACACTGCGTTCGACGAACCTAATCTGCAATTAGCACGTGAGAAGGGTCACCTGATTTCCAAGATGAAGAAATCAATCGGAGAAGATTTCAGTTGCATTTGTAAACAACAAGGATCTGCATATTGATCCTGCTAGGAAAACGGTCCAATACCAATGGAGCTTGCACGGAGGCGAACATTACACGGGCCTGATATATGCAATCAGATCGTCCACCTACTTAGCTGTTTAATAGAAAGGCCTTCCATGAGGAATTCACCATGTTTTCATACTGTAGTAGCTGCAATAAATGTAAAGGCCCCCGATACCACAGATTCGCAAGACATTTTTGGAGATCTAATGGCAAGCGGAAGGGAAGATTGTGTAGAATAACAGCTCTGCGTGAGGAGCTCACAGTTCGGATGGGAGGCACGGGGGATAGCGCCGTTTGATCTGTGTCGTACAAATAACGATCCCTCTTATGTATCTTGTTCTCTCAGAGCATCCAAGGACTCAGCTCAACAGGAGGAGAAGAAAAGATATGTGATCGTCTGAAAACAACACATCGCCTCTTTAACGCCGTAATAGGTTGTAGAGGATCGATTGAAGGCAACCAGCGCTCAAGCCTTCATGCTAACGTGCTGGAAACCACTGAAATATTGATTGAGCCACTTATTAAGTCATGCAAGCCGAGCAAGTAAAAGTATCAAATTCAAAATTTATTAGTAAATCGAGGTCAAGGCATAAAAACTTAAAACCCCATTAGGAAAAAAAAAATTTTTTTTTCTTTAATACGTGCCGTGTTTCCGCAGGCTAACAATACCTTATATATTCAGAAAATAAAGAGATAGACCACAGAAGATCTGATATTACACGTGTGGGGCATCAGGTAAGTTGGATATGTCATCCAAAAAGCATATCAGGTCAATATCCACGCAGGACTTACACTGGGAAGAAATAGAATAAACAAAAAACCTTTATTCGACATTACCGAGATCCCGAACAAGAAACATCGAAATAATCCGACTATTGGATTCCACACGCGCCAACGACACGGGTCGGTGAGAAGCATGGCCGAATATTTCAACGCATTCAACAGCTTTCAATCCTGGCGGCTGAGCGAGCTAATTCTAGAAACGAACAATATGAAAAACACTTATATCGTGAGGTTATACGATACTTTCGACGGTTTGATGGAAAAAAAGTAAACAACGAAAAATGACTGATTTATTCCGCACGACGTAAAATCCCAGGGATCAATTAGGTAGACGGTCTAAAACTAGATCAAGGATATCAAGGTGAGCCTGCTTGAGAAGAAACGGTCGTCAAACTCCAATGACGTTTGTTTTATCGTACAATTAAAACTACCCCTGTCACGCCTGTGCCTTGACGGATGAAGATACTGATGGGAATAAGGAAAAATGTTAAATAGGGTCGAGTCACAAGAAGCGAATGCCTGTGACGAATGGCTGCGTGCATTTTAATCGAACCACGACCAGATATAATTAGCCGTTGGCCCGTCACTCAAAAAGCAACTGATCCACTCTGGCCGTCCTTGAAAAAGAAAATTAACGAGTGTTCGAGATTCGCAGGTCAAGGAAGAGTTAGCTTTACAACGGTAAACCCCTCCCGCTGAGAACCAGTATTTAGTCGGTCCGAAACACCCGGGTGACTCGCCGGGCGTGTTTCGAAGAACCTCAACTGGTCGCTTGGAAGACAGTGAGAACGTTTACAACAGGAAATGTAATGTTGTAACACTACACTAATCAACGAATTTTGTGGAATTTGAAAGGTGCCAGTATCTGACGAAAACGTAAAATTATGTGCTGTGGTAGGATATACGTCTTCAATAATTCGCTCCCAGGATTTCAATGTACATAAGACTAATGTAGGTATGTCTCGAATTTTGTCGGGATATAATCGTATTTCTCTCCGTTGAATGACTAACACAGAAGCTGGGCAGTAACAGACAAGAAATCGCACGTTTTGAAAATGTGCACGTCCTATATTGCTCATCCGTCAAGACTTGTTGGTACCTTGAGAAAATAGAAAATTATAGAAATTGTATTCGTATGTTCAGACTTAAGTATGGAAAAACCACCCACAATATCAAATCGAGGCGTTCCCTTACCTGAAAACAGACGTAAAAAAAGTTCGTTAAAACGCGGAAAAGTGTGCAAGTATCAATCTCACCGATCATTTTAAATAGTTAGTGCCCTTAGAAATACATTTTACTACACAAATCTTTTATGCACAGCGAAAGTAATAATGACCAAGAGGAATTCGTGGTGATACAAAATCCAGTTGAAGCACTGAGACATTTCATTCCAGGAGGAATTCCACAGTCTGGCTAGATAAGAGCCACGAATACGGAGGTGGGCGAGATACTTTGACAAACAATGTAAAAAAACAAAAATGTATCAAGACTTCAAACCAACATAATTTCTTGAAGATTTTTCATCATCGAACTGCAAACTATTCGATCTTCTCATATTTTTACTATTCGCTACTCCAAACCATCATAAAAGGTCTCTTCTGAGCTCAAAACCTACAACGGTACTGCGGTCCTGATTATTCGAGGAGTACAGCGGATTGTTATTTGAAAATAAAGTGCCGTCCAAAGCCCAACATATTCAGCGTCTTACATTTAGTAGAACATGAGAACCCGAACGCATAGGTTTTTACACTTCTTACATTAAAAAACATTTTCAAAATTCCCGTTTCCCCGATATTCTGTCTACCTTCGGAATATCCAGGCTAAAATATTCCGAGGATGGACATCGGTTATGGAAGCGGACATCATTGAATAAAAAATTTCGAACGGTTTTACCCTTAGTACATCTATACTCCATTGAAACCTAACTACAGAGCTATCGGAGTATTTAAATATATTCAAAAAAGCTGAAATTGTATAACTTTGGGAATCAGTCGGATTGGTATTATCCGATGAGAGGAGTCTAATTTCCCTCGATTAGAATCTAATCCAATTTTTAGACCGGAAACACTAAAGCGAGTGTTTGTCCACAATCCAATTAAAACGCCATTGAAGAATATGATTGTGTATTCGTACTAATACAGACGCAAGATAATCTGAGCGGCCGAAAGAGGGCCCTCTATTCTCTCGAAAGTCGGAAAAGACCACTGTAACAACTCATTCATTTTCCTTTTCCGCTCAGATGCCGGCTTTCCCTCTTATTGGAAGTGAGGTTTACTGTTCTCCCTTTGATGTCTCATTTCGCCCTTTCAAATGAAATACATTCCTTTTGAATGAAAAGTTCCATTCCACCCGCGCTTCGGCGGGGTTGAGGTTCCTCGTTGATTCTGCTGTGAGTATTTGAACGGGACCAATTCCAAAATGCCAACCCGCGTTGTGGTTGAAGTGGATTTTATATTTAAATTGTGGGTTTATAGAGACGGTTGCTGCTTCCCGTCATATGTTCCAAGAGGTAGGAACACGGAGATAGTCACTAGTCAAATGCTTCCTGTGTTGTCTGAGTTTGAACTTTCATAATCTTCGTACATCGTATTTGAGGCGAACAGCGTAACACATCACTGAGGGAGTTCGATTTTGCTTGCCGCATTCCGAAGTTGGTGATATACATCACATTGGCTTTTTATTTTATGTCCAAAATACTACATCCAATTATTTCATTCGACAACTACGCCTTCCGGTTATTAACGTCGAGTGTCACTCGCGCGATTGTTGGAATGTCAAGCGTCGAAATGTATTGTATTTCATTGTAACAAAACTTTCACTCGGCTGCCACTCTTCTCTAACTCCCACGACCGCGCTGTGAAGGTTTCCGGTTCATTTTAATAAACTTAACCCTTTTAGCGATGAGCGAATTGATGTCAACGCAATCATAACCCGACTGATATAATCTCATTCGACGAAGAGCGGTTTTAGAGGTACTCCTACACTTACAGATTTACATAATGGACCTTTATCCCACGTGGGAGAATGTACACGTGTTAATGGGAAGAGCTTCTGGAGGATTTGATGAATTAATTTTCACTTGAGCTGGGAATTGCCAATTTCAACAACATATAAAAGTTGGGTAACGCATTGCTTGTCTGAACATTAATGGTAACCTGTACCTGGTTTTGGTAACCCTTACGTTGCTCGTTCCAATGCATTCCTATCTTTAAAAAAAAAAAAAAAAAGTGTTGCACAAAGTTTCTAGGATTTCTACTTTCACACTCTTCAATGTAAATTCGAACATTCGAAGATTTACGAGTAAAAAAAAAAATTTATTCTCTGATAGAATAAATTGTGGAAGAGAAGGTCGAATGTGTGAATTTACATGTTCATATTTTTCTTAGCCGAATGAGATCAATTATTGCAATTCTTAGCGAGGTAAACAGGAAATAAGTATGTACTCCTTGTCGCTTATGAGTTGGTAGAAGACCCATGGCCATTTACCCACTAATTTCTTCACAGGAAGAAGTAGAGCACGATTTTCACTAACCGCGTATTAGTGTGCTCAACAGGAGAACAATAAAAAGGTTAGCAAAACCTGTACTTGGAATCGCGAACGCTAAATTTACAAAAAAGCATTACCAAAAACAATAGATGTGCTATAAGACGCGTATGTATATAGATTGGCAGGGAAGGAGGTAAAATACGTATTCAATAGAGATAGTTTGGGAGATAGCTAATGGGAAGAAATAATCGAACATGAAGCGGACGAGACACGCAGGCGGAAATTTGATCAAGGGATTAGAGAAGTGGGGCCTGATTTCCTCTCGAAGTTTATTTGCCTTGCACTCGAGGCTCACGCAGTCGTTATGTGTAGCCAGATAAGATGCTACTACAACCTTGTAACTTTTGTTCAATACCAAATATCCGTTTTAAGGATGGCGAATGCACATTTTCCTTTGAGCTGTCTATAATAAGACTGTCTAAAGTCTGTATTTATGTTCACGATATATGAGGACGGATCGTTGGGAGTTCATGGATTTGAAACCTATGGTGGCCTTGGACAGTACCGGTCTTCGTAATGGTTCACGACGGAGGCTATACAAATCAAAAGCGCAGATGGTCACGACAAGCGCGGAAATCTAAAACGGTAATTGGTTCTCCACAGGATATACGAGAAGAAGAAAGTTGACGTGTGTTGAACATCGAACTTCCAAGAAAAAGCCTGCGAAGGTCGTGACGGTCTTATGTGCGGATTTTTTCTAACCGTCATCTTCTAGCCCCCTCTCCATTCATTATGCAACCCCCTAAGCGATGAGGGTGCCGGGTAATTTCAAACACACCCAACTGGCCTTCATTAGTCAAACAACCCCATCGAATGTATTCACGAGTGGGCCACTTCTCAAATCTAAAGAGCATTGAATTTCCAAGTTTCACGACGGTTTAGCAGTGAACGAGGCCGTTGGCCAGGAGGTCAGATTACTAATTAAACGCACAATACAACCTCTCGACAACCAAAACGGTGTATACAAAGTTACGAATTAACGACTGAAGGCCCGGGGTTGGTTCGTACAGACCCAGTCGCGAAACGAGCAATGAAAACAGGGCTGGAAGCGAATCCTGATTGAATATCATTACCTCGTTGGAGGTACGGAACTAATAGGGGATGATGAAAACGGTATTGCTGGAAAACCTCATTTTGTATGCATATTGCACTGTGCGGTACCCACGTACCGAAGGTAGAATAAAACAGAGTGGAAATAGGTATGAGAATTTCGAGTTGATTGGAAAGGCGAGGTTGGATTTTAAAGCGAATTCTCGTTGGACGCTTGCCAACTCTTGATTGAAACGAATATGGTTTACAGAACTTATCAATGATGAAACAAATATCCTGAGCAAACTTCTGGTGAATGAGCATGTGTGAGACAATATCAGAATAATGTAACGGCCTATGAAATGCCTAACGCTTTGAATCACTCACACTGTAAGACAATTTCTTTCAAAACCTACTAAGTTCCAATGAGTGGAACCGCCTCAATTTGGACATTTTCAATACCTCTTCGGCACAATGAAAACGATTTATGGCTGAGCCTCTAGGTCAATGAGATTGTTATATTATTATTTACTGTGTTTTCTGTCTGTTGTTGCTATCACGATCTAATTGTTAAATATCTTTATTATTATATTGGGCTGTCAAGTCCGTGTTACGTAAATAAATAAATAAAGTATGGAAGATCAAGATCAAAATCGCGGACACAAAGACGTTCACAATTTTTCGAGGCGATTTTGACAGTTGTTCCAGTATATTACAGATAACATTATGACGGAATCAAGGTTTTTATGTTCTTTAATAAACGAATTTTCGCCCCCATTATGATCATATTTTCTCAAAGCCTCTAAACATGCAGCGTAGACGAAAGTGAAACATAGAACCAGTGCGACAAGAACTAAACAAACATAAAAAAAAAAAATAAAAAAATAAAAAATTAAAAGCAATATTGAAGGGATTAAATATAACAACAATAATTCAATAGTTATGAGCAACGACCCAAATTTGGTCGGCGATCCAACTTCTTCGCTTATTACTACAAGGTTGAGACGATTCCCGAACGGAGCGCTGAGTTGCTTATCAAGTTAAGATAGAAAGAACTCTGTAGAAAGACTCGTTGATCTGTTCTTATTCATGATTTGATCAACGGTACTTCATGTAATTATTTTGTTCTCAAATAAAGGTGTTATTTGAGTGTTTGGCCAAAAGTCGGCTGATAATGTCCCAGTTTTGTTAATAAAATGAAGCTTTAAGATCTAAGTTCAACCAGAGTAATGCGGATATTCTCACACTCAATGTTAGTAAGCTGAGTGCAAAACACCGCTCAGTAAAGAACGTAGAATGTTTTTGGAGGATAAGCTCCCTTTCTGCAGTAGCAAGGTACAGAAAAAGTTGCTCAAGCTCGTGATAATGGAATTTTGCTATCTTCCTTCCTCGAACATAATATAATACACACCTGAGTATCGTTTTCACATAGCATCACTTTAATGTTACTTAACGTACGTTGAAGTACACATCAAGTATGCACCAAATAATAAAAGACCTATCAAGAAGCCAGAGACAAGTAGCCATTTTTGTAAAGTATTTTATTCAACATATGAGATTACCAAGGGGCTGCAAAACATGCACATTGAGAAAGGTCAGGATTTCCTCCGGGGAACAGCGTAAGGTTACGTCGTTAGAAATTCGACCCAAGTCTCCACACATTGCCGAATTGATTACGGTCTCCTCCATCGAGTCTACGGTCGTCGGCTACCTACTAAATGGGAAGGCAGGCTACTGGAAGGCAACCTGATACGTGAGTTGAACGCTAACCATTCATCAAACTATAACCAACTAAATTGGTATACCTCAGGTGAGGATGGAGAAGAAATCGGAATCCTTCAATTTTATCGGAAGGGTGGCCGATTCCATTTAGCACACATGGTATGACCCTTCCGAAACGTCTCCCTTAATTTTTCATCGTAAAGCTGTAGCTACTTGTAATTCTTGAAATTTCGATTTCATCGCTTTGACGCGCGAAATTGATAACTGTTACAAAAAACGGAGAGGATGGGGGACTCCGGTGTGCTTCTATTCACATTTACGGAAACCTCCAGGTTGTCGAATAAAATTGATAAACCGGAACATAAAACGTAAGAGTGTAGCAGTTTTATTCCGTTTCCTTCGCGAATCGATACTCAAAGTTGCGATTAGTCAATAAAACCTCAATTGTCGAACAGATAATACAGGATTGAATGATCTGAATAGAATCGATCTTTGAGATTTGCTTAGCCTTTTAAGAACATTGTATCAGGATAGCCTCAAAAACTAACTTTCTTTGATTATCCATCATTTAAGACTGCGAAATAAAAAATCATCATTGAGTGAACTGATTATTATCACCGCGACAGTTACAAAAAATGAATGGGATTGCAGTGATCGATATCAGTACCTTCCACCACCTTAAACTTTTCTTGGGCGGTTTCGTTGGGTTTTTGTCGAAACCCAAACGGCAGATTGGCCGAACTTTTGACAGCCTCCAACAACTTCCCTCCGGCCGGCACAGTTCATTTCCCCGAGCGCGCGATTTCGGAGAGAAAGGAGTTTCTCTTTTCTGGTAAATAAAAAGTGGATGCGATAAAATTTCACTGGCGTGATCAGAAATCAAATCAGCGTGGGGGAACTGGGAACAGGTCCGTTGGTCTTTCATACTTCACGAAGTTCAACCCACGGGTTCAATTTGGACGCCTTTGGCTGACAAAAACCAGCGGCACTCAAACTTTCTTCTGCAGTCATATCCATAACGACGAGATTTCTTAATTTACTCTAGTGACGGCGACTTTCCTGATGGTGCAAGTGGGACAAAGCATAAGGCTAGGCGGCTCAGGGCAAAGTCGAAATACGGCAATATTCAGGAAGCATTTCTCTAATTGGTGTTCGTTCAAATTTAGGCACTTTCTGATTTTTTGGAGTGAGTACCCAATTTCGTCACCATTATGAACCATATTTCTGATTTCAGGATTTTGATTTTAAATTCTAATAGGAAGTATCACTCTCACAATTATCTGTGCGCAACTTCGTTCATCAATAATCAAACTTACAAATACCCACATCATTCCCATTGTACCCGCCCGGAAGTATTTTTAAGGAAGAATTACCCATATCTCCAACGGCCCATTTCTATGGTACTAATGTAGAAGAACTTTTAATAAAGAAGGATTAATTATCCTTGGTTCTGTTTACTGTCGTCCTTGGACACGAAGTTTGGAATCCCCACTAATCTAGCCATATACCGGCCACCGTCTTCTCATAAGTAGCCCACTAGATAATAGTGAGTCCTAATAGATTCCATCGAACGAGTAGATGGCTATCAGATTTTTTCGAAATCGCCCAAGGTAAGGAGTGGTGCCTGAGGAAGGTGCTGGGCTGCGGGCATATGCGGCATTAGAGGACGCGAGCCGGTCTCTAGGTCATGTATAGGTGCAACCCATCGGACCAGTTTGACCCAGATTGGGTTTTACAAAAACCTGAAGAAAAGTCCTTGGATTTAGAAACGTCGTAGGAAGATATAAAAAGGTTCACCTGTATGAGCCATTTGAGAATGAAAAATTCGAGTGATAAAACGGTAAACGTGTTATGTGAGGGCTAAAAAAGTCACGGATCATAATTAGATCATTAGATTTGTGAGTCGCGAAATTTTCGCATTTTAGAATGCTGTAGTATCACCGATCCAAGAGCCCCCTTTTTCTAGAGGGTGGCATCAATTGAAATCGATTCAACTACAGGACCATACCACAGAAATATACGGGATTTTCCTCCAAATAGTGTTCCAGGACTTGATTATACATGTCAAGTAAACATGGAATACCACAAAAAAACTAATTTCCAGAAATTCATCTTCAAATAATATTAAGGGGGAAGTACGTACGAATTCGATCAACAAAGCCATGTTTGTAATAATTAGATGAATTTGTACTCAATTTAATTTCTGAGCTTATTACTGGTTTATCTGTTCATATAATTAATGATAAATTGCATGAATGATGATCTAGCTCGAGGGGTGGAAAGTTTGGCTCTCAACTAAATTATGGAGAAAATTGGACATTTTCACGAGTTTGGGTCATCGTGACCACATTACGGGGAAGCTTATTGGTAGAGAGTGTAATCAAACAGTGATGATTAATGGATGTGTTTTCAGTTCAACTATCATTACTGTCAGTTCAGTAATGGCGGAGAGGGATAGCTCACGGAGCATGTGACAGATTCACGACCACAGAAAACTCTGAATGTAGTTCGACAGGACCAAATGTTACTAAATCCTAATAGTTAGGGCGTACAGGAAGAATTCCGGGACTGCCAAGGAGGGTTCAGGTGAGAAGCTGGTAGATTCCTTGCATTCCTCATGCACTTTTTTTGCGTGTTGATACAAGGGTGAGTGGAGGGAGTGGAGTATTCTATTGGACGGATGAACCATTGTTCAATAAAATCACTGGAAGAATTTAAAATTCTCACCTGCTGAAATTCGAGTATAGAGCTTCTGTTATCCTTTAGTGTCTTGGACGATGTTTCAAAAATTGACCAAGAAAAAACACTGACACCTAGGAGGGCGGGCTGAGCAATCCCATGACTAGTCGGCACACGCGGAAATATAACATGCGGCAAAATCAAATACCCGGCTTTAGAGGTGGGGCAACAGGGGCAAGACTCCGGGATGACGAAAAATTCTTCGAAATTAATTCGGTCGATATTCTCTGTCCTGGCGAGGATGAATGATTATCTTCTCTATTTTTTTTTTTTGGGATTACACTAAGATTCTCAAATATGAAACCTTGTCCCTAAGAAAGCGATCTGAGCGAGCGGCACCAAGCGGCTTGGGCACTCACTCAAAGCTGACTGGGGGCACCTACACTGCTCCTACCGAAAGCTACTACCCATTCCGCTTTATTCGACGCTCTCTACTACCCGCCTCCAACATCTATGACCTCCCCCAACCCCCTGACAAAACGATATTGAAGCACAACTGCCCCCCTTGTACCGGCATCCACCATTCAATCCCTTTTGCCATTCCGTTCCAGAAACGCGGATCGGAGGAGCCAGATTAATAATAAGGGGGCGGATGGGAGACTAGTGGCCTTTCTCTGTGTCTGAGGTACTCGAGAGGGGAAGGACGAGCGCGATTAAATCTGCAAAAACATCGTCGAGGGAGGTTTATAGGGGATGGGATGTCTGAGAATGATAAAGGACGCACATAGGGAATACGATAGCCAATTTAAGACCTTACTCGAGAAGGTACTAACGAGAGCTCAAGCTACCAGAATATTCACTCGTTGAACCAAGAACACAGGGAATCAGTTTTGGTTGGGGTGATTTGATGGGAATTGTTGTAAAGGTTATATATATTGAAGATTACCGTGTTAGCTACAACAATAATTCCACAGTGTAGGTTCTTGGCGGAATCATGGAATTCTTTTTAGAATAACAAAAATATTTTAAAAATTTGCAGCTTTACCTCACTTTTTTACCCCACTGAGAGTCCAGGAATCATTCATCCCATTTTGTGGATAATTTCGGTAGAGTGTCCACAAAAATTGTGATTTGGTGTTTTTCTATGAAGCGAATCGCAAAATTTCCAACTTTACGATACGGTTAGAAGAACAACTTAATCCCTCTAATATTTTATTTGGCCACCTTCCAAATTCGAAGATGAAGAGGTTCCGGAAAAATAACCACCCAGTTATAATGAAAAGCACCAGATCTACCTCACTACACAAGGAAGAGCCAGAGGGGGAAAATCATTTTCTTTTTCCTCCTCCAAATGATTCCGTCTCAATGGTCTAATCCCGGCTCCAATCAAGGCTGTACCTCAGCAGCCGACCAACCTCTCGAGTAAGAAAATGAAAAAGCACCGGGATGAAATGGCCTGACAACACGGAAAACCTTTTATACGTTTCATACTATTGTCCGATTCATCATCGGTAAAAAGGAAATAAAGATGTCAGCAGCTGGAGTTGAATTTCCTTTCTCAGTACAATCGACGGTTCAATCAATTTATATCAGCTTGTCAGAGACTAATATAAGATTCTTAAAAGAAGCAATGTGAACAGAAAATGCGTTAAAAAAGTATTATCAGAGAATCGGGTGTCGTATTATAATGAGCGTAGTAGAATCGAAAGAACCTCTGCTGGACTGAAGGGCCACGAGTTTCCACAACAAATTCTTGAAATCGGTTGAAGCAAAAAATATACAAATAGCCTATATTTTTTCAATGGTTTATAATTTAATTTAAAGGTATCCTGTGCGCTTGTTCGGATTAAAAAGATAACTGAAATCACTGACGTACTACGAAGATAGGTACACCGATTAATCATCCTGAATGTCTATCTCGCCTTGCACAAGAATGACTAAAATTTTCCATGGGCCCGAAAATTGGCATGTGTCATAGAATACGGTTTGTGTTTCAAAGGTGCGATTTAGTATTGATCAATAAAACCGAAAGTCTTGACAGAATCAAGATATTGGACTTTCATGATAAGGCGTCAGGCCACACGAGTATATTAGCTGTTAGCAACATGGAGGAGGCAAACTTTATGCCTCAGGGATGGATAGAGGAAACGAAACGGGACGAGTGATGATATGACCATGCCAATCAGAGCCCAAGTTCGACACGGTTTGTACATCGGCCAGTGGCACCATACATATCGATCGAAGACTGGGACCTCCTGTTTACACTAGCGCTGCTCAGATTAACCTGGGTTGACGATGATGGGAAGGAATGGGAAGCGTAGAGGGTACGGAGGAAGGTGGGATAACAAGGTGTCCCCACGTCCCCGCGTTTCCCCACCTCGTCCCCGATCCAAGTCTCCTAATTTCAATTTAATTACAAATCACCCCGTCCTCCTCTTCTCCAGCACTTCCTGCCTGATCTAGGACGTTTTCCTAATACAATCGCAAGTGATCAAGGGCATGATGTGAGAAGACGAAGAGGGGGTCTTGATAACATAATCACTCGCAGTACTGACGTGGCAGGGGACGACCCGGATGCCAGAGAACTGGCCTCGATGGCAACATCTCAACATACATAACAAGTCTTCCTCATTATATTAATATCTAGGAATATGGAATCATGTTGTTGTACGTTCAACACAGATCAGGGTTTCAAATTAAATAATGTCGGATACATCCGATATCTAAATTTTAAAAATGTCGTACATTGTATAATGATTATGGACGCGAAAACGTTGGTTTGGATGAGATTTCTTCAAAAGCAGAATGGTCACATCTCAATCGATGGTGATTGATCAACAATCGAAATTGATGTTGGAGCTTAGAGGTCATACATGCGTCTCGACTGTCTTGTTTGGGTCTCGACGGAGTCACGCCCAAGACAAACCCACGTTCTTTATGAAACCATTCGCATTCACGGTCTCTCTTGGGATACCGGTAAGGCTCGATGTGATGATTGAGGTGGGCTATTATTGGTAAAGGTTATGCCAACGAGGCGAAGGGAGCAACGCCTCGAGGAGATCACGAGAACAATGCATGTCGTAGAAACCTTCAAATTATTCCTCGAATGAAATGGGGCTACTTGTTCGCTTTACGGAACCAAGAAGACGTCGATAAACTTCTTCGATGTACAGACGTGGCCGCTCGATAAATGCTTTTATAGGGAACCCTTCGATTAAGTTCCTTGGTTGGGCCGGAAAAGCGTACACAGTACCTATACTAGTATTACCCAATTATCTCCATTCCCCGTTTTTCGCTCGTAAACTGATACCCTCATAATTCAACATTGGACCAGGAACGGAACTAGAAAACATCTATGTTGAATAGTGATTCAAAACAATATAACTTATTCCTCAAAAGTCCTTATAACTCTACTATTTTATGTTGTTTAAAGCTCAACTCCGCAACCTAATAGTATCAGAGTTATTATATCAGCATCTCTCAAACCACCTTTCCTCCTAACTCTTGTGGTCGAATAACCGCCGAGAGGAACTACAGAATTGGTTTTTCCTCCGTCATTCCAGTTTAAACGATTTACTGCGTCTCGTTAATTGCGTAGTTTAAATTTAATTGATCGTTCTCGAGGAAACCAGAACAGTGAACTGCTTAGTCCGTCAGAGTCAGGTCGAGATATCAGACACAAGTGTGTTCAACCATGTCAGATTCGCGTGTAAGTGCCAACCTGGAGGAGTAAAATCTATATTGGAGCAAAAATGGCATGATTGAAATCAAAATCAAATAATGTTTTCTTAACACTGACATATTCGGCTATGGAGGCTCCAGAGATGAAGAAATTTAGTTGAGAGTGCGAAATGAAAGTTATATCATTCAACGAACAAGAAAGTGAAGCCTAATGAAGGGAAACATTCTAAGACCAACTCATCATGGCCGCTCTCATCGTGCTGGTTGAATTTCAAACTCTTGTTAAGACTTAAGAATGGCCTAAGTAAGCTGAGAAGGAGAGTTAAGATTGGGGAAGTACTCCCATCTGTAGGAAGAGATGATAAGGTTCTCAAATTGATTCTTCGAGGAAATGCTTTACGTGGACCCACGTCTCCTGTAACGTCTCGACTGAGAAGTATCTCCAAAAGGAGACAAGTCTCGCTTTTTTTCGCATGGGATTATCATGAATATGGAAATGAACATAGGAGCTTCGAAAACTCGGGACCTGAAGCTTCTGGTTGCAGCGACGATATAAGATGGGCATTGGAAGAAAACGACCCACATAAACTCCGTTGCAGGAAACGAGTTTGAGTGGAGTGGAAGCACCTGCCCGAAATAAAATGTAATACTTGAGGGTTCTGAGTTCTGAGCAGTCTCATCTCATCAAATCATCCTACAAAACGTAGGTATTAACTGCTGATGCCTAGAGCATCACAAAGATTAAGAAAAAAAACGCGGTTATTCCTTGAATAATCAACATATGTTTTCATGATAAAGGTCAACCTTTCCGATTCGGCTCAAAATTTTTAATTTATAATGTATTAATTCATCCGTTATTTTGAGCAATTTTATCGATATCACCACAGCCCTTAGACCCACATACCCTACATGGTGTCTCCCAATATAGAAACTGCAGCGGTGGACCTACTATGAGCTGATATAAAAGGAAATTTCATGAAAAGCTTCTATGGGACAAAGGCCTGTGGTTATCATGAGTTACACGGCTATGAATGAAAGTGCGGGGATTTATAGATCAAAATGTAGTATACAAGTCAAGTGAGATGAAGTATTGATGTGATTATTTTATTTAATATGTTCGCGCCCCGATCATTCATTTTCAATTGAATAACCACAGCCTCAGCCCTACAAACGCTTTCCATCATCATACAAATGACTTTACTCAGTTTCCCTTCCACGCACTCCTTAAAAATTATTCCTTACTATGAGTTAAAGAGGGTAGAGATTTTGTCGTGAATTTATAAACAAGAAGAGCGCTAAAAATCGATTACGAAATTTGAGCCGCCACACAAACGAACATTGTAAGCATAGGGTCATTTGGGGACCGAGGTCTCAACGGGGTTGGAAGTTGTTAGGACACATTAAATCATGTGTTAAACCTTCTTGAACTTTCATTCTTGTTATCTTAATTAATTCAGTACGACTGTTAATTGTTTGAATAAAGGGCATGAAATCGTTGCAAGTGGGTTTAGAATCGACCCTCTTGCATGATGTGCGGTACGATGCACTGTGACTCCCTCAAGAACTGTCCATAACTGCGATGTCCGGACTCGGTAAGATAAAACCGAGATCTTTACCTAGACGGAAATAATTAATGTTGACCTCGTGGGAGGCTTGAATGTGATCTTTCCTCAACGAGCCCGTACGCGACGTGTCTTTATTATGTGCATATACATCGACTTTACCACTGCTAGTACGGTGATTTTCTCGTCAAAATTCCACCTCCGAGAGTTTGAACGATAATGATGGTTGCGCAAGGTTTTTTCCCGTCAAGTGCTAACTTTCTCTTGGAGTTTCGTCGTTGTTTAATTCAAGCGACGAGCGTACTCCATTCCGCATGCATGGCCTCTCTCACCCCCTCAGACTCTTTTCTAGGCTCATATCAAGCTTTTCAAAACAGCCGTGATTCGTTAATTAGAGGCGTTACGTTGATTTTAGGCTTCCATAGAGAGAAAACAGACTCGATCCCTTTGCAAGAGAGTTCGTATACGTCACGACACACTGCTGAGACAGACGGATCATCACGATTGAGGTTTCAATGCAGGTCGGTGAAGATAACCAGTTTCAATTAATTTTCGAATTCGAAATATAAGGATCGTTGAGGTAGTTTTTGAATTATTCGTATGCTAGTGTAGCAAATGTGTAGCGTATCAGCTCGGACTACAACTTAATAAGTAAGAAACACGTCTTTTAGGCACATCCTGAATTCGGGAGTGCCCACTACCTGAATAGGCAGCTGAAATTATACAGGCGTACACAGCTCCATTAGAACTGTGATAATGTGGAAACAGTGTGGAGTAGTGGAAAAATCGTTATTTGCTTCCCAAAAGTTCCCAGGAATATCCACAATAACTGTTTTGTCAGCAGTTGTGACACCTTAGATAAGGAGGCACAAGGTTGAACTCAATGTTTTATAGTTAGGAAATTGGTATAATAGGCACGGGCCGTGGTGAAGGTTGGCATACAGATGACCTAATTACCTGCCAGAGGCCCAAAGTCCCGGCATGGCGGCTCGTGCAAGGAATACTCTCTTGAACAGGGACGATCAAGGTGACTAAACATCGTGAGGTTCCTACAAAGTCAATGATGAATGATATAGTCACATTGAGGGGTTTTCGTTGTTATTAACATCCGGATCAAGAGAAATCCAAAGATGGACTTTTGGTACAAAGCCTTTTCACGCCCATAGAACAAGAAGATTACTACAGCATTATCAGTTCATTCTTCTCAGAATGAAGATTCGAGAATCAACCAGGGCCTAATATGTCCTACTAATTTCAATGTACAAACATTTAAATCGAATTCTTTCAAAATCAAATTTTGTTCGAAATTTACGACCTTATGGCATCAAGGCTGGTGATTCATTATTGAACAGAAGTCAATATCTTGGTAAGGCTATCATAAGATAAATACGTAACACCTGACGCGAAATTGCTTTGAGTGCAGAGATGGATGCTCCAATGATGAAAGTACGTCACTGAAATACTAGAGACAGCTATTACGTCAATATTATGTGGCCAACAATGATTCATAATGTTTGCAATAGTTTTTCTGAAACCACGCTGAAAGGGGAGTGGGTATAACAAGTTTAAATTGCCTCGTTTCATCGGCCTATCGTATTTTACGCTCCAACTTTTTCCATCGCAATTATGAGCTAAGCCGAACCAGTTTCAGGAAAGACGAGACTCCAGTTTCCTCTTCAGGGACTTCTGAGTAATGATGGCCAGAGGCTTGAAGAATATGAGAAATGGAAATAAGGGAGAGATTAAGGTTTTTTTTTCAAAATCAAATATGGATAATACATCGCACTAATTTACACTTTAATGAGAAGAATCGACGTGTTATCATCAAATTAAAAGGTGACACTAGACGGACTATGTTTTGTGTGCTTCAGAAAATTTGTTGCCTTCTTTGTTGTGTCTTCCAAAAAGACCTGAGAATTATCATTGAGCTACACCCAGCTTGTCAGGAATGAAGAAAAGGAATAAAGCTCGAGCAAACATGTGAGAAACCTCCGCCTTCCGATGTCACTCGAAACGATGATTATAATGAGAGGACTGTAGCCTAAGTCACTCATAAAATATCCCGTAAGGGAGAGAGAGAGAGAGAAAAAAAAGTATAGTCTACGCATCTATGATGAACTACTCTGACCCATGAATCAATTTGTTTGTCACTATTACGATTTGCCATTGTCCACGAGCGATTTGACGGACCGCCGTTTTGTGGGTCAACGGTGCATCGAAGTATACGTTTGTTCATGATAGATCGCCATCCCTCAACACGTTATACGGGCTTTTGTCCGGTGTTGAGACCATTAAGGGCTACTGGGTAAGAGGGTGAGTAGGCCAAACGTTTCAGAGACGGTGCCTCGTATATGACGATGGCTCTTGCCGTAAATCTTGATGACCAGGGGAGCTAGCGAGGGGTCATCGCACAATAAAGGGTTTCATAGTCGTATATCACAGTGAAGACGCCATTTTGGACTCAACACCGTCAGACAAATAGTGGTTATACCGTTTATCGCCCAATATTTGAGGAGGCGAGAGGGGAGGATCGCAATAGAAATGAGATGGGCTACTTCGCCACCTGTAACACTGCCCTAACAGTTATAAAGGCTAATTGAGATATTGCACAAACTTTCGAGGTGATAGAGAGTAATAGGAGGCGGCCGGAATGTAAGTTAATCATCACTTACAAAATCTTCACTTGATCATCACGGACACAAGGGTCTTTTATTTTCATGGTAATAATAAACCGAAATTTGTATTTACAAAAAAGCCGATATGAAAAGTAGGTGCTAACCTACTGAAGTAAAAGTAATATAAGTATCAATTTGTTTCGCCAATAATTTCTCTAGATTTTGGTTGGTTATTCCTTGAATAATCAACCTAATATGCTTTCATGCAAAAAGTTAATCTTTCCAATTCGGCGCAGAAATTTTTGCGTCCGTCCGTCCGTCCGCCGTCCACGCCGAATTTGATAGTAAAATTTTTTATAAAAAACTGAAATTTCGGTCAAGGTTCCGTTTCCGGTTCCAGTTGTTCCTCGAAACTTGTCAGCCCGATAGGACCAAATTTGGGGGTGGTAGGGGTCAAAATGTGTTTTCAAAAAATGGATTTTAGATATTTTCAGCGATCGAGGCGTGTGGGGTATCATTTCGTACTAAATTTAGGACGCTGAATTCAAGGAGACGGGTCCCGGAACGATTTTTTTAATTTTATGTTTTCCCATGCTTCTATCCCTAACTAAAACGACTAATAATATTGATTCTAATAATATTAATACGGTAAATTTTTTGCAGTATGATGACACTCCAAAACTATCGCTCAGAGCATTGAATGTGGGTTGCTTATGTCTACAAAAATGTCCTGATACATGATGGCTGATGTTCATTATTGGCTGACCTATCTCGCTACCGCCAAAGCGGTGGCCATCAGGGCCTCGGCCTAAATGAAGCAAATATTTATCTTGAGTTCCACTAAATGAGTCAGGCCTGGAGAGTATAATTTACCTAAGAAAAGGAGTGGGCCAACTTTGTTCGCTATGAGATTCCCAAGAGAGCTGGCGAAAAGTCCGTAAACAGGGGAAAACATTCGGACAAGTTTATTTGTATACGTTCCATTTCGTTTTACGAACAGCCAAAGGTAGTAAAAAGAAGGGAAAATTGAACGGAGGGGACGGGAATGCGAGAAGAGGGGTCCTTCTAGCTGAAGAGATAAAAGAAGTGAGCCTCCAAGCATCACTAATGAGGTGTTAGAACTTGTACCTTACCGAGAGATGTAGATTCTCTTACGATTCACTGAGCATGGAGTGGCCACTTGGGTGATCTCAGGATGAAGAATATGGATGCTCTAACCTTCGGACATCCACGTCATTACCAAAAGAGTCTGGCTGGACACATGAATGAATGAAAGGCAAGATGAAAGAGGAGAATAGTTTTGTGCGTATGTTCGCACACCATGTTTCCGACGGATAATCCTCGGACTATACTTAGGGGAGGTACGAGTATTGACATAAAATTATTTAAGAATTATTTGAACTAGCATGAGTCGAACAGATCATTTTCTTGTTTCTAACCAACAACATCTATAAATATTGTTCGGGCGCAGCCCAGTTCCTCAGTTTGGAAGACCCTTTTGTGAGATCGGGCAGACGAACGGGCCGCACAACTTGATAAACCCGTGCTATTTATGTCCTCTTAATTTTGATCAGAATAGAACGCGAGTTCTCCGGTAGGAATGGAATGAAAGGCCACCGTAAACAAGACTGACAGGAAATACCGTCGGCCATTTTTAACCTTTGATGATGGTTCTGCTATGAGCTACGTCGTCCAGGTAGGGAGAAACACATCTGTATAAAGTATCTATCCACTCAACAACGCATGCATTCGTCGCGGGATCGATTTGATTCAGACAATATTGGTTGGTCCGTTCTCCTGCCTTCAACTTGAGGAAGGAAGACCGTATCTAGAGAAATATCACAAAAATAATGTTTGTTGTTCAAGCGGTTTTAGCTACGAACGATTTCGCCTAGTAAAAGAGGCGTCAGATGTGAAAAGTGATAGAACAAACCAGGTTAAAAAACTGTTTTGGCATCGGACAAAAGCCGACTATGGCGCATACAAGTACCACCAACTTCAAGACGCTCAACATCCTCGACTTGAGTTCGACGGTTATGCAGTAAGGACTCACTTGACCCAGTTCCTTTGAATCTACCTCACTTAAGCGCGTTTGCAGCGTTAATCACTTATCCAATCTGAATTTTCACAGAAAGCGAAGTTTTCATACAGAAAAAACGTAGAAGTAGAATTAGCGAGCTGAGGGAGCTCACTGCGACCTAAGTAATTGGGTGCATGGTACCGTCACTGAGGAACAGAACCACACATTAAGTACTGTCGCAGTAGGCCAGCAGTATTTCACGAGGAGACCGATACCTCGAAAGCCTTAGGGAAAAAAAATGCTGTCTTTCGTTGTAGCAATGCGAATTATCTCTAAAGGCACACTTGAGGCATACTTATATTATTATGTAAAAAAAAAACTATATCGTCGGTGAAGCGGCAACATGCTGTAACTCAATTTTTGGCCAAAATGAGTTAGTAATCGATCTTTATAGAAAATTCCATGACGGATCGATTGGTGAAGTCAGATTATCGAAAAAATCACTTCCAAGGCTAATATTAACAGTACTGCCAACATGGTAACTGATAGTAACTGATAGTAAAGTGAGGCAACATGCTACAATTCAGCTTACTTTTTCATTGAAAATTAATGTTTAAATTAGTGTAGATTGATCAAAGGGGGTCAGCCATTCATGGAATTGCTTCAAGTTTTAGGATCAAGAAAGTAGTTTTGAAATTATTCAGTTTTTTGTCTCTCCTGAAAAGTTGATAAAACTGAGTTATAGCATGTTGCCGCTTCACCGACGATATGAGCAAAACTAAAATATTTCTAATAATTCTCCTTTTTTCCAAGGCAAGTTTAGTGTGATGTTTTCTGACTTTCCATCTATAGAAATTCACTAAGAGCACACTTGAAGCAGCTGCCTACATTTAGTGGGGCTCACTCATGTAGGATACGAGACCAGCGGCTTGCATCCAGGCTCACAGCAGCAGTACCGATAAGGGGGAGTCGGTCAAAACAGTGTTCACGACTGTAGCGCAGGCTAACAACCTAGTTGAAAATCATTAAAATGTTTATAACTTCCCAATGATTCATTATGACATAAATTCTCCATGAAATTTAGTCCCAATCTCTCTCCATTTACCATCTGTTTGGTTTCATATCCGCTGAGTTATAAAAATGCAATACACAAATAGAAGTAATCCATTCCATTTGATATTCCCAAGCTCGTGTTCGGTACCAGAATGAGAATAACACCGTATACCGTTCACTGAACTTGGTCGAAGAAGGTTACTACCAAACTTCCTCAACCACAACGAAGACTGTCGATTCTCACTCCTGATAAACAACTTCAGGCGACCGTGTAATATAAGTTCCACAGGACAGTTCGGAAACGGGTTTCTTCTTCTGCAGAAAAGATGAGATTTCTCGTTTCTACGGTATCGTAATTAACTGTCGAAAACATTGAGTAGGAAGGACGGTCAAAGTTTTATTGTAGGATCAGCGTTGGTGTGGCAGCTGAAAGCCTTTTTATGTTCACTTTTACGCTGTTAGGGAGAAAAAACACCACCAAGTGAGTTGAGGAGGTACGTAAGTAAAATATCTAACTTCACCTTATCGCGAATTCGGATAGTCTCGACTCATGATGTTTCTCACTTTTGCATAACCGCCAAGCTTGTTCGATAGAATCGATATGCTCGACAAAGGCAGTAAGTTTCTTTCTTTTTTGTTCAATCCTAACTATTGAGCAATCTTACTTTTGAAGCACCCATTTCGCCCTTACTGTTGAGCGATTGGGCTGAAAGCGAGCGTGGAAAAATGGTTTTCGTCCCAATCTGATGTTGCTGTACATTGTAATGGCCTTTACCGGCCAGTACGGCGGACAAAAAACGCCCTTTTAGGAATTCGCGTCTACAGATGTCAAAAATACAAAGGATAAATGTTGGAAAAAGAAATTTTCTGTTTCTGTCAGTACGAATACAAAGGTGTGCTACTCAAATAAGATTGATCAGCCGAAATAATATCTAGTTTATCATAACATTAGTTCAGGATTGATTCGACATCTACCAAACAACAACGAATGATTGGCAATTTACGGCATAAACTCAACTATTTTTGGGCCGAATAAACAAGAACGGATGGAACAGCATCTTTGCAATGAGTTTAGTTTTGTATTGATCCAGCTTCACCCTTAACTCAAACAGGAATATCAGAGTAGTTTAAGATTGTTCCAAAGAAGCCTTTAGTAAGCAGACCCTGTAATAAGACTTGGTTGTTTGGCGAGTGATAATTTTCACTGTTGAATGAAAACCTTTTGACGTCTCCTCTTCTTGCCACGGAGGTCAGATAAAGTTCTTCATAGCGAGCGCCCTGTCGTTTCAGAACACCGAAGTGATTGCAAACACTGATTGCGGATTCAGTTATAGCAGAAAGTAATTGGTCCTCAAAAACATGAGTTTAAAGGATTCTAAAGGTTCGCCGTTCATGCCCCTTTTTTCTATGAAGGAAATTTGATGTACTCGCGAAGATGTGCGGAGTAGAGGTGTATACCAGAAATACAAAACTATTATCATGACGTAATCAGCAAATCAAATAAGTAGTTCAATCTGCAGCACTGCCAGCTAATTTCCTTTCTAGTCGGTAGGAGAGTGAATCGAGCCTTTAGAGTATGTGGATAATGATTCAAAAATGTATTACTCTTTATGAAATAAAACACGCCTGTATTCAAATTCCGACAAAAAAATCCCCAAAATATTTTTGACAAAAGTATGTATACTTGAAATGAAAGTTGATTGTTTGCAGTCTACTCGCGAATGCTATGAGAAATGGGTTGGATTCGTTCGACGGATCCATCACTTCAAGTAGGACCTTTTGACTGCGTAAAAACAGGCCCATTTACAAATGCACCCTCTCTCAATATAAATCGAAAACATTATTAAAAAGAATAATAAGTCACGCTTACCATAATGTTTCGCTGAGGAACAAGTGTGGGATAACTAGCTCTCCAGATCGTCACCCTGCAACAATACAACTGAACGTAAAATTCTGCCTTACAATGTCAAAAATACAAGACCAAGAAAAGGAAATGGTAGCAGGGTTTGAGTCACCAAGCAGTCTGGCACGTCGGAACACACAAACAGCTTGAAAACGAATTGGACGATCGCCAATAGGCAGGAGATAATAGTTTGAAAGCTTCAACTGGAAACAGATGCTCTGAAACTCGGTATCGGATCTGATTATACAATCCAGAAAGGGGAATTAATTAATTGATTAGGAATTCATCAGAAGTAGAGCATTTCTAAAGTTAACTAACAATCAAAAAGATAGATATCATGGTTCGCGAAAAGTTGGTCCGACAAAACTTGATAGCGATTTTTCAACAATTCATTATGCGCAGAAGAGCTTATCCAAAGATTTAAAAAAAAAAACTTCACAATTCATTGGCATCATAACATTAAGACTCCTCTAGCAAAATCAATAAAGTTCAGTAGGCAATCTTTCGCACAGGAAAGAATGCGGATGTCTTCTGAATCCCAATGGCCCCCTGCGGTTCACAAAGAGTTTCCCCGGATATTTTATCGCCACCGGCGCCCTTGAATGAAGAATGCGGTCATCACAAGACGCAAGAAATGATGCATAATGCATACGAAGAAACATCCTCTAAGGAGGCTGAAAAAATAAATTGTCCGACAAATTCACTTTCCAGGTCACGTTCGCGTTGCTTCAGAGTTTATAGTCACGTCGATCAACAGCGAAGATACGGTTGTAAATCGAGAGCGACTGAAATATAGTGAGCTTTTTTTCAGTAGCCGTCCGTCAGTTTCATCAATTCTCAAGATTGGGATGACATGTGTGAACAATTATGTCATGTCAACAAATAAAAGTTACTGAGGCTGAGGTGAGTTGATAACGCATGCATAGCACAAGGTCAGTTGATTTCTGCAATAAGTAATGCAGGATTAGAGTAATTATTTGACTTCTGCCGACATGCAGATTTACCGTTCCAACTCGAAGAATAAATTAGGAACAATCTGATGAATTAAGATCATATTTATGTTTCCCAAAATAAGAAAATTATATAGAACTATTAGGTCTTTTTGTCCATTGATCTTTTTTGAGTCCCCCATCAGCTCGGAATAGCACTGACGCATGATTTTGGAAGTCATGTAGATACACGACTAATTTTGGCCCTTCAAGAGATTTCTATCAAAGGCGGCGGAAACTTGTTTTGCAGATCTTGTACACTAGGTTAGTTGACAGCATACTCATATTGCTTGATTTACTTTCTTCTCACGAACCACCGGGTCTGATGTGGAGATTCATTCAAGTGAGATGCACAGAATCAACCATAGTTAAGAAGGCTCGGCCACGTTAACAATGCGTTAGTTGTTGAATGTACACGATTCATTCGACGTCCGTTCTGCATATCCTCCGAAGGAAATCCGTTTAGTGTCGCGGCATTGTGAGGGAAAGGAACGCAGCTAAAATGATGGAAGACCGGCTCAGAATGTTGAGGAGAGGGCCGGGGGTGTAGCCCCCAGTCGTGAAGTGGCGAGGATGGATCGTGCGCTTTTATACAAAAACAGTCCGGAGGGGAAGAGTGACGAATTCCCCCCCCCCCCCTACCTCAACCTCCCTACGTTCATGGTAGAGGTGCAGTGGAAAGTGCCGGTTTCTGTCACAGCCACGAATAGTGGTGTGTGTGTGTGTGTATAACGTGGGAGGTCGAGGGTCGGGCAATTTATTCGAAAAGATTGATGGGTACAGCCCTCTTGACGGCAATATCATTTGCCAAGGGATGAGCTTCCATCTCCCAACTGAGCTGCAACTGGGCTTCAGTTTTTTTTTTTTTTTTTTCATGTTTTCTCCCAACAACCGGAGTCGAATCAAACAATGTAACAATAGGGACTTGTAATGTAAGTACACTAACAGAGAACGGTGTAGATGCGCTATGAGGTCGAGTAACATGACGACAAATAATTTATTGAAGCATATATCCAACCGATTCATTCAATAGACAGACTCATGTTGTCTCCTCACATTCAAGGAGCGATTCAAGGACGGTGAAGGACAAAACTCCGGAAGCACTAGTCACCTAGGCAAGAATGTGGCTTGGACCCGCACTACACTTGGGAGTTTAGGCTAGGTAGCCCTGAAGCGCCGTCATCTACAAGGAGCCCAAGTTATGAACCGAACCAATCCACTTAGCTACACAATGATATATATCATCCCTTCTAATTTTTTTGCACGAAATACAATTTCCCGGCGTTTTGTTTACACGTTATCCTGCAAATCGTAAACGTTTCATTTCGTATTCATTCACTATTCATGTTTTACTTAATACATTAATATTTGATTATCAACGTTTTGAGAAGTTTCATTTTGGTTGGTTATTCCTTGAATAATCAACCTATGTTTTCATGATAATGGTCAACCTCTCCGATTCGGCTCAAAATTTTTTTCTGGACGTTTCATGATGTCCTGATCAAAAAAGGTCAATGTCCGTCCGCCGTCCGCCGTCCATTGTCCACGCCGTTTTTGGTAGTAGAAAATGTTCTAAAAATCTGAAATTTGGGTCAGGGGTCTGTTCCCAGCCGAGATGGGTCCTCGAAACTTTTCAGCCCGATCGGACCAAATTTGGAGGGGGTAGGGGTTTTTTGAAAAATGGATTTTCGAGATTTTGGGTGATTTAGGCGAGTGGGGTGTCATTTTCCACTAAATTTTGGACGCTGAATCCAATAAAATTGGTCCCAGAACATTTGGCACCCACTTGAAGAAGTAATGGGTGAAATTGGGTATTTATTACCCATTTTGAATATGTTTTTTCGGGATTTCTGCTACCTAGGCGAGTAGGGTGTCATTTTCCATTAAATTTTGGACGCTGAATCCAATAAAATGGGTCCCAGAACAATTGGCACCCACTGGAAGAAGTTATGGGTCAAATTGGGTATTTATTACCCAATTTGATTATGTGTTTTCGGGATTTCTGCTACCTAGGCGTGTGGGGTATCATTTTCCACTAAATTTTGGACTCCGAATTCAATGATGTGTGTCCTAGAACGATTGGCACCCACCGGAAGAAGTTATGGGTCAAAATGGGTATGTATCCACCCATTTTGTATGTGTCAGGATTTCTGGTGCCTAGGCGTGTGGGGTATCATATTCCACTAAATTTTGGATCCTGAATCGATTGGAATGGGTCTGGGACCCGCCACACCCACTGTTTCCCCCATTCGAGGAATAACCAACCCGTGTGTAAGAATTTGCAGATTTTTTTATTTCAGATTCTGCGTCAATTTTGTAAACAAATATTTTTTTTTAGCACCCCAAATCTTTTTAACGTTATTGTGGATGCTCTGTGAATATTTAACTGATGTCCAGATGTTGCGTGTCCATCCCTAAGCTCACTTTGCTGCAGCTGTTGATCGTGGGCGGGAGCTGTTCCATGATGCCTTCCTCTTCCTCAAGAAGATCCGCACCAAGGCATTTTTGGTTTTCAATTTTATTAAACGACGATCCTTTGAAAACCAAGACCACAGCTGTTGATACGATTTTCGATCTAATGGAGTTCTCCTTCTCTCGTCTCGGGAATTATTTTTCCACTTCTCAGCCGCTTGAAATCCTTTCCTAAGCTGGAGATCCGCCTCTGTATGCTAAGAAGCTTGATTAAAATGTATAACCTCTCCCTCTCCTATTCAGTGGAACTGGATCAATATTTGTGGAGGTTCTTCCTATTGAGAGTGCACGTCAAGGGTACTGATCTTCCGCATTTCCCTCCTCGTCTCGGGTCCTATCTATGAGAGCTTCCTTGTTAAATGAAAGAGGAGATCCTCCGCGTAAAAACATCGGAAGGACCTTGGAAAGCCTGTCTCCTGCCTTATTAAAGGGTCTTTTTAATATCGCTTATTCTCGTCTCGTCTCTCCAACCCCCAAGCTCCTTCGGATGTCGTTTTCGGGCTGTTTCCCCCTTTCAAGCCAAAGAATTATTTTTTCCAAATTGATAACACGTTCCAACACAATGCTTTCTCAATTCGCTCGACCGAACACCCCAAAATGAAATTCCTTCCAATTACATTCTTTCCTCCACATCAAATTGGTGAATACAAGACAGTAAAATATGTTGACCAGAAGGCTGCTGGTAGGTTCAATTTTTGAGTGGTGATGCTCCATAATATTACACGCATTGATTATTTTTTTTTAAAGATTTATTTCCATTTAGTTACAAAAAATATCACAAATAACACAAACAATTTTGCAGTTACATACATTTCCGTAAAATGTTGAAGATTACTTTAAGAAAATTAATTTTTCCATATGAGCTGCATTGGAACGGATATTCGAGGCATGGCGTCTAGACAAAAGAATCTGCGCGATAAATTCTACAGAACAAAAAGCAACGCTGTAAGCTTCAATACAGCTATAACATGAGCCAGAATAATGAGCATGAGCCTGTTGAATACATTATTGTTTACGGATCGCTGCGTGGTGGGGTGATAATACGACGTGCTGTGCCCAACCGTATGATGTTACTCTTTTTTACGTGGTCCGGCAAAGGCTTCAAGATTTCGAGGCTTGTAAATTTTATACTATTTTCACCAGATGTTAGGCAAGAAGAGATTTTATCTTTGATTAAAAACCTTGGAAAGTCGTGTACAATGATTAATATCATACAGGACAGTATCGATAGCCTCGTCAAATATGTACAGCTAGCTCTTGGACCTTTTGTCCCTGATCTACCACCGTTCCTGATCGGTTTCTTATGACCTATCCATTCCTGAGCTCTAAATTCGTCATCTTGAGTGACTCCCTAGCGAAGAGGTAAACGTTCATCATCTCTTTGTTTCAAGAACAACGCACAACGCACTTATAGCGAAGCCCAAAAGTAATCGGAATGAAAAGTCTTCAGAGGATTACGCGGACGAATTCCTGAAATATCTACCACGCAACCACACTAAAGTTCACAACCGCACGGAACCAATACCTTGGAGAGACAAAACAATTTCGAAATGGATTGAAGAGCAACATTTGCGAGCAACGTCCACTAAGAATGCCAGTTAATTCAAGTCAGGACACAAAAATGGCTGAACAGGAGACAGGCAAAAGTGATTGGGAGGAGGCTGCAGCAAGAACGGACCGAGCAGTTGCTGTACTAAGAGGAGAAGGCATTGCAGGTGACAATTTGCGCAACTGAAAGTTTCAGTACCTGAACGTAAAAATTATTTTTTCAGCTGTGGAGACTAACAAGTCTCACACGAGACATTCCTTGAGCATTTAGAGAAATGCGCGAACATTAAATGCTTCTCATCATTACAGGAATAATCAATTTTGAACAGCGAACTCCCAGAACACCGCTCAAAATTACAGGAACAGTGCAAGGCCTCCCTCCAGGTAAACACGGGGTAACTATAAACGAGTTCGGCGACCTTTCTCACGGCTCAAGAAGCACTGGGCAGCACTTCAATCCTCTCAAAAAAGAACACGGAGGCCCCGGAGACAAAATTCGTCATTTAGGAGATTTGGGAAACATTGAAGTTGGTGAGGATGGTAAGTTATTCACAGGTCCTGATCAACTCTGGGACAAGATGGCGTATGAGCCCAACGCTTGAATGGAATTTACCGGGGTTTCACTTCACGGTTCAAGTTGATAAGTTTCTAGTTCGCTTGACGAGGGCATAACTTCCTTGCGTATCGATCCGATTTATGTGAGGTGGAGGAGGATTTCGGTGGAACAACTCGAAATACTCGGAGTTCATGGTGACCCGAACTATTGGGTTCACTAAGCAACTACACCAAGGGGGGTGATTAAACGCTTCATTAAGTGAACGCATCAGTGCTTAGCAGTCCAAACTTACAAATTTCGCTGTAACTCCCTCATCGGAATGATACCATTAACCTTGGGATGAGAAACATTTACTTCCAAAAGGAAATTTTACTCGCTGGGTCGATTGAGGTGGTTCCTAGATTGATAGTAGTAATTCGGTCAAAGCGGATTAGCACCTAGTTTGAAAATATGATTTAGAGCTTTTTAGAGACCCTGGAATCACACGATTAATTTTTCATATTGGCCCTTTTTGGTTGGTTATTCTTTGAATAATCAACCTGTTTTCATGCAAAATGTCGAATCTCTTCGATTCGGCCCAAAATTTTTTTCTGGGCCTTTCTAAATCAAAAAAGTCAAATGTCCGTCCGTCGTACGCCGTCCACGCCGATTATGGTAGACATTTTTCTAAAAATCTAAAATTTTGGTCAGGGACCCGTTTCCGGCTACAGTTGGTCCTCGAAACTTTTCAACTCAATCAGACCAAATTCGGGTGTGGGTACAGATCAAAATGAGTTATTCGAAAAATGGATTTTCGAGATTTTTGGCGATCTAGGCGAGTGGGGTATCATTTTCCACAAAATTTTGGACCCTGAATCGATTGGAATGAGTCTTAATGCGCCTGGTCCAAGGAATAACCATCCCTTGTGATTTTTCTCCAGAGTGTCGCTAATTGGCCAAGGTCCAAATTTTGTGTGTTGAGTTTTTTCAAATTTTGTAAATTTATTCATGTAACAACCGCAATATTTGTACTATAAACACCAAACGGAGTGGTAAAGAGAGAAAACGCGTACAAAGGCCCTTTTTTGCATTTTCTCGGGAATTTGTAGAATGTCTCAAGACCAGAAATGTGCTCTTCAACGTGGGTTATGTCGCATCTGTAATTGCAGGGACAGCACTCATAGATATCACGGACAGGCATCTAGCACTGAATGGTAAGAACAGCATCTTGGGAAGAAAACTGGCGGACGATTTGGGGAAAGGAACCAATAGAGCCAAGAGCAAGAAAACGGGCAACTCTGGCAATGGTGTAGCTTCGGGAGTTATAGGTATACAGAAAATATAATGAGTCTGGCAAAACGCGTGTAACTTGGGTGAGAAATAAGTGAGAGCAAAATAATGTTTTCGTTAAAAAAAGCTGGTCAAACAACTTTTCCTCGGGTGAAGATGAATGCGTGGTGAACTACATTCGAGGCGTGGAAAGCAGCGAAGAAGCATTTATCATAAATTACCACCGAAAATAAGGGCTCGAATGCTCGACCAATACAGTATAATGTTCACCTACTTAGGTGCGAGGTTCACCTAACATGTGAGGACCACGCAACTTTCAAAAAGTTGGTGGAAAGTGTTCAAACATGGAAGTTGCGTTAACGACGAAAACTTCTACGAGCACGACCGACGAGGCCCCTAATGGCTGAGGAAACCCCTTCAGGTTTTGCAGAGCAGGTTAGCAACCCCCTGCCCCGAGCGATGCCCCCGTTCCCTTTCGGCCCCTTTTCCCTTTTAATGGGCTTTGTGAGTTAGGGGGACCTCGCATGCTTCAAGGAGCTGGAAAAAGATCAAAACGTTGAGCACTCCAAGTCTAGTGTGAAATGTCTACATGTGCCGAGGTTCCCTACGAGTATTTATGTAGACCTATTACGGGAAAAAGGAGCCCCTGCTTTACATACAACGCTGTAGCAACTTGAAATTTTTAGTTAGGTAGGTACCAAGCCGAGTTGTAAATTATTCTCAACGTCTAGAGCGAACCATGCGTTCATCTACAAGTTTATTATACTTTGAGCAAGGAAAATATTTTCTTCTTGGTTACAGCAATACACAAGCAAACTACACAAACTTTTGAGAAAAAAAAAAAAAAAAAAAGAACTATTGCAAACGTAAACTGAAATTCAGATCTACAGTCTAGATGGCAGTAAGGCCTGACCCAGGATTAAAAGCTGTAGCTCTTCTGGAGGGAGAAAGAGTGAAAGGGAAATTGATTTTTGATCAATTCCGGCCAGAGAAAGCTTTGAGGATCACTGGGGAAATTACAGGTAAATTTCGCGAAATGTACACGTTTGATAACCACATGTTTGTAGCCACACAAGCAAAAGAGGAAGAAAAGATAATGTTTATTTGATGGCGGTAGTTGAAATCCATACATTTAGTTTCATTGAACAGATTCAATGATTAACTGCCTCTTGAATGAACCAATTCTGTTAAGAGATGAGTAAAATTGAATAAAAATGCCCTTCGATGTCCACTCCCGGTAAGAGATCAACTGGTGCAATAAGCCAACCACTTACATCAATGATCTAATATCTTAACCTTTCTTTTCATGGCTGAATTATTCACCAGCCAAGAGTTTTATGTAACTTTGAGCCCCCTCCACTCTCTACAACCCCAGAATGAAGTATTTAGTGACGAGCCGCCCGTTCGGTTAGAAGACAAGTTAGACTTAGAAGTTAGACCACAATTGAGTTTAGTTTAAATTCCAGGCCTGAGCCACGGCGAGCATGGGCTGCACATCCACGAATTTGGTGACGTCACCAGCGGTTGTTCGAGCGCAGGCGCTCATTACAACCCTCACAACAAGAACCATGGAGGCACCGACTCAGAAGAAAGACACGTTGGAGATCTTGGTAACGTAGTGGCCAACGCAGAAGGAGTAGCAAAAGTGAACATTGAAGAGAAAGGGATGAGTCTGTACGGACAATATAGTATAGTGGGAAGGTGTCTTGTGGTCCACGCGGACCGAGACGATTTGGGAGTGAATAAAATGGATGAGAAAAGCAGAACTTCAGGGAATTCAGGGTCGCGAGTTGGTTGCGGAGTTATTGGCTTGGCTCAACCGGACGGATGGGGCTGAATGAAATAAGATCCGTAGTGAGTCGTCCCGGAACCCACATTTGGAGCCTATCTTGGTCAGAACAAAATTACAAACGTATTATTTAAGTAGCAAAAAGAATTAAACGGAATCACGCTTATTTTTATTATTATGATTGTTTTTATTTTTATTTTAGCAATATACCTCTTATTCCCAATATTCTAACCACGCTTTTTCTCGAGCAGCCATACGTGAGTCTTGAAGTGGAATGAGATTTCTTCTTCGTAGATGAATAAGAAAAGGAGGAACTCAGGAGCTGTGAACGTCATAGCCCATATTCCTATCTGAATAGTCGGGAGGTGGCGTCAATAGAGGTGTTGTGGCTGTGAAGTGGGGGACGGGAGAAATTCCACAATCTCGCGGACCTAACTTGTTCGTGAGATCGATTTGAGAGATTCCTGCTCTTCATTCGCATTCCTATCCTTACATAGCGCCTACTCATCTGCTCAAGACGGAATAGATCGAGAAGGAACAAATAAGTCAGAGGAAAGGTTTCTATTCAGATTAATTCGAAAACGTCAAACGATCAATTTATGGCATTGATATTATAATGCACGATGATGGACAAAGACACCATAGAAAAGAAATTCCAATAATTCCACAAAGTTTCATTATTGTAGGTGAACGTTGTTCGTTCAGGATAGCTGATCTTCAAGGTCACTGACAGGCCCGAGGTTATCACTTTTGTATGAAATAGGATGGTGGATGAACAAGTTTTTGAGAACGAAGTAACACAGTGAATGTTTTCGCTCACATGTGTTTCTACTTCCATGGTGTGCGGTGATTGAAGAGGTCCAAAAATAATAAAATATTAGTCCTCCAGAGTCCAAAATATATCTATTATGAATGATAGAATGGAATAGTACCCACCCCCTTCACCTCCCCAAGTAATATCGAACCTCCATTTACTCAGAAATCCTGATCATGCTGAAAATGGCATGGAACCAAGTAAAACATAAATGAAGTCTACGTGAAAAATTTTAGATCTTTTTTAGTATTTCAAAGGGTTCTTCAGGGCCGGACGGTGGATACACAATTTAAATATCGAATCCACCTACTTGGTATCGTAAACTAAAAACGAGAAATTACTTATTAATCAAATGAACACGGGGGTGTATCATTCTATTAGAATCATAAACCAGACGTATACACGTCATTTTTTCAAACACTACAACCAAATCGCAACTTGAGAATGGGAAGTCATCCGTTCGAATGATAACAGACTAAACTGACCGCTTGTACTGCCGAGTTAGATTAATAAACTGAATACACTAGCGTTGATCTAAAGATAGCCGACAACCATTAAGCCCTTTTTTTTTTCGTAACATCACTCTTATACGTCAGATCCAAAGTATACCTATTATCATTTTCTGTGATTTCAAGCTTCATTAAGTGGTCATCGAGGTGGATATTTAATGTTTGGACGCTATAACGTAATAGGGAATACCTCAAAGGTGAGGTACATATAGGTACTCTAGTTTGGCCACCCAAAATCATTTATATTCACGGAACAAAACAAAGCGATGCAAGACTAGTTCAATCAACGGCCGACCCGTTGGTTGGACAGAATTGAGTTGGACGTACTGACATGAATTAATCGCCTAGGGAAACAACATTCAAAAGGAATGGAGAAACGAGGAATAATTAAATGGCGTGGAGAACGTTGAGCGGAAGGAGCGAACACTTTTATAAATGTGGGCTTGTAAGCGGAGGGGAGAAATAATTTATGGGGTGGTTCCTAATAGTCTCGTTCCGAGGTCTTGGAAACTCGACTACCCGTACAATGAAAAGTGCTAATACCCTGAGGAAGGAGGCTCTACTCTTTATTTCTAAGCCCATTTCAGTTGAAACCTTTCGTTGCTAGGCATTTTCCCATGTGGGGTAATGCTTGCTGGGGTTGGGTGTCGAGTGACTTTGATTACGAGGGATAGCCTACGAGGTCGAAAATGGGCTATAACCACATCCCCGCTTTAAAGTCGGATTAGTGAAACATTGCGTTCAGAGCTCCTCCATCAGGCACCCCCGTTTGCGAAAGTAGGCTGATGACATGGACCGCATGAGGCATAATCTTGGTCCGCTGCAAGAAAAACTGATGATTTGTCAAGGGGGAACAATCTACGTCATCTCTTTCGATCGGCTAGTTCATCAGCACATTCAAAACAATGACGATCGAGCCAATTTAGGTTTATTCTTATTTTTTTATTATTATTATTGATTCGTATTATTGATTCTTCGGAATATACTCCAGCCTTCAGCATTATAAAAAAGTATATGTGTTACCTACATGATCCATGATTATATCCCATCATCCACATTACCATAGAATACGATAGTATTTAATGCTCCATCGATTCTTCTTTAAAAATTACTCCTTTCAGGATACTGATCCACAAAAAAAAAAGATCGTGAATGAGTTTCCGCCCGAAATTTGACGATACGAGAGAACGTAGATTCGTGCCTAAGCTCTTCCAGCGCTCGAAAGGATTCTCAGCTGAATCAACTCGTTTATAAATTTTGTCTCTAGATCCCCTCCTCGCGTGACAGTTTTTCAATCTTCGAGGGACGTTGGTGAAGCTTTACGACTCATCCAGCTGAATATCAGACCATTCGCTAGTTGTCATAAAGCTGTCTGGGTGTTTTTAGGTCGCCTATACGGGTGGCCGCTACGGCTGAAGCACGAAACACCCATAAAGGTCAGAATCCATTTTCAAATTAAAAATCTTCGAAAGGTTGCGAACGAACATCCTAGTCACGCTATTTCGAGAGGTTACGAATACAGATCACACGAAATTATCAGGGCTTTTGGATTCACAACCTAACGCAGTTTGATGGATCGTCCTAACCCTGGAGGGTGGACACACTTCGGCTGCAGGGTTGTTTCTGTTGATTAAGTTGACTGATGTAAACCTCTCCATTGCAACCGCTTCAAATGGTAGTGTTGGCGTCGGAGATGATGCACAATACCGAGAGCGGGGAGGCCTGACATCCGACAGCCGTGACCAGATCAATCATTGAGACTGCGATTAATGCTTGGGCTTGGGATATGAATTAGAACGAGCCTTGACGGTAAACCGAACATCAATCACGCACTCCCGGGGATTCCGTGGCGCTCAGGAGAAACATCATTAGGTGCAAACATACGGTGGGCCAGGAGGGATAACGCGGAAGAAGACCAGCGGCCAGCATGCTCCTCACGAAACAACAAATATCACAGCCACCAGCATTTGTGATTTTTCCGTAACTAGATCCAAGCCGAAATAATATGGTCAATAAGGGAGAGTAGGAGCAATTATTTCAGAAAAATGGGGGAGGAAAAGAGGAATTTCACGCTAAATGTAAAAATGTCAATTCTTGTTCTATTATATTCTTTGCTATTCTAGTCTAATCATTTGTCAGTTGAGCTTCTGTTTCTTGTTTACTCCTAACAAGTCAGTGGATCGAAATTTATTCCGGCTTAGAATCGTCTTTTTGACACGGAGCCACGAGTGAAATGGAGTGATTCCTCGTTCCACCTCACCTTCGATAAACGAAACCATCAGAATGCAGCTCTATCGACCTACACTTTTAATTAGTTCTTTTTCCTCGTTGAGTGGGGAACTCTAGGTTAGATGGGGAATCTAACCTAGAGCTTTCACTCTCGGTCCATTTCCAATTGTTTCGATTGCTTCGATACTCATTCAATACAAGAGAACTATTGAGAAAAGGTAGCGCAAATAAGAGAAGTTTTTTTTTTTTTTTTTTTTTTTTTTACTGAGAATGAATGGGAGATGATTTGCGTATTATTCAAAAGGGAATATAGAGTAATTATAGAATTCGGCAGATAAAAACGGAAATTTAAGAATCGGTGAAGACGAAAAACTGCGATGTGCACAGTAGTAGCAATCTTTTAGGTCATATTATTATTTGACGTTTGAAAAACGCCTAGACAAAAAGGCTGTAAAGCGAGAATACGGGAAATAGTGACTGTTAAAGACTGATTCCAATAGATTCAGCATCCCCCACATTCCGGAAAAACCATTCTCAAGGTAGGTAGGTTGGTACACCCGCAATGCATTCAACGTACAAATTGTTGCAAAAAATGAACCCCCTCCCCCCCCCTCCTCATGCCTTTTACCCACACTCTCACCAAAATGAGCCGGTCAGGCTGGTAAATTTTGAGGTTTGAACTCGAGCAGGAAGTAGGTCTATGACAGAAATTTCATTTTTTTTTCTGAAAATTGTCTCCGACCAAAACGGTGCAGACGGTTGACGGACGTTTCGGTATCATCATCCAGACATCTCGACGCTAACTGTCAAATCTCAGGACAAATCGAAGAGGTTAACTTTTGGCATGATGAGAAAGGTTGATTATTCAAGGAATAATATACCAAAACATAACCATTCCGTACGTAGGTGGTGAGAATTGTGAATTTTTCATCGTCCAGTAGAGTAACCCCAAGCTATAAATGAGAGAGTCTCAAGTCGACTACGAACGAGGTCATCTGCACTTCTCCACAAAAGCATTGCCTTCTGACCTTTAAAAGGATCGACCAGTATGTCCAGAAGGCACGTTGGGAAAACCTCGATAGAAGATAGACATCCATAAATTTACTCTGAGTCTGTGGAGTTTCTACTCAGAAATATAGAAGAGATTTATATAATTTTGCGGAATTCAGCTATAAATAACAGAAGGCTTGATGACGGGGGATCCATGAGATTTGACTCAGATGGAAAGCAAAGAGTAGTGGATATTTTATATTCTTTTTGTTATTATCCAGCTAGGAAAGTTTCGGGCGGGAAATTCGATACGACATAATGAAGAATCAATTCAGTGACGATAAGTCTAGCGAAGATTCTAGAAGAATTTGTGTCGAAAGGGAAACGAATTCCGATTCTTAGACCATGATCCATCACCGAGTTGAATGAAGGAGCGCTCATTCGTGCCGGAGGGTTCGGTCACAGATGATTCATGGAGCGTTATTGGTCGTAAAAGTAAAATTGTTCAAGATTTGAACCCTTAATATTCTCTCGGTGCTTGGTGATCGGGCTGAAACTTCTGTCAGGCCTTATTAGATCCGGATAAACATTACAAGCTGAGAAAACACCTCATTTCAACAGCCCACATGGCGGACGGATATTGTTGATTTGAAATCACTACGTATAAAAATGATACACCATAAATTGTTTTCAATACGCAAAAATATAATTGTGTTGTTTCAGAAATAATTATAAACCAAAATCGCAATAACTCACAATGACCTAATATCCACATAGTGAGTGATAAATTAGCTTGGTAGCCCTCTAACGATGTCCGAAATGTGAGGTTTATAAGCAAGGATAACTAGCGAATTCCAAAAGCTCCACGCCATCTAACTAACGACTTCATAATACGTTTTGTTACAATTCTATAACAGAAATTTCTTGCCCTCCGTTTGACTCGTTCACAATTTATTCAAGTAACGATCTGCCTCTCCATTCCGTACCTGAAAGATATAATTAAAAGAGTGATTAATTAAAGAACGGGCGACTTCACGACGAAGCGACATTGCCAGCGATTAGGTAGAACGGTGAAAACCCGGTGACTGGAACGGCTTGTCAATTTATTATTAGTCGAGATTATACTCCCCATTCGTGAAGTTGCTTCGTTAAACTTAATTAATGGTAGGTCTGGTCCCAGTAAATTTGTTGATTTTGACTGGTTCGAGAAATTATGGCCGGAGGCGAAGGGAACTTGGAAATGAGACTTCGATGTCGATAGCAGCCTAAGGGAGGACTGACGGTCAAAAACTGAGTTTTAGACTGTAAGGTCTATCTATACTCAGGTTTGAGGAGAACAGCTTGCAAGTGAGACTGAATTCAAAAAATAAGGTCACGGAAAGTCCGTTACTTCATTATGTTTCCATGGGTCTTGAATTTTAATGAAGGCCCCGACCAATAATGAGTGGCACAGGAGCCACCAGTGAGAGGGAGGGCTCATTCTCTTAATGGATCATTAGTCCTCCATGAACAAGCCGAACGTGATGAAATTGAAAAACATCGACGCTTGATTGCTACGGACTAGTTTATTACGTGATTCAATATTGCACCAAGGTCAGCATCTCAGTTATGAACCCAGTCAGTTGCCCCCCAGAGACTGTTCCCTCATCGCCATGATGTCTGACCTATCGCTCAATTCGTCCCGGTGATGGCCAGCTATTCTACTGGGTATTGAATGAATAAACTCATTGTTGGGGTAAATTGAATTAGTAGAATAACAAAAGAAGTTGATACTTCCTCTTTAATCGTTTCATTGTGAGTTACACCAAAACTGGATTTGGTTTGTTGGTTGGTTATTCCTTAAATGTCACCTATGTTTTCATGCAAAAAGTCAATCTCTCCTCTTGGGTCCAAAAAATTGTTCTGGGTCGTTTCAAGGTGTCAACATCAAAATAAGCCGTCCACGCCGTTTTTGGTAACAGAAAACTTACTAAAAATCTGAAGTTTTGGTCAGGGACCCATTTCCGGCACTAGTTGGTCCTCGAAACTTTCCAGCCCGATCGGACCAAATTTGGAGTAGGGGGTAGGGGTCATAATGTGTATTTCAGATAATGAATTTCCGAGATTTCCGGCAACCTAGGCGTGTGTGGTATTATTTTCGACTAAATTTTGGATGCTGAATCCATTAAGACGAGTCCCGGAACGATTGGAACTCACTGGAAGAGGTTATGGGTCAAAATGGGTATCATACACACATTTCAAAGGTGTTTTCGAGATTTCTGGCACCAAGGCGTGTGAGGTATCGATTTCCACTAAATTTTGGACGCTGAATCGGGTACATATAATGAGTCTTCATGCGCCTGGTTCGAAAAATAACCAAGCCCTGTGAAAGAATTTGAAGCGTTTTTTCACATGACCCAAAAAGAACTCTTCCCGACACGAGCAGGACATACCTAGAATCGTGGATGACCATTGTGAAATCGCTTGCTTTCTTCTTTATTTGATCATGCTAACAAGGACGAAACCGACATACATGTAAATATAAAAATAAATATTTGGTGATGAAATGTACGTACGGCGATCACTGGTCGTCTGCAGTAAAGGGGTGTCAGATACTAAATGTGCCCCATATCCATGAATATGCTGACCTACGCGTCCGCGAAACGTAAAAATAAAGTGAAACAACGTTCGATATAATAAAACCACCCTCAACACCCAACCATTACGCGAAGATTTAATTTATTGACTTGTTGAATATCTAAATTTGTTTCGCTTGTACTGTAATGTGTTATAACTAGGAACCCACTGACCGGGTTGTACAATACTACGATTGCTTTCTTCTCAGGAGAAACTTATTTCTACAGTCCTTAATAGCCCCGAGTAGGGCAAAGGGAGATAAGTTCTGTAAGTTATCGACCCCTCGATACGGGATGAACCTGCCATGGTACGGGCATGCTTAAGTTCGTGGTCGGAGGTCGCGGTTTTGGTCGATGGTTGCACTTTCTAGTTCTTTTCGTGACTGTCCCAGCAATAGGAAGGGCCAGTCAAAGAGTAATAGGATCGACCTGTGCGGAAGGGTCCTACCCCATTAATAAATCGTGAATGGTGTTGAACGCCTTTGTAACTAGGTTCGATTTTCCAGCCGAACTAAACTGATCGATAAAGTTGGTAGTTATTAATAATAATAATTTCCCTGCAAAATAACAACTACAATTGGGAAGTTCGAATCGAATTCAATTTCAATTCAAAAGACCTTTATTTGTCAAAATGACATAAGGCATAACAGCGAATATTGCTGTCCTAAACACCAGAATGTTATGCCTTTTCGACTAGCAAGTATCTTGTTCTTTTTTCTCTAGCCATGAATGATTTTCTGTTTTATTTTTATTTTTCCAATTAATGAAGAAGTTCGAATCGGCTTCCTCTTGATGAGCGTTCGCCCTTAACAAATAACTCGGGCCTAAATTTACACACACAAAAAATTACCGAGTCATAGGTAATGACTGAGTGTGAATGAAGAACACCTTCGCCTCCTCCATTTTCATTAGGCCAAGCGAATCAATCAGGTTAAACGCTCGGGTAGAGAGCTATCTTATCAATATGTGAGCCTCACATTAATCATGGCAGAGAGGAATGAAGATGGATGGTGGCAAGTCGGACCAGAATCAATCCTCCGGCCGTCCGCACGCAGGGTTGGGGTGAGGTCGACAGAAAAAGAAACGAATAATCCTACCTACCCGTCAACCTCGTCTGTATGTTTTCCCAATCGAATGACACAACGGTGCGAAAGATGTTATGTGTATTCTCGCTGCATAAAGGTGGAAAATTGTTGAGTGTATTCAGCCAGACGAAGAAGAAAGAAAATAAAGAAATTTGTTGATCAGCCATTTAAAAAAAAATAAATAAAAACAATATTTCCGATACATTTTTGGTGGCATTGAATATATTCCATTCTCCTACGATAATCATCCTCCCCGTTGCCTTCTGATCATCCAGACATATCATCGAAACACAATTTTTATGAACATGCCTGCCATCATCGCCATTGTCACAATTATATTAACGAACTCTCGAGAAAATAATATGTATGAGACTCTTTTCATGCGGCCTCGGAGATTGGTGAGAAGTGCCCAACAAAATACGATTAGGTTTGTCGGGCGAAAATTTCATCCGTATAAACCTTACATTTAAAATTGTTTGTTGCATTATCATCTCGCAGAATAGAGCAGAAAAGAAAGAAGAATTTCGAAGAGAGAGAAGGCGGCAGAAAGGTTGCGCTTGGTGAGAAGAGAAGTCTCGACAAGTTCCTGCTAATCTGGCGAGGTCTTGCGAGTGTCGAGACACAATGAAAACCGGATAAACCGGTGTTAGACTCCTAAAAGCAATTACTTTAGATAGAGTTGTAAATCAGACATTTCGACGCAAAAACCGCACTTTCATCAGGATTTATGGTACCCGAGTTACCCGAGGGGGAAGATTGATTCATCAATATCGGTCGGACATAGCTACTCCCCCCTCCCCAGGACTGCCAACACATCGGCCATTATTGAATCAAGGGTTAATCGCCTAGTTGGTGGAGAGAGAGGGGAGGATTGGCGTGATTAGTGGTCGCTTTATCCGGGATAACGTAATGGAAGAAGTTGTGCGCCCAGAACGGAATGGCCGTCCATTAGCGGCCAAGAAAGGAGGGCGTCAACCATTTTTTTCTTTTTTCGGTCGTGTTCCGGAGTTTTTGTCCTACAATGAATTGACTGGGCTTTTTGGCTGTAATGAAAGAACAAATTCAGCTGATAGCTAAGTATTTTAGTGGATCAAGATCAGATTACTTTGTTTGAAATGGAACGTTAGGCACGTATTTTTTATTTGGTTCAATAATCATGATAATACATCCTAATGACCAAATATTCCATTCGACGGTAATTTACGCCAAGTTTTAGGCAATTTTACACATAGACTACGTTCGGGCTCAATGGTCTAGCGAAGTCTTTTTCCAGCAAAATCGCTGCTCTAATGATGAGCATATGGGTCTGACGTTCAGGTTCTTTGTCCGAATATAGGAGCGCGTACTGAAAATTATTACAAAACGATTTATTATATTGGATGGAACTCGCCCGTATAGGAAACGTATTCTCAGGACTTCAGAGTAAGTATATTAGATAAAAGAAGAAAATATGAACAAAAACCCTTTTTTCCTCATACTCCACGTACATAACCGCCATTACCTCAGCGGTTTAGGTCTGGTGGTGGGTTCCATCCCTAATCAAAAAATTCTGCAGTTATCGCTTATGAAATCGTTTGGAGGAGCACTGACAATAGAAACTTGAAACCTTCCATCATATTGAGCTCCCCGCATAAAAAAAAAGTTCATTATAAATTTAGAAACAAGAAAAAATTATCCCCGGGTCTTACCAAGTTCTTGCAACCCGATAAAAATTTCTTCAGACCTTCACAGCTCGTTAGTGGACCATTAACAGAGAATCTTCCACTTTCAGGGTCTGTCCGCGAGCAAAAACCACAATCCTTGCTCTCAGCTTCAGCTCTTTTTTCCTCAGGCCGCACCATTATACAACACCTCGTGAATTATTTCACTCCTATTATAGCTCGTACTAGGTAAGGCTTCTTCCGCGGTTTTCAAGCAGAGTTTTTATCACCTTTACTCTCGTCTGGTTCAGGTTTTGATGTTGGCCGTATGCCCATTCTGCTCCGCCCCAAAGCCCATTCTCAACCAAGCGCTCACTCGCTTCTACTCTGTTCAACATTAAACTGAGTCTAATAAAGTCTTCTCCTACGACTTCAATTCCGAAAGAAACGCAATTATCGCTCGTATTTTTTCTATTTGGAGTTGTGCCCCATCTCACTGAGTTTATACCATAGAATCGAACAATCGAGTGCCCAACTTGTTAGTTGAACCTCAGTCAGATAAACACAGCAACATAGAAAAAATAAAAAATAAAAACGAAGGGGAAAAAGAACAGGTAGAATGGGAGACTCCGTTGGCCAACGACCAAGAACACTCTTAGCGTGATTAATCGAAACAGAACAGGACGAAAATAGGGGGTTGACCAAACTCCGAAAACAAACGGTAAATGAATAATGGCTACACAGCGGAATTCACAGAAATTGCGAAAGATGCACAAAACACTCATCGTGATCTAAATAGGATAGTCGGTTTCCTTATTTGCTATGTCGTGGGTTAACAAACCAAGAGAACGTTCTGAAGTCACACAATAAATTTATAGCTACTCCAAATAAAAACCGATGTTCATCCGGAAGAAAGCCTAATTTTATGGACACTCACTTGATGTGCGGAAATCTTCATTTTAGATGAAGATGAATTTCCCTCAACAAAGCAATGAAATTTGCTTGCGGCAGTATTTACGATACGTAATACTTCATGGGATCTTCAAGATTTATGGTACAGCACAACACAGATTGACTTTTCTGGTGTGACATGTCCAGTACTGTAATAACGTCAAACGCACTACGCAAACTGGCCTCAGGGCTTGACTCTTCCTTGATACATCTGAAGAGAATCGAGACTATTAACTTTACTTGGGCGCCCAATCAAGTGCTGAGAACAAGAGTGAGAAACAGGGCGATCGATGACCAGCTCCATACACTAAAATATGTCCGACACGCAAACGTTGGGCAAAAATTAATTGCGAACCAACGGGGGTTAGTCTTTTTCACGAAGCGAGTTCCGTGTGGATTCTTACACCCCGCAGCTTGAAGCTATAATTTTGAGGTATAACCGAAACCATGGAAGCCCCGGAGACTCGAAAAACCCCTGGCATTCAGGTAAATAAGATATATTCGTCTCTGGAATCACATACATGAATGTATACGATAGTTAAAAGAGGTTGAAAAGGGTTTTTTGAAATTATTACAATATTAATGTTAACGGTTACGGAGTTGATTCAAGGGATTCCTCTTTTTGTGGACAAATGGAAGGATAGCCCGAAATTATACGCGACACCGGAATAACGGAGTGACAGAAAATTACAGACTCCGACTGATTGGGCGGAGCACAACCAAGGAACAATAAAGGAAACTACTACGCTGATGTTTACTGAAACGAACCAAGGAGCAGTGAACCTTCTACCTCAAGGGTAATGACGAAGATTTTCCACATAGGAAAACTCGCCTGATATCTCCTCGCTGATCATCACAATCAAGATCCCGTCCATGCACTGGTTGGTGGGTATGTATTATATTTCATAATATCAAACAGATCCGCTAAGTAAGTTTTAAAAATTACCTTCCAGGTCAATAAAATCTTGTTAAAAATTTTTTAGTCTCTAATGAACGTTTGAACCGTTTCCGTATTTTAAGTTTGGACGATGACAAAAAGTAAGCTCACCCAGATAATGCTGATACGTAGGGTGAAGGAAACCACGAAAGATCTTACCTGGAACATGACACAATAAAATAAATAATTATCCACCATAAAAATGAATAAGGATTCAATAGCATGCGAATTAATATCGAAAAGGGCCTTCGCTGGTGCAATGTCAGATGGGATCCATTGCAATCAACTTGCATGGCACCAGGCGAGAAATATTTTTTGTATTCTGCAGAAAAGGTGCTATATATATCCGACAAATTGGAGATATAAAGGTTTATCCAGTTCCCACATAAGCGCCTGACAGTCGGACAGCCGGACAGATAAATTGAGGTACGCTCAAGGTGGTGTTAATCATTAATTATGTTTAGTCGGATGAGCATATTTGAAAATAGAATAGAGCGATATCAGTGAAGATGGAAGGTGTTTCATGATTCAACATTGAGCCGCTGGGAAAACACTTCATGAGTTTCGAAGAGACTGGTTCATTCCATATTTCCACGTCTCCTCATAAGACCTTGGAAAACTCCGTAAATCAACACGATGCTCTGTTATCTTGGCGCTGCAGAAATTCCATGACGGAGTAACACCATTAGGGGGGTCGGAAAACTCTCAGAACTACTTATCATTGTCTTTCCCAGTTCTATCAACTCTTCATTTTATTAACATCGTCCCTTGGAACTTGGGACGTCCCCTTTGGTTTTTCCAAGTTGGGAAGAGGTCGGGTTCTCAGCGGAAGTTTTGTCGGGGTGATAACGTTTCGAAAGTTAGAGATGATACGGTGATACGAGCTGTGGCCGACGGTGTTGAATGTAAGGATTCGTTAGAGACGAAACAAATCAGTGATATGAAGAGACAGCTCATTTCCACAACGACAAGATGTTCTGAAGACTGCGACTCTTTATTATGACTTCGAACATTTCAAATCAAATCAAATCAGAACAAATCAAAAGGGATGATTCATCCCTTTTAGACAACAAAACATTATATTGAGATTTCAATTATTTTGCTAATCAATTGAAAAAAATTGGATTTAAATCTTGATTGATTAAAAAATGTTCACAAAAACGTTACCGTAATATAAAGTTTTTTACTTCCACTGTTTTCTGAAAACAACCACTCTTGCCACTAGAATTCGCTTTTGCCGCTACGTTGCCTCAAACACGTCAAATACTCGAGGAATGAGTTCAGCTCTGAATCGATCGAAATTGGCTAGGATGATATCTTTTCTAGATAAAGTTGCCAACTCATGGGAAACAAATTAGGAAAGGATGAGAGATCATATTTCAAATCATACAAATAGTACACTTTTTGGACCTACAAAAAACATTCGCCGATGCTAGGTCGTAAATTGTGATTGTGCGACAAGGGAAGGATAATATTTCAGAAAACTGGATGTTTTCTCTTCCCATGTATATATTTTTCAACTGAACTCAATGTCCTATTGAAGCCTTGGGTCGGGATACTGACTTCCCCAATTCGTATGCACGAAATTCTTTCCATTAGTCTGCATAGCCATTAATTTAAATCATCCCTTGACCGCTCGTGAAAATCATGATGCATAAAAAACGGGACAAAAATGACAGCCAGAAAAAGATTCAAGAGCAAATTAAAAACAAATTTAAATGAAATGATTCATTCCTGGAGGTGGACAAGAAAAGCTGGTTACTCTGGAGGCTAAGGAGGATGCGAATCGGGCTACGGCAGCGCTCAAAGCGGCCGGGGCAGGAAACCGTGCTGAGGGTGCGATCAATGGTGTGCGACGCCTGCGCGTCTCATCTCACCCGGGGCTGTGCCCTCACCTGCCACTCACCACCCCCTTCCCACTCACAAGAGCAACCCTCAAATAAGACCAGGTTTTCACTTTCAACGAGATTAATTGCTTTGAAAATGGTATTTTACTCTATTGAGGGAAATGCAAAAATTTACCTCGCTAATTTACCATTGAAAAATAAATTTGGGATATGTACACATGCTTACTCACTTACATTAGGAGGTGAGGAGGCGTATTCTGATAAATCAAGGTTCAATGCCTGGAGTCGGATGCCAAGTCAATGTTGATACATGCCATTGGACCCTGAACCGTTTTATATGGGCTTCGAGAAAACCTCAAGACTGAGCTCAGGGTCAACAAGCTGTGGTCTGATTAAGGCTAGGTTCAATTAGGAATCATCAGGGTTCGAGTGTCAGTGAGATACGAAAGTAACTAACACACCAAAAAGCATGGATGTGGTTCCTCCCGGTCGCCAAATTGAAGTTTTTTACGAGATTGAGCTGGCATGACAAAGACATCTTGACTTACACACCCGCTAGATGACTGTACATCTTCACGATGCATTCATCTTGTCAAAGAGCCTTCACAGGGAATGGTATTCCTTCTACCAGGCTGAATGGTACGTTGTCGTGCCGTTAAATAGCTCAGCTTTCCTCGGGAGAACCCCATCCCCGTACTCCACAATGAAGAGGCAGACCAGGGTGGTTATTGTTTCCACTTGACATGGCCTGACGATTGTCTCCGCTACATTTGTTGTCACGGCTCCTGTTTCATACTGCTTGTATCTGAAAGGAACACAATGGCGTCCTGGTTCCTTGGTGTCCTATCGTCCACGTCAATCCACAGTTTGAACCCATTATTTCAAATGAGTTCCATTCAACGTCCTCGCCTGCGCTCAGTCAGAATCTGCAATAGGAAAGCAGTTTTTCGAGTCTCTGAACAAGGAGCTCCCACCCAAACAGTGAAGTCTCCCTTATTTACTAGTTGCATCTGTAGTCTCATAGCTACTATTAACTTGAGGAAGCATTAGTCACGACACACAGGATTAGTGCACTCAAAGGAAAACACAGGGTGGAGTGTTTTCAGAGCTGTAAATCTAGACCCTGTAGACCACTGTAGAGAAGGGCGATATGAGCGGACCAGGATCCCGCTATGACAGAGAGTACCCAACTCTTTAGCTAATAACAGCAAAGAGCTAGTGAAGATCACACTCAAATATCGTCGGTACTGGAAAAAGACATTTTCAAGAAAAGTGGAGCTCGAGCCGAAAGCCGAAACTGCCGATGAAATAGAACTAATTCATAGGACAGCCAATCAGCTCATGCTAAATTTAAGGTTGAAGGATCACGGGCCTTCCTTTCTTCGGGATTTAGAGGTTTGGAAAACAGTTGATTGAGGTATCCATTAGTTGGATGATATAAACCATTTTGACTTTTGTTCACTCGTTAGGTAAACAAGTTCTATTTGTCTAGTTCGTTAAGACAGGAAGCTAGTGATGGAAAGTAATGAAAACAAACAGGATGGTTGAGAGAGGGGTAGGCGGAACAAGAAAGAAAAAGCGAAGGCGTTTGATGCTCAAATGGTTGTGTAAATATTGAATAGAGTGATACAGGGTAGTTGGAAGGGTCGGAGTGGACGAGAAGGACGAGGGCTGGGGCTGCTGAGTGAAGTAGCTGTCGAGTGTTGCGGGTCAAGTGTCGCGAGAAGCCCTAACCTACTTCCTGGCCCTTTCGCGCATCAGCGCTCGACAACTGGTTCTCCACTCACTACGGTTTTCCCTTCAAGATCTCGTCCTTCCTCCCGCCACTTCACCACTCATTGTCTCTTTCTCTTTGTCATCTACGACTTTACTTGGCTTAAAACCACCTCCAGAAAGACGTCCGCCACTCAACTCTCCGAGCCCCTTCATTTCTCTACGTTGTCGCTCATCCTTCAGCCCAAACACCGTAACCTGAGCATGAGGAAGAAGATAGGAATATTTTCACGATCCGTTAAATTTCCCAGCTTTTTTCTCACCTTCTTACATCTTTTATGAAAGAGTGTCTACTTGTGCCACATTTTTTATAGTGAGAAAAGTTCGTTTTTCAAGTCACGCGGAAAGAGGAATAGGGAGGGGACTGCTTACTCTTAGATTTCATACAACTCGAAATGTCTTTGAATACTACTCGATAGCAACAAATATACGGCACTGAAAAACCTGCACATTATTCAGCAGCCTTCCCCCTACAATAAATACTAACTCATCAAAAGTAAATTGTTTCTACCAATATACCTAATATGTATAAATAATATCATGAAGTCCTTCCATGATTTCCTCGACTGAGAAGGCCGTCGACATTGAGTTGTTGGACAGACTCTTGGTGGTAACTAAGCCTCTCTTGACTGGTTGATTGTCTATTGGTGACTTCATCAACTGTTGGAACATGCAAGTCCGGGTGCAGAATTATACGCGTAAAGGTACTCACGCGGTACTTAGTGTAGAACGTTAAAGCGCTGAACGGTTTCACGATTAGAAAAAATCCATTTTTCAAAATACACATTTTTTACACAAAGATCATTCAAGGAATAACCAAGCAAAAGGCCACGTCTACCAGATCTGATTATTAGGTAGACTGATTCATTTTAGCAAAAAAGGAACGAACAGGACTAGTTCAAGTCCAGGAGAAGGAGTTGAACCCGAGAGTCTCTCCGTATCATTATTTGAATGAATCGGTACTTCCGGATGAGGTTAGCCATTTTGAACATATGGCAGGAGGGAGCTGAAGTGTCCAATGATTTCGATCATCAATTTGGTCTGTTCTTCTCTGGTAAGCAGTCACATTCTCCAAACTCTTCCGAAAGTCAGCTGAACCATCATTCAACATAGCCATCATACACCCCCAGCTGCCCATCAAGTCTCATAGCCAAAAAGAGCGTTCGGTTTTCGCGCACCCAAACCAGTTCGGCGAGGTACCGCAACACAGGGCCGAAGTCCACTTTTAGGATCCTGGGGAGGGCACCATGCGGCGAGGGGGGCTGTATCGATCAACGCACCTCAGCTCCGGACTCCACCAACCCCCTCCCGTTGAACGCCGCCTCTTCTGAAAAATAAACCCTTCAGGGGTAGCCACTTCTTCCGCCTCTAGGGGTCTCACGTAAACTTTATTGCTATCCATTTCTCGGCTTCCAGAATATAATATCCGTCGACCCCTTTTTTCCAAGTACTAAAAAGATACATTTATTTCTCCGATTATTGTCAGCGTTTTCCCCCTCCGCATTATTTCGCTTTTTCTGAACACCTCCAGCATGAGAACAACTCTACGACCTCTGATATTAGAGGAATAATTTCACTATTCCTCAGAAATACGATGACCATAATCCATTTATGTTCTAATTTATCAACTGAAGATACGTTTTTCTAGCCAATGGGTGTTCTGGTATGTCGGAAAATCTCGGTCCCCTTTAGATTTCTGAAGTTCCATTGATATAATATATATATATATAATATGTAAGAAAGTCAAGTCACCATCGAAGGATAGGTCAAGTGACGACATGCACGCTGTGCGTAGGTAACTAAATTGTTGTCAGCCATTCAACTTTTACGATACAGGCACACATTAGATGAAACAACCGACTAAACCTGGGCTTTAGTTGAGCCTAAATTAATTCCGGCCCGATGGTAGCGATTTGACTCAAGATGTCAAAAAAACAATGGTGAAAATGGAGTTCTGAGAATTTATGGGAAACAGGCGCATGCGTGGTATTCTGATGAATTTAGGGAGCTGAGTAGTCTTGAAAGGCAATATACACTATTCTCACCAAAAAAGCATGTACGAGGTCAAAAATAAACCAGCATTTTTAAATGTAATAAGTTTTGTTCAGACCTTTATTGTGCATACCTATGCACAGGCGTGTGTATGAGAAAAAAGTGAATATAATAAGAAACGTGGGAGTGAAAAAAATTGGAATTGGGGGTTGCTGTCACTGTTTAAAATCAAATTATGTAATAGGATTGTATTTGTGCGTTAATCCATGACTTCTTTGCTTTCGAGCCGGTTGCTCCAACGAAAACGGCGTTTCAAATGGGCTGATCGGCTTTAGAATTGGTCTCTAACAGTGTCAGCTCGAACGTTGTTCACCAGTGGGTGAAAACAAATCCTTTGTTGGGTGATAATGAAAAGCAGAATGCGAACTGACACATCTGAAATACCTAGGAGACGAGAGGGCTGAACCGGAATGAGCCAAGATGATCACTAATTCTTCTCCAATTTAGAGTAAAATTCTCAGAATCGTATAATGTTAATGTTATTTATGATAATGTTAAAGACTGGAGATCTATAAGCCGTTCAAGAGGATTTCATCTTCAATTCAACCTATGTAGAACAATGGGGTCTGAAACCTAGAGGGCACTCAGGGGAAATTAGCCATTCCCCAATCCACACTAAAGCTCATCTCATCCTGAGAAATTGATGCCACCCGAGGCCATCTGAGCTCATGAAAGACCGATCTGTTGACATGACTTGATGTATGAACCGTTAAACCCTCAACTATATATATGACCTGGGCCTCAACTTACGATGTATCGATGACAAATGGAAAGTTCACGCAACAAAATGATTGTAATAGACTTGAAGGACAACTACTACCTACATTGCCAATTTGACAATTGATCGACGCATATTCCAGATTAATTAATTTCAGATTTGAGTCGGAAAGATGGTTTTTCGGCTTCGTGTAAGATGAAAAGCAAGACCGAGCAGTTGGGCGGGATTGCATTTCGTAGATGGAACCCATATTCTCACCGGTCATTGAATCTAAACATTGAATACCAGTATTCTAAATGAAACCGTATTCCTAACTTCAAAAATTCGCTGCGTGATGTACCTCAATGAGAGTGCACGTAATGAAAACGATAAGCGATGTTATCATGCAAACTCTCCAGGGACTTGAGGAAAAAGTTCCAAAAGAATCTTGCCTTCGTGAAGATAAAATACTTGTAAACTCGCGAGAGCAATTTAGTCCTGGTAGATTGCTGAGGCTCTCGTGTTTGAAACAACTCCACTCAAGTACAGAGGGTGAGCTCACATACATCTAAATTGCTTCCGTCTACGTCAGAGATACTTTTCTCTACAAGTATAAAGAAAGGAAAACGTCCGCTCCAGTTGTCGAGAGATGTCTAGAAGACGACCAAGATCAATCAGGAGTTCGCAAGTAGAACAACAGAAAATTTATACCCACATTAATCTTCTCCACGAACCGTACAAGAGCGAACAATGGAGATGAGGATAAATAGGTACCACATTGTCAGGAAAGCATTGAACTAACTTACTCTTGTAACTCGAGCTGTTTTGCTCTACCTACAAATGACGTGAACCTGACAGAACAATCGTTTCCGGGGAAATCCAACATTTTGGTGCCGTAGCATTAATTTAAGTTGATCGTCGCTCTAGTCGCAGAACCTTCATTTTACCGAATAAAAAATCGCGTTTCCGAAGCAAAATATGGTATGTGCTTCTAAGCTAAGAGATGGAGAACAATTTTTTTTTTTTTTTTTTAGAAAACAATAAATATCAGCGTTGAAAACGTTGGTTTCCTGAGTATAGGGGATAGGGCTCACGTGAGGTTTTCACCTATGCTTTAGAGATTGATCAGAAATTCTTCTACTCTTGCGAGTTGAGAAAATCCCTCATTCCTAAGATGCTACTTGAAAATATTGTTTTCAAACTACTATCAATTTATGGGTGGTATAAGATCATGGCTAATTCTGTATTGATGTATAGTATATCGAGTCACAAAGGAACAAAATTGGAGTAAGCGACAGAGATCTGCGATATCCCATTGCTCATCGACAAATTTAAATGAAACTGGCCACCTTTCCGTGTATGTTAAGCGATTTGATGCTTTCAGGTATTCATATGCAAATCTCATAAGATATCAGAGCCATCCAACCCGTTCCCTCAATCCTCCTTTTATACACTACGCGGGATATCTTCCCTGATCTCTTCATTCCTATACTCGGCAGAAGCTTTAAATCACGCCTTTTCCCCAGATCTGCAAGTCCTAAAGAAGGGGGTATTTCAGTGAAAGGTGAAAAGCGCTAGGAGCCACTTACTCGGATTGGATTACGCAGTTTTTATTCGAATAAACGGAGGAGACTTCGCTTTTCAGATGTTGATATCAAATCAACGTGCTCAGAGTTGAAAGTAGCTCGGTGAACGAATCCACACAATTGTAATCCAAAAAGAAGTACATATCACGATTGAATTATTTATTTATTTTTTTATATCAAGATTTTGTTAGCAATACGTGACAGTACTAGGTTTTCAATCAAAGTTTTTTTTAAGGGATTTCCAAAACATGTTACATGACAGAAATGACTGAATGTTTGTACTGAAATAACTAATAAGAAGACAAAATTACTAAGGCGCAATCACTGAGATAACAACATGAAGAATCGTGTTTTCAAAATCTGACTGTTCCCAATTTACTTGACCTCGTAGTCGGTCATCTGTTGGCTTCCATCGAACACTTTAAAATCAGAGAAAGCCCAAGTGCTATTTCTTAGCCAAGAAAATAAGACGAATTAAAACATTCCGGCGCTTAAGCTTCGGAAAAACTCCTATAAGCAGTAATATCAAGGGAAATACGAGTACGTCGAATAGGTTGTGTATTGGTACAAACGTAGAATTAATTTGGTGGGATTGATGGGCCATTCTATGGAAATGCGGAGGGGGTGGCAAAAAGTCAGTTCGATCTCAACAATTTCTCAAGAATTGTCAACGATTAGACCTACTGAAAGATTGGAGTATCTCCAGGATGGAATTCGTGAGTAATTATTTTCCAAATTTCCATGGCTATACAATAGTATAATAGCGAGATAAGGCGTGACTCTCAACTACTCCTAACCAGCTCTTTACGGCCTTTACAGACCAACGCCGTGCCGCCTCCCGGAGATTGGAGGCCGCAGCCAAGTGCGGGCCCGACCCGCTAGAATCCGCTCAACCCTTGATCGATCCAAACGCCCTCAGCGGAAGCGGCTCCAGATGCTGAAACAACCGATTTCCCACTTGAATGCCATCTACCGAGGAGAACTCTAACGAAGAGCGACGTTACCGCCCGGGGGTGGACGAGGGTGGTGCGGCCAACGGGGGAATTCGGAACGCAAAGACGTGGTGGGGTATGCTATTCTTTCTCATTTCTCATGACACGGTTATCTAGCAAAAACCCCATGTTTCTAGGCCTCAAAAAAAAAAAAAAAAAAAAAAAAACTATGTGAACCAATTAATATATCCGGAAATACAGAAAACTATGTTTCATTTGAAGACAATATAACTCTGTTGCAAATTTATGCAACTCTAAAGGTACGTTTATTATGCTTCATGTTGGTCGTACATACTAGAGAAGATCAAGACCCATCTCGACAAGGCCCCCGCTCCTCAACTTTTATAACTGGTTCCTGCACTTGAACCTTCTGGTCATGGTCGTTTGTAACCGTTCCTGCTGAAGCAGTATCGGGACTCATTCGAAACGATTCAGCGCGCAAAATGTAGTCGAAAATAGTACCCCACAAGCCTAGATCGCCAAAAATATCGAAAATAAATTTTTCAAAAAACACATTTTGAACTCTACCTCTCCGGGGGTCTATTTGGTCTGACCGAGCTGAAAAGTTTCGAGGACCAACTAAAGCCAAATACGGGTCGTCCCTGACCCGATTTCAGATTTTTCAGATTTCAGATTTTTAGAAAATTTTCTACTACCAAGATCGGCGAGAAAGACGGACGGGCATGCTTATTTTGATCTAGACACCTTTAAACGCCCAAGATTGATTTTTTTTTTTAATTCAATGAATAACCAACCAAAAGACAGCACACAGAACAACCTATTCAAACATAAAAGAGGCAGTTCCGCAGGAGCGGTTACCGAGCGGGGGATCAAATCAAAACGTGATTCACCAGCGTCAAACCCATAGTGGGAAACAATACCCTACACTTTCTAGAATCCAAACAAATTTCAAAACCCCGTACTCAACAATAGTTTTTTTTCAAGAAGTTGCTTCAAAATTTATTTAACTTGATTCAGTGTCGTCAATTCAGTGGAATGTGGTAACATAATTTTGTGGGCCTGGACTTGTCTCCTACCTTTAGGCCCCACTATATATAAATCATTGCCTATTATAATATAACATAATTGTGAATTCCATACTCACTAAACTCTGTACTGTACAACAAAAATAATCAAGCGTCGTTGAAAATTTAATTTTTAATTTGGCTGAAAGGTTTCGACGGGCAACGGAGTCGGAAGGTAATTACTGACCAAAATTTCAGCGTTTTCCAAAAATTCCCACTAATAGCTGATGGTGGCGAACGTCACGAGTCACGGAAGCAAACGACTTTTTATAAAAAAGTTGCAGTGTAAAAAGTAATACCTGAAAATAGCCAGGTGTTTGTCAGACCCTACTTACTTAGTACGCTCTAAAACATACCTACCCTATGCTTAATTTTGAAAATATAAAATTTTAAGGTGGAGAGAGACAAAAGTGGAACCTTCACCACATGCATTGATTTATAGTTTCATCGGAAGTATCATCAGGTTATGATTTTATGGTCACCTACACTTGGAAAACGCTACAATTCTCACCAGTGGGACGTATTTCACCTAGTGAAATGAAAATGAAGCTGTCATCAGATTAAGAACTACAAATTATCCATCTATTGTAGGATCCAAATTAGGAAACTCGACAAGCACACACCTAAATGAAGTTCGGGGTGCTAATTGGGTAAAATAATGAGACACCCGCAAAGTTAGACAAATATCACATTGAACCAAAAACAAAATGAACGAGAGAAGATTTCTCACATTGGTGGCTGTCACATCCAGAAATAAATATACTATTTATTGCAGTTTCATCTTTATCATATTTCTAAAGTGTTCTTACACTAAGGATTGGCGTGCCACGTGAGTATATAGGTAGTAAAGGTGATAAATCTCGTCCATTCTTTTCCTACTTTCCGAAACCTCAAACTTCGACATAATGCGCTCAGCACAAATCGGGGGGATTTACGGTTATTCGAAGTTAGACCCGTTGCCCTTCGCACAACCGAGAGGAAGAGTCAGATATACGGTAGACTCGTGAAATAAAGCGGTTGTTCAACCCGTGGTCTTGGAATACTACCTAAAACTTTTCAGCTCACAGAAATGGGGAGAACAATAGAGAGGAAGTCGTACTAGGGGTGGAAGGAAACTATACCAAAGAGCTACTTAGTTTTCTTTTCCGCTGTGGGAGAAAAAATAAAATAAAATAACATCGAGGTTTTTAAAAAGGGGATCAAAGTAGAGTTCCGGGGCATACTTAAACGAGAGAGCAGAGTTGTCTCTCATGAATACACAGGCAGTATTGACTTGTAAGACAAACAAAACAAAACAAAACTTGTAATAATATTAATAACCCTTTAGGCCTTCAGCCCGACTGGAATTTCCAGTTATAAACTACAATCTCTCGTATAAAAACTGTTTTTTTACGTACTCGTAAATTAACGACTTGATCTCAACAAAAGATACTTGAAGATGGATTCAATAGCTACGTTTCACTTCAGGGTAGACTACGAGGATCAAAATCGGATGATCTCATGTGCACTCAACGCGAAAAGGTATCGTTCACCCAACTTATTGTTTAATGAAAAGCAATGAAAATTGTTTCATTTGTCTTTCGGCGATCTAACATACATAGTACAGCCCTATCCACATGGTTGGTCCCATAATATAACGGCTGGTGTATTCTCGGGTCGACTGGTTCATCATCCTTGTTAGAATGATAAGTCCTTGACTTTTCATACCTAACATTTTGAAGCGTAAGTACCTCGATAAGATAAAGTACATATATGCAAGAGAGGTTCTACATCCTTAAAACTACTCAAATGAACCAATGTCAACGAAACTCCGTTCTAAGATAGCCAGCCCGAGTCAATACTACGGAACGTTCAAACAGAATTGAAGATGAATCGCATTATCTTCTGTCAACCAACAGGTGAAGTAGATTGGATGGCGTTTTGACAGGTGGTCGCATGATTTCCATCTATTTACGAAAGAAAATCGATCTGGAAAAAAGGATTTATTCCCTAACAAGGAAACTTTCTTCAAAACTTGCAACAACCACGGCCTGCGTCGTGGAACCCACCGGAGACCTTCCCTAATAAAAGATTAACAAAAAGAGATTTTATTGTGACTTCGCATGAATCAGTCATTCACAAGAGCGATTTCTATCGAGGAGAGGATGATTAAATTAATCTAGTGTGTTCCGTGTTGTTCAAAGCTTATCCCGTAAAATACCTGAGAATAACAGGTTCTATCCTTACCCACAGCATAGGTTCGATTTGTAGAAACAACGTCATTCGAGATCCCCCTGGGCGAACGTATTATACTCATCTGCAAATGTATGGGGAAATAAACATAAGCGTAACTCATCTAAAATAGCCCCAAAATTGAGCAGCTATTTGTAGATTCTCTACTCGAATTAATAATAATGAAATGGCCGAATAACATGGGCTTCTTGATTGATTGAACCAAGCAAATTCCTTAACACGCTGTTCGATATTTGGTTTTTGACTTCTGACCGCAGTTTAGAAGAAGGCCCCTTTACGCATTTCATGTAATATATTGTTACCGCGTGTGCATTGATACGATGTACCGTACATTTAAAAAACTAAAATATCTGCTAAAAAAAACTATTAAATTTATGTTCGTAGGCCAGCTTGGTATCTAAAGGAGAGAAAAATGGACCATTACAATGAGGGAGGGAATTTATTTCTACAACATTGACAGACCAGCACTGATTAACAGAGAGTGCCAATTGACGTGCTAACCCTATTTGCCACGAAACTAGTCATCTACCGTCATCCGTTGCTGAGTTTAGAAACTGAGAGAAATGCCTTCAGGCGGTGGGGATGGTCCTAAAAGCAATCACCCTTTTCCAACCTACCATAGTTACAAAAGAGCCAATCCTTGTTTGTAATCAAAACGGGCATTCAAAGAACAGATTTTAGCTCAACAAAAGCCAGGAACGAGCCATCAGAATGAAACTTTCAACGAGAAATGAAAACTGCAACAAGAAATTGCATCCCACCCCCTCCACTCGACAGAGCTTGCAACTAAAAATAAGTGCTCCAACTAGAAGACCATCCCCTAATCGGCGCCGAGACATTTCAGGAATCCTCAACCTCTATCCACACCGATTTGAGATCTCGAGCCAAGCTCGGATATGCCCGTGAGCAGCCTCATCAACGTTGGGTTCGTCGGGGTTTTCACTCAAGCGCGAATGGGCCCCTAAATGGGACGTGGTCGTAAAAGGTGAAGAAAAGGTCTCCGGTCATTGAATTCAGAATAGCTGGGACCTGAGCCCTGTAACGGCCCTTTTCCGAGCTGCCCTCCTCCTCCCGTCATCGTTTGTGAATGTCATGGGCTTGTGCCTTAAACGAGGACGGAATTCAACTGAAATTTCGCTAAACCCTCAGCCCTCGAGTCCGAACCAATTTAAACGTCTCTTGTGTGAACCGTGTCAGAAACCAGCGCCCTGTTAGCAAGGTACATCGTTTTTAATTAAGTTTCATTGTTTTTCATTCATGTTTCAACCTCCGCCTGCTGAATGTCCTTGAGCAACCGCTAACTCGTGAATTTGATGGTATTGGGCGCAATAAAACCAAGTCTCATTTAATGCCTCGAACGCTCTTTAATCTGTTACAGTTCTAATATTGCACTATCAACTAGGTAGTTCGCAATATTGAAAAAGTTTCTTTTCATCTGAAACCAATTTCTTCAAATGAAACCCCACAAGCCTAGTTCCCAAAAAATCCCTAAAATCGAGTTTCCACTAGTAAAAACACATTTTCACCCATACCCTCCCGGGCCGGTAGGGCTAAAAAGACTTTTAAACAAGGATCAACTAGAGCCGATTTAAGAAAATTTTCCACAACATAAAAGGCGTGTAATGCGTACGGCGGACGGAAATTTTTGGTTGCTGATCTAGACATCATGAAACGTGAACTTTCAAATTTTGAGCCCAATCGGAGAGGTTCTGGCATGAAAACATAGGCTGATTATATTGGAGGCATAATAAACCAAAAGTTAACATTTACTGTATTTTACGATGACGCGCTCAATTTTTTGATAGAGTTGTATCGTGAGAACTGAACGTGAGCTTCATCGATCTAGCCCGAATCCAATATATACTCCATGTAATGCACAGGAGGAGTAACCTCATAGGATATACTGCGAACGGTAGCTGGAGGCCAAGGGGCAATGGTTTCTCAGGATGGTCAACACATTTCAACGAACCCCCGCAGGGCAAGACGCCAACAGGATATGAGCAGTCTCACCCCATACGTCGCAAGAGCTCTCGAACAAAAGGTTTTCTTCGGTCAATATCTCCCAAATCCTTATATCCAAGGTAGGGCGGCTAGGCACGATAGCGGGTTCCTCCATTGTCATTTATCCCAATATTCTAATGAAAAACAATTATTTTCAAGTTTGAAACCTAGGTATCTATCAATTCTTAGCAAGTAATAACAGGTTAATTAAGGATCATAAGTAATTTGGGTCAGTTGAAGCTTCACGTCGAATGATGTGTCCCAGTTAAGAAATCCCTGATGACTTGAATAGTTGTCAATCGTGCAGAGGTAAGATTTGCTGTACGAAGAACATACGTATGATTCATTCGTGGTCCTTATCGTGTGACAAAACTATTTAAAACTGTCTGTTTTTGTCTTGAATACCCTATCTGCACTATGGCTTTCCCAAGATAGGGTAAGTAATATTAACATTACTGCTTTGCACCAAATGCATTTTTCACAACGCTCTGCATATGCAAGTTATTTCTAGAGAGCCTATATTTTGGTCGAAGAATAATTTGAACCATGAATTAGATTTTGATTTGTACCATGTAGTAATGAAACATTGTATCAGAGTCGGTATGCGGGATGACACTAGCTCGTCGCCATAGGCTCTTTCTTTAAACGGGCATTTTATTGAGTTGCTGGTGTACTTAGTATATTCCTTTTGTAAATAATATGAGTTATACAAATGTGCCAAATTATAATTTAGATGAATTCGAAAGCAAACATAAACTTGACGCTGCATGGAGTGATGTTGGAATCACCCATTTTCGTTGGGCGTTATTCAGTACTCAAAATGAACACAAATTATTCACGAAGAACGTATTGATAGATTTCCGATTGCCCCTCCCCAACCTGTGTATTTATGCCTTAGAAATACCATTTCAGGATTCAAAACCTCCTGATTACGCCTTTTTACAACTATTGATATTGCACTTCTGCTTCCCTTCGTCCAAAGCCTGCAGAATACGACGCTGTCAACGCCCACTTTCAAGCCGTACTGAAGACGGAAGAAGGAATACCTCTCATCAGGACGACTCAGCAGAAACGGAAACTTCACCACAATGAGAAAGGGAATCACTTCGTACGAGTTTCTCGGTTGAGTTCTCAGATCAACCATGCGAAGACCGCCTTTAGTAGCCGCCGTGTACCACCAGATTGAATAATAGAGTTGGATCGGATAGCTTATCATTCAACCGAGAAAATACACGAAGCGACGATTTTTTTCCTCGGTGCAGGAAAAAGCGTTGAACCGTAGTTTCCAGGAGGATCGATGGGTCAAGCGACGTGAAATAATTTTATCCCCCTGCAGCCTCGGGAAACCTTACTTCAGTGAATTTTCCATATTCCTCGAGCTCATGTCCCATTTCCCATTCCTGCCACAACAAATTATTCAAGACGGACGTCGCTGAGATCATTCTTGAAGGTGATACGATATCAGACTCACTGCGAGTCATTGGTTTCGCAACGAAATGAGTCGTCTCATCGTCACGTAGGTACTGACCAGTATGAGGGCACCCATATCGTAGTGAACCTGTAATTTCCCAGCTAAATCGTTGCCAAATCGCCTCATCAGGCAACAATGCTTTAGTGACAAGCGCCTCAATCACAGTGGCCGTGTCTGACTCCTCAATTTGCAGTCGATTGAAACCCTGAGTTATTCCGTAAACTCGATAGCAATAGAATGGATCCAGGTGGAGCTTGAGTAGCACTCCAAGCTATCAGTGGAGCACAGGGTTCACGCTGGATATTTAAAACATGTCAATGTGATGACATCCAGTGTGGAACTAACATCTCCATTTCGCTGCATATTTTTAAACCCTGACACAGCAGCAATCACTGAGGGACCCCCTCGTTCAAATTCAACATCTTTCTCGACCCAGTTCACTTCGATTCCGCTCAGGAATACCCGATCGGTAGAATGAGTTTTCGTCCCGCAACACTGGAATCGCGTGTTGACTAGCCCTTCCCCCTTACGGCCATAATGAGTCATGCGATGTCCCGGTATCGGCCCCCACGGATGAGGGTACCTGACTATTGATTCCGATATTGCGATGGGTCCTGGACATGGTTTTGTTGGCGACGAATCACGTGAGATAAACGGACCGCGGGAATCAACAATGGGAAACGCCTAACCAACGATTGATTCGGCTCCGTCTGGTATCGTCAAGAGGATCAAGGAATGGGACTTTGAACGGTATGATGGTTTGAATGTTTGATGAGATTATCAGCATGCTGTTTCTTCAAGCGTTACCCGGAATCCAACCGAAGGTGAATAGCTTGTTGGGGATGACAAAGCGAAGCCAATAGACGAATAAATGGGATAAATTATGAGTCACTTTCAAAAGGTTACCAGCGTACTCAGCATCTATATAAATCAGGCGCTTTCGGTATCAAATGATGAAATGGACTATCAACATTACCACGTTCAGAAATGATGTCAGACTGTCCCGTCATTCTTCCCCATTGTCAAGGGGTTTTTAACAAGTTGAATTGGGTGTATCAAACCTGGTAATTTGCTAGTCTTAGTTAATTTCAGAGGGAAAGACCCAGCGCACGCGAACCTTTGAATAATAATAAATTTCGCCTCTAAGCTCATTGGAATAACAATCATTTTTCCGCCCGAGTAAAGGTCGTTTCACACCAACACGTTATGAATTGGTAAGACGTTGGTAGGGGAGCCGTTATCGAAGCTGGATCACATTCCTCTCTGGGGCAAAAACGTTTGAGTACAGCACGAAGGAGCTGTGGTAAATTTTACACGTCCTACAAAGTCTAAATTAATAGAAAGAGAAAGTGAATCGATTGAATTCAACCACCAGTGTCCTTCCCCAAGACTTCCATATGACATCATACAGCGGATCATTCCTAGGGGTTGGATAGTTAGGAGGTAGCTATAATGCACTCACGAATGTATTAAAAAAACACATCCCTTACATCTATGTTTGATAAATGGAGGGTCGAAGTCCGTCCGTTTTTGGGCCCAAAAAGCTGAGCTCCATCTAAAATGAACAATCTGAGTACAGTGAAATTATACACAGAGTTTTCCGAACAGTCGGGTTTTGAGGACCACTCTCATGTTTCTTACAATCATTTAATACCGAAATTATAGCTCCAAAAGCGAAAACTGTCTAAACTAGGTTTTCCTCCTATTCCTTGGGTACAAAATTTACAACCCTTTGACATACATGTGTAAATCATTCATTAATCTTTTGATGAAACTTCTAACTGTTCAAACTCATTACCTGGTCTAATAGGCTGGACATTTGATGGGAGCATTACGGCATATCATACATTACATTCAGGCCCAGTGGTTTCCAACGGGTCCCCTGAGTACACGAGGTCAAGTTTTATTGTCGAAGGGTTGCAGTAGACCGCAACCACAAAGCACCTTCGCCACATCTTTTAGGCTGACGAGTCTGGAAGTACTTGACGCTCGGAGTATGAAAAGAACACTTTTCGAGAGGTGTGCTAAACGAATACTACAGGGAGCACATTATTGAACTTCTAATTCATTTTACTCTACAGGTTGGGAGAAAGGAGATTCTTCCACGAATGGGGGAAACAGTGGGTGTGGCGGGTCCCAGACCCATTCCAATCGATTCAGGGTCCAAAATTTAGTGGAATATGATACCCCACACGCCTAGGCCCCAGAAATCCTGACACATACAAAATGGGTAGATACATACCCATTTTGACTCATAACTTCTTCCGGTGGGTGCCAATCGTTCTGGGACACACATCATTGAATTCAGCGTCCAAAATTTAGTGGAAAATGATACCCCCCACGCCTAGGTAGCAGAAATCCCGAAAACACATATACAAAATGGGTAATATATACCCAATTTGACCCATTACTTCTTCCAGTGGGTGCCGATCGTTCTGGGACCCATTTTATTGGATTCTGCGTCCAAAATTTAGTGGAAAATGACACCCTATTTGCCTAGATCGCCCAAAATTTCGAAAATCCATTTTTCAAAAAACACATTTTGACCCCCCCTCCTCCCCCTCAAATTTGGTCCGATCGGGCTGAAAAGTTTCGAGGACCCGTTTCGGCCGGGAACAGACCCCTGAACCAAATTTCAGATTTTTAGAAAATTTTCTACTACCAAAAACGGCGCGGACGATGGAAGGCGTACGGCGGACGGAGTTTGACTTTTTTTGATCAGGACATCATGAAACGTCCAGAAATGAGCCGAATCGGAGACGTTGACCATTATCATGAAAACATAGGTTGATTATTCAAGGAATAACCAACCAATAGCAGGTTGGCGATATGATCGACGGCTCTCTTCAGAAGCCTTCTTGACAGGAAAATCCCTAATGAGATGGCGTTATGGAGGCAGACTAGATCGCAGATTAGTCACCAATGTAGGCCTCTCTCAGAAACGATAAATCAACACTACTCTAAACCAATTACACATTCTAATAACAATATTTTCAAATCGACAGACGGAACGAGAGGGGAAAGATGAATTTCCTATCAATTATCCACGATTCATGAAGTTACTAAATGAAAATAATAAAATTGAAAATCTCTAACGACCATGAAATACTGTTGTTCCTTTCCCTGGCTCTCGCGCCCCCATCCTTTAACGGATATCGTTCATTCCCGAAGCATCTCCGTTAATCTAACAGAAAAAGGAAAGGAAATAATATCAAAATGTGGGAGAGAGAAGGTTACGGAGAGAATATCCTTCTGTTGTCATCCTGAGATCGAAACAACGCCAATGGTAAACCATTAGAAAGTTCACTCGAAAAGACTCAAATTCCAACAAGTCGTTTCCCATCAGCCTATGTTGACTCTAGCGGTGAATTTAGAGTGATCTCCGGGGTCGACCAGAGTTTGAAAAGCGCGGGGAAATGAGGAGGAAGTGGATTAAATCAGCCACTCACGAACAATTTTCTTTTCCACGACCGGTCAGACCAATTTCCGCTTTGGGAAGGATCCACCCTGATGTAGCGGGCACATTATTTTCTGTCAAAGCAATTACCATCCTGATTGATGAGTAATCATCAGGACTATGGATGTGAGTAGTGAGAGGGGGTCATAAAAAAAACAAGTTCTTATACCACTACTTAAAACCGTCAATCGATACTCCAATTATTTAACGTGCATTAGGCAATAATTTCTTGAAGAACTCGTCAATTAATGGATGATGTTCGGGTGTGGTCAAATATGAATGCGGATGTCCTTCTGTCCCATGTGACGTCCCTTGAATTTCTCCGAGAATAATCCAGGAGTGAAAATGATCAAGTAAAATTACAAAATTTTCGTTGTGACTCCTGGCTATCTAGCTTTGAAAGACCAATAGATTCAGCAGGTATTGATTTTCTCTTTGACAATCCATCCTACCACTAAGATCAAGCTTGGCTTAATTCATTCAACAGAGATTGATAGTAGATTGAATTCCGAAAAGAAATCAAAACGATATCCTCCAGTACGATTCGTAATTGGTTTTGACCTGTAGAGAAGAGTGTTGTTCGTGTTTGGGAAGGCGGTTGTTTGGCCTCGACCTTTATTTACTCAACACGGAGCTCTCACTTGGAATTGAGAAAACGAGCTCAAGTGCCTTCCCAAGAGGAATCCTCTCGAGGCGAATTTCCTCTGAATGACACGAAGGGCTGTAAATCGTATTAAGTGAAAATCACAAGAAAATTACTTCCAATGGGTGACAAACAACCATTTCCAAATCCGACCATAGAAATGACGCATCTATAGAATAAACATAATAAATTACTTCCGAGATCAATACGGCCGTATTTCTTCATAATTTAATGGTTTCAGACCCTCGGACTCACAAACGAAACTGTTGAACAATGAGGAGCACTACGTGTAGAAAAGCGCTAGGTCTCTCGATTAGATCAAATGGAGCGATCCAAGTTGGCAGGGCTGGCAAGTCTAAATCTAAACTTCTCTCCGCTATATTGAACCAAATGAGCCGATTTCTTTAACGCCCTCAGGTATGTAGTTTGAATTTAGGTTGAAACATGGGTTTTGCGAAAGCAGAATATAATCAGATGAGATCTTAACATTATCATGTAGAAGCGTAGTTGTGGTCGATAAGGTATCCAATCAAAATCGGAGAAATTAACTTGTTGCATGAAAACAGGTTGATTATTCAAGGAATAACCACCAAAAAGGTAAAACTGTTTTCTTTTTTCGGTGGTTTGATTGGTCGAAATGTGCAGAAGAGAAAAAAACGAGAGCACGCGTCCTATTCTGTACAGGATGCCAAGGAAGAAGTTCTTGTCAGTCATCAGCCGTATTGGACTTAGCTATCCGTCAAAACGAATTGCAGAACTCAGAAGGCGTCCGTGTCGATCGATGCCCTCTAACGAGTGGTAATAGGTAATGATGATATCGGCAGACCAAAAACCCGCTTAGTCCACTCTTCATAGTAAATGAAACTAAATTCTGATATGTTTAAAACCATAGTACAGAATTTATATCCCATTTAAAAGCATCGCCATTAGATCAAGCTTAAAAACCTCATTTTCCACCAAGGGCATGTATTTCGAGTGTACATATGAAGGTTTCGATTTTGACGATTATTTGATGAAATTATCAAGAGAAATATACAGTTGAGCACGAAATGATACGAGCCATGATGATTTTTATACCCCTTAATCTAGAATCCGCATGGAACACAACTTGAATGCTGGTGCTTTTGAATTATCATAGGTCCAGATTATGAGGTGACACTCATGGAGAAATGCAAAGAAACTACATCCCCGTGAATGAAGATTAACCACCTAAATTAGGCATCCAACACTACACCTCAACAGGTTGTCGGGAGGATGGAAGTTTTGGGTCTCAGCGAAACCCAAGCAAAGGACAGAAACTCGTGGCTTCCAGCTTAGCCCTTTCTAGTCAAGACGAGATGATCCGAAAAGCCGACGGGGTAGATGCGATGGTGTCCATGGCCTGCCTCTTTGAGCTAAAGTACTGAGAGGGTCAACATTGCCATTGATGCGTTATCTCACTTGATAGTCGCCTGTCGGATTACAAAAGGTCAAGCTTTTGAACTAAACAACTGATATACCTACCCCAGTGCCAGCCACTCACCTAATTTCATAAAAACACGCTTTGTTCAGAGTAACATCGGGAATGATACATAGTTTTAATGGCTTTTTTCTTCTTTTCTAAATTAATTTTGAGGGAAACCGGTTTCACTGGATACAGATGGTTGGAACCAGCGATGCCATGATAAAAGACACTTCCCGGCGTCGAGTGATCAAGGGCCAGTATAATTTTGCTCAGGTTTGCCACTAGAAATTGAGGGTACTCTAACAGTATATGTCGTCCAGATTCAACAAAAGGGATACTCCACGAGAACGGTGGTGGTTAGATTTCCACCAGCAAGGATGGAATTTCCCTTGAACGAAGGTGAAGAGAAAACAGATGAGAAGGGTAAGAAATATTGTAATTTATTGTTCACACTGTCTCAATACCGAGAATTATCTAAGATAGAGATGATAAGAAATATCGTATTGCTTTCGGCACAGGTCCATGTGCAGTCATAGTGCAGTGACTACCGATCCATAAATTATTCGATGAACGAGAATATTCGCAGAAGAACCAGTCGGAAACATCTCTTAGTTGCCTACATTACCACGTAGATACCAGGGGAACAAAATGGAAAATAAAATGCTCATTCGTCCTGGAAAAGCCCAATCTGCCGAGAGTGATCAAGTTCAGGGACCGCTGCCTGGAACAGCCACTTTAGACACTCGTGTTTAATTAAACTCTAAAGCTTACCATTGAAGCCAAAGCCAACCAAGGGCGGACCCAGTCTGCCAATTAATTGAATTGACTCGCAAGAATGCTGAGCCGCACCGTACTAACAACCTAACTCGCTTTGATAGGATGAGCGTTCAAGTTGAAAACTCGATCCGTCGGCATCATCTGTCAGGTTTAACCTAGCTGTACTCGTACTCGTGTTATTGTTCGATGGTTTCAAGGGGTGAGTTGAAGCTAATGATCAAACTTCGCGTGTAATCTCGAGATGAGACTTGCTTGGGGGTGACCTGGCGTCCGTTACAAACACTCTGAGGGATTACTAATTAATTTTGGGAAGCCGTTGAAAAGGCAAGGCGTGCGAAGGGAAAATTTTGCCGATTCCGTTGGCTCTACCAGGTATTTCTATGGTGTCAGAAACAGATGGCGGAGCTTCTCCTTTGCAATGTCCACAAAAATAAAGATGATACGTACTTTCACGGCTAAGGTATAAAACTCGGGAAATGTACCAACCCATTCATATTTCTGATGCGCACTCAGAATATTACTTTCCTCTCAAAGAAAGACGTGTACGACATTCGCCCGCTTCAATTTGCGATGATGAATAAACGTTGGCTTCCTCATCCCAACTCATTCATCAGTCCTGCTTCACCCTACCGGAGGCATACGGAAGACGTGGCTCTAGACTTTTATCGGGTATCCCACCCGTAAAAAAATACGAGGCTACATACTCATAAATGCTTGGCTCTGGGGACACATCCGACGAAATGTAATTGCCGGCGCTTTCTCGGCAGGGGGGGGGGGGGGGGGACCGCAATGCGAGAACGGGAGTCTTTTTCAAAAACCCATATCTGGCCCAACTCGAGTTACGGAGACATACGAGGGCCGAGGGAAAAGTCTGGCTAGGGTCTGGATGGAAAATGCTCTCTCGTAGCGAGAGAACGTCATACATAATAATTGCCTGGCAGGGACCGTCATGCGTCACAAACCCTTAAAAAGAGATAAGACAAAAAGTTTAGGTTCTGACAAATTGTAAAAACACTTCGTCATGAAGAAAGAAATGGACTATCGAATGAAATTGAGGCATTTTAGGAAACCATATCATTAAAATTCAAGATGAGATACAGAAGATCTGGCAACCGTCACATTTCCCAAGTTCCGATAAATCTGAGCTGAATCTTGTCGATTCTTTGTCATGGAGCTACACCGAATCTACTGCTCATACATAAAGCCGTAACACAATTTTACTCTTAAGAGTACTGAGTCTAATAAACTTTAACCAAATCTTTAAAAAAGTCAGAACTTACCTCATGATAGCATCTGAATCGTTCTGAAGAAAGCCAGATCTGAAACAAATAAGGTTTCTTCTATAAAATAGATCTACGAGTCGAATGAAAAATTGTCAATAGAATAAATTTTAGTTCATTTAAATAATTGCTAGGTTTCTTAGTTAAAGCATCAGGGACGTTACTCCTGAAAAAAAAAATTTTTTTTCCAAGGGCGCAACCTTATTGGATGTTGGGCCTGGAATTGGCCATATTGTTTTAGTAAGGTACATTCCGTTGACTAGGTCGTAAGGGGGGATGAAGGAACAACTTCGTTGAGATAATGAGGCGAATAAACGAACATGTGAAATCAGAGCCTGAGCAAAACAATCGAATAGTCGAGTCGAATTTTTCCGTACGGCTTTGGTCTCAAAACTCAATCCAAAGGACCGATTAGAAACTACTACGAGCATTGGAGCCCCTAAACTTCGTTCCACATCTTCCCTTCGATTCGGCCAATCGAAAATAATTAAAACGTCTCACACTAATCGAAGAGTATTTATTATTTTAGCACTTCCTTGTCCGTGTGCCCATCATCCTGAAGCTTCAAGATTTTTTCGCTTTCTGTTTTCTTTTCCAATTCTATTTCAGTCTTCCGTATACTTTCTATAGAGGCAAGGGGCGGAAGAAAAAGGCGACTAGACAAAGATTTTTTTCCGATGAACTTTTTGAGGAGAATGAGATGGGCTTGCGATGAAGTTGAAGGAGTGATCAAAATATTTCTTCTCGCTGCTTCAACATAATTTTCATTCTCCTTTCTCGCTTCGGCATCGAAAACTCGAACATTCCAACCAGGTATACTTACACAGAGATGAGAGTCACGACTCGTGAATAAATTAAAGACTCAGGTTATGTAGGGCTGAATTAGAAAGAATAGCCTTTCTTTTAGTTCACCAATATGTGAGGCTGCTTTCTCTCAGTCAGAAACCCAGGACGAAACTCAGTTCGGGATACATTTAATAGAATAGAATTTAATAGAAGACGAATAAGGAAGGAAGAGCTTCATTTCTGGGAACGGAACGTCTGAATATACTACTGGGAATTACATCGAGACACTAGGCAAAACAATCCCATTCAAGGAACAAGAAGCATACTACTTCAACTTTATGTGAATATGATTTCAAGAAGGATCTAAACCAAGGGAATATTTCCTTTGCTTCCCGACAGTAACTGAGTTTCTTGGTTTAATGCCAGTACACACAAATAATGGAAACAGAGATATCGGACGTAGCTCTGAGGAGCGTACCCAAATACGAGGGGTTTTAGTGAATATAAGAGGAGCAAAGGGGGAGTAAAGCGAATAAATTAACGAAGACAGACCAAAAGAAAAAAGGCAGAAGCCGAAGAGAGAAATCGGGAATGAATGTCTCTCGACTCTCGAGGGAATCGACCAATCAGAGTGGAAAGCTTCACAAATCAACGGATCGGATATACTACCAGCTTGAAAGGGGGCCAGAGGGATACACAATTCATGAGGAACCAATGGAGTTATGAAACACGAAAATGAGCCTGATGAAGCGTGATAGTAACTTGTATTTCAATTCGTAGGACTCGACCTCATGCCCATTTTTCATAGAATATTATTTAATTACTCGAAATATCCGTAAATTTTAATGATACTGAGTTAGGTGAAGTGTTTACAAGATTATTTTGAAACATGCGAACCACACAGCAACCACCAATTTTCGTTATCCCTCCAAACGTCTGACCTCGACGTGCTCTACCAAGAGAATGCACCAAGGGTATGACATCACAGGAGGGGCCTCATTTTCCCACTTAACTCCAATGATAACCTTACTTTCTTCAGAATTTTCGTTCATAAAATACTAGAATATGTATTACGCTTTTTGGGCACATACCGGACATTCAGGGCCAGAAGTCCAGGAAATCACCGATAGGACGGAGATTTTTTCATCCAGAAACACCCCATTGAAGACAAACCTCACAACGCTTTCGTTTGCGGGAAAGCCAAAGAATGTACGCAGCCATGAAAATGTTAGTAATCTGCTCCAAACCAAAACTAGTCAAAATGCAGGCGAAATCTTGACGTTCACCTCTCAAAATCATCATAAAAAAAAAAATAAAAATAAAAATAAAAATAATAATAATAATAATAATAAAACATGAAAAATAAAAAAAAAAACAATCCACTTAAAAGATGTATTTTCCCGAATCGAGCTTAGTAATGGCCGGGTAGCCTCGATCGATTCAGTCGTAAGAATGAAAATTCTGATAGTCATCTGTTTTTTCTCTCTTATATAAAGGATTTAGGCTAGTCGTTCCGTATCGCCGGATCAATAATTTATTCATTTGACACTCAGTATTTTCATCCAGGTGTTCTTAGACGGGAGCTCGGTCACAAAAAGGTGAACGTCCCCATATTACGAGAGCGTGTTTTACTATTGTTATTTCTTTACTTCGTATAGTAAAGAAAAATACACGGGGGGGGGGGGGGTGTACAGTCAAATGCCCAATAAACTAATTCCAAGTACGAGTCGTATACTAGCAGGAGGATAAGCACAATTGATGAATTCATAGGTCCCAGTTTACTTATATCCTGACGTCTCTCCCCTTATCTTGACACTATGGCTTCCGCAGAACGCCCAAACCCGTCGACTCGTATAGAAACGACCAATTCCTGACCCACCTTCCCAACCACATCCCAATTTATCAGGGGATTGACGAGATGATCCCAAGCTCGAGTGAGAGTGAATCCATTTCAAACTAATTGTTTATAAATTGCTTTGGGGGCTCGGGGAGCTTTGTTCTTGGGTATTTGGGAGGCGGAAGGGTTTTCGAGCCCGAGCTTCTCCATTCAATCCTGCTCGTTTGTGAGAGAAGCCCTTCAATTTAGGAGTTTCTCGAATGACAGCAGAAAAGCCCCCAGGAAAATAAGGGTCGCTCGAAGCAGTCCATTTACTGGAAATTATGTGCTGACGTGCTTATCGTTAGTCAAATTCGGTGGTAGGTATTTTGTATAAGGGTCCGTTAGTGTGGCTTTGCATGCGGATTCAAGTATTCTCTCAGATTCGAAATGATGATGATTGATAATATTGTTCAATACGCAGTGAATTTGTTAAAGTACATGAACACAAAGAATTTCACTTTGTTGTTCACGCGACCCGTGGTATAGCAAGTACATCTCTGCCTAAAGGAATGGGTTGACGGTTTTCTCTTCATAGAACTGTTTTAGCTTCCGTGGTAATTTGAGAAGTATGATTCAAAAAAGGAATGGAAACAAATCCCGCTATTAGTTACAATTCCATAATTCTACCCAATCCTCCGTTTGATGATGTTGTGTGGTAGTGTTCAACACTATTTTTATTATGTACTGCAAATGCAGGTATCGTTAATGTATTCTTCGTTCCGTGAACTTGCAAGACATTAGTGTAAGACAATCAACAGTTTCGTGAAGAGTCCCTTCCATTCATTCGTCGAGAACTCTGAACAAACCAGAATACGTTCATCATCACTGTATGAGAAAGAGAAGTTGGCGAAAATATGGTACCCAAATATACTTAATCATAGTCTGTAAGTGTCAGTAATTCTAAAGCGAGCTGTCGTATCAGCAGAACAGCGGGTGCGTTTTTTCCTGCCCCCACCACTCTTTTTTAGACATTGCCCTTTTCCAGAATCTCATCAATCACTGTGAGAGACGTTCGTTCCTGTAACCACCCGCTACAGTCTTTCTTCCTGCTCCCACCTGTTCCTTCTTTCGGTGGTTCCGAGAGGCACAGTTCCACCCTTCCACTCCTTCATGGTGCTTCGCTTATTCATGAAGAGGAATCGATATTGTTTCGGAGAAAACCCACTAATCCAAATCGTGTTAGACATGAAACACACCTCGGTGAATCAACATGTTCTTCATTTATTCAATCAGGGGTCATTGAGGAGCAAATGTGTTTATTTAGCTTGTTCTCGGCTCCTTCCAGCGTTGGAGATCACGTCCCGATTACAATAGTCAGTAGATAACGCAGAGGAATGCCTGGACTCAAGTACGCTCTCATCTTATAACGTTATCAGTATAGTAAAATGGTATGAAATTCTACATTTGTATGAGCTAGTTGTATTTCCCTTTCTCGTTGACGACATCTCATACACGCTACAAATTCTTTCACAGGGGTTGGTCATTCTTTGGACTAAGAGCATGGACGAAATGGGGGAAAAGTGAGTGTGGAGTGTCCCAGACTTATTTTGACCCCCCCCCCCCCCTCCTCCAAATTTGGTCCGATCAGGCTGAAAAGTTTTGAGGACCATTTAGAGCCGGAAACGGGTTCCTGACTTTTTTTTTTTTAACACCAAAAACGACGGCGGACGGACATAGTACCTTTTCTGGTCCAGACACCATGAAACGTCCAAAAAAAATTTTTTGGAGGCGATCAGACATGGTCGACCCTTTTTAACCTTGAGCATGATTATTCAAGAAACAACCAACCACGGCAAATATAATATTCTTTTAATATTACGCTAGGACACCCTATTACAACTTCATCATCTAACCTTTCCATGCCATAGTATGCTCATATGACGAAAACAACAACTTACCCCTTCCTAGGATAAGAGTGGCTGAAGTTCAACCAGTAAAAATTAACTTGTACCTACGTATTGGTGACATACTACAGCAATCATCTCTCTTTCATTATAATAATTTAGTCTCAAATAAACGGATTTCTTCTTCAATTTTTAAGTGATTCGATTAAGCTGAGGCGCATATCAAATGAAGTGAGGAGTAAGTAGGCAGGTTAAATATAAAGGCATACGGTTTCCAGATGCCTGATGTGCGTAGTTAGAAACTGTAGAATGATTCTCATTAGAACGCTTGACCGAACCCGAGTAATGGCACTTCGAGGTTGAAGGGATAGGCAATGACGTACTAGAGTGACTAATCTCATGAGATGAATTGCGCCAAGGAAATGTTTCTATTGTCTGCTCTCCTAATGTTTCTCGAAGAACAGCGGGGAAGCCCTAAAGCGTGAACAACTAATCATGCCAAAATGTGATAGCCCCGACTAGCCTAATTCAACAAAACTGGCTACAATATTTTCAAAATGTCAAACCCAGCCCATTTTGTACGATGGCGACAAATTTTAGCAGTGGTATTTCCGGAGATTGCTCCCGGCTGCAATAAATAAAACCAACGCTGAAAAATCGAACCGTTACTTCAATTGAATCTTGCGTACACTGTTAATACACCATTACTCCGTTAAATCCTAAGCCAGAGTTATTTCCACCGACAGAAACCCCAAAACCGATTTATTAGGTGAAGGAGTACGTGCCTGGTCGGGGAGGACGAACGCAGACGAGCGTCATTTAAAACGACCACCGCTTCCAAACGTGGACGCATAGAGCATACAAAAAAGTGCCAACGCGAGAATGTTGTGAGAAACAAAAACCCCGATAAATTATTCATCGTAGAAATCTGTTGCCGTCATCTACATGTGAAGAATATTTTATGGATCGGCACACCCGAGTGAGGTGCCTCTAGTGAGGTCTCTCTAGGTAGATTCTGCCGTACCCACTTCTTTGTAGAATGTTTGACTCATTTTAGGCGAGAAGCTTTGAAATGTACTCGAGTAACTAGCACGAAAGGTCATTCATAGGGTAGATAACATGAATCAGCCACAGGTTTTTTTAAAGAAATAGGTAGGTGCTGAAGATTACCGAACGGCTTCGAATCGTTTTTGTGAACAATTCCAAAGCAAGGTGAGGTATTTCAGTTGTACATTACTCAATAAGGCTGCTGAAACATAGACGTGGAGGGTCTGGCCACACAGCAATGAGAAGAAATCCAGAATAGCAAATAATCACCTCCAAAGCCACATTACATAAAACAACGAGTGTATTTACATTCAAGATTTGAATTGATATAATCACTATAATAACATGGATAGAATATGAGAAGACGAAAAATGTATTCGAACCCAGGGCTTCAAGAATCTGTGAACTTAGGTATTATATTTACTCTTGATGCTACCCTATCAAAGCTGATAGAACATATAATACACGAACGTAATTTTGGTTTAATCACTAACTTTCCTAAACAATGGATTTCTACAATAAACAAAGACCTCTCACTGTCCGAAACGCTTCCATCCGGATCAAAAATACTTTTTTCGTCGAAGTAATCTAGTGAGAAGATGAGCCAGCTGCGAAAGCTCATTTTCATTACTCAGTTGAATGCTGTTTACCCGCATATTCTTGGATCGGGTTCAACAATAACACAGCCGAGAGAAGAGAGAGTGAACAGCCCATCGAGTTACTTCATACATACGTACGAGGTACGAGTATTGAATGGAATGAAGTGGATTATAAATCGGAGTTCTGAAAATCAGTGAATTGTGATTGAAGAGACACAGGACATAACTCAATGCGATAACGGATTATTTGAGCAGTTGAGAGTCGATAGAATAAAAAGAAGCTTTAAAATGAAATGGAAAGAGTACAATGAAGGATCTGACGTAAGTCTCTTGTTTTTCAGAGCTGATTAATAAAACAATAGAAAGGGCACCTTGCCTGTGAGGCATTCGTCCCTTCGTTCCTCTCCGTAGCGAGAGAAATTTTTCGAGAGAAACAGAGAAACTGAACAATTTATGAATGTCACCTGAGCTGTGACGCAGGAGGCAGGGTTGCTTCAGAAAAACGGATGTTTACACAAGCCGTCCACGTGGCTCATCGCGCACATTTGTCAAGACTTGTTCTCATCTTTCTTCGACGGGGAAGGCCATTGTAATCCTTTTTTACCACCTCCTTCAGTAGCGATGATATATGTATAAACTGATTATGTGAAATGACAAACAACATTCAGGCAGCATTTTCATTAGCCGTATTTCGGAATCTCCAAGCCTTTTATCATTTAAATTAATTCACGAGAAGAAGAAGAATGCTGAAAACAGCATTCAATGCTGAGCAAGTCTTCAAGACTTGCTCCTTCAAATTTAGGAAGCAGCTAAACAACAAGGTGAGAAAATTATCTCGTAAAAGTGCCGAACTTCCTTCACACAATCGCCAAAAGCTCTCTGCTACTAGAGAGATGAGAAAAACGAGGCCAACAATTAGTTTTCAGTGAGTTTGCAAATGTTTGGACAACAAGGGCGCCGCAAGACCGGGAAGCTAGCTTTTGGCGAGGGGCAGCGAGAAAACCTTCGCCAAAGGTGTCCAGCACTCAACACCACTATAAATCAAATTTTCAGCGATTTATATCGATTGCTGAATAACAACAGACCTTCAATCAATCACGCATTAAAAAGCAAGAGCACTCTTTTGAGCAAGTACGATTTGTGTACAATAAAATGTTTTTGTTATCCGCTTTTAGTAACGATTCTGAACGCGATCCTAAACGCAAGGTGCGTATAATTGAAATAGAACATGCCTCGAAATAAAACACTGTTAGACATGTAATTTCACAAGTGTTAAAAAAGGCTACAATTCAATACTGTACCTGGGGACATCTACAAGCCGTACAAATATCGAAATAAATTCTGCGCGTGCGTTATTTGCATTTATTCACGAAGGTAGTGATTGTCAAAATGAACAGAGTGCACGGAAATTGTTCCATCTGAGGACCGGATCAATGTCCAAGGAAGGGGCCTATCTTGTCAATACCTCTAGTAGGAATAATAGGATTCACGTTAATCTTTCCTTCCGTCCACCCGATCCTTTTGCATAGTTGGCAGTCCTATTAGAAATGGGTTAAATGTATTCACAACGCATTTTCCTCTATGAGTTTTCTTCGAACACGAATTATCAAAAAATTGTCAAATGAATAAATGAAAGTTTCCTTCCATTAAGGTTATTTTAATTTGGTCTTGTTCAATCAGAGGAAAACCATGGTTAGATGCCCTGAAAATCGAAAAAAAAAAAACATGAAATTCAATTGTTTGTCAACGTTGCTCCTCAAGCTATTGATCATAGTGTTACTATTGAATTTTCTACTTTGAGGGGATCCTGGTAAACACAGTGCATTTATCAGCTAAAGAACATTCCAAGCATGCGGTGTGGGTTCTTGCAATAATAGAAGAGAAGGCTCAGAGAAAAATTGTTCATGGGGAAAACAAATGATACTAATAATTTGTGACGAGGAAAATAGAATGCCGATTTGAACAACGTCGGCAGTTTGGATGTTAGGGTTAGCCTCAGGGGGAATCCCTCGACGTACTTCATTCTTCTCTCCACTTATTTCCCCCATTGTTTTGGGCGCAGTTTGAATGGTTGAGTGGATGACGCAGGTTTAAAGAGCAAAAGAATTTGTCACCGAGCCAAAACAGCGGGTTTTCCCTAGTGCCGCAGAGGCAAAACGTTTTCCTCGGTAAGAAGAAACAAGTCTTCTCACCTAACGGTATAAAGGACGATGGGCGCGAATTGCAGCTCACCAACCAGAAATATTCATGAAAACTGACTACACCAAAATAATTTTCGAGTGGTTTCGCTCGTTATTAGTCGAAGTGCGTTCGATGTAGCCAGTTCCACAATCATCAGAATAACCTACCCGACGTCGTATTGTCAAGTGAACAAGCAAAGGAAATTTTATATCTACTGAGGACATTTTTTTTTTTTGGTTTAAAAGGGGTCTTCTGGCGATCAGCCAAACGAAAAAAACCACATGACACCGAATTTTGACTCTGCGGGATACGGCCTTCTTGGCTCAACACTCTCTCAGTATCAGACGCGCAGCTACAATAGATATGAAACTTAACAATGTTTCAGCCCGAGCCGATTGCCAGGAGAACCACGGAGATGTGGAAACTCTAAATAAAGCACGAAAAAGTGAACAGGGGGCCAAAAACAAACTGAAATTGGATAAGGCCTGAATCTGATAAAAGTAAGTCTCTCTTTCTTTCCATACAGGCAGTACTACGTACCATCATTGTTGAAGTGTACGAAAAGTCCCCAATAGTCTCCATTCAATTTACTAAGACGATCTGTTAGAATCGTTTCCAGAGCATCGAGGATGAATTCCAATCGATCTGTGCATCCATTGACGTTATACTTGTTAATCATCCGGCGCATTATAGAATCGGGTCGAGATAAAATAATTTCACACAGTCTTCTCACGTTGACTTCGAACGTCATCAACAAAAACAATTAGAGTAATGAGGTTCAAATAATTTCTCAGCGTTTATAAATGAAAACATATTAATAGCCGTCATTTCGTTTCTTCACGGTTCATGTAAACGCATATTCCATTCGCAGACAGATTGACATTTTGTGAAAATTCAATCTAGTACTTCAATTAAATATCACGCTTCACTCGAATAATAAACTACAAAACACCAAAACCTAATATTATGCGAGGCCGCGATATGCTGCATAATCGCCTCTGACTGAATTCAGTAAAACGAAAAAAAGCAGAAAAACGGAAGTAAAATCGGGAATAATATTTTCTTGGACAAATTTGTAAACTCTTTGGATATACGGCAAATTCGCTTTCACATATCAATTTATTAACGATCAATATAACCTACTAGTCCATACGAAAGGGTTTATCTGGGGAGGTGAATTGGATTTGGAATTCTGAAAAAACGCAATACGTCTGATCAATACGGAGTTTCAGAACTCATTCAAGAGACGTTTGAGATCACGATGCATAGCTACCATGAAAAATAGCTCAACATTGAATGATATTTTTTCAAATATCAATAACTATAGATTCAGAGAGTACAGAAATTACAATCGGTAAGTATTTGTACGTGGCTTCAATGCCATTTACCTGCAATTGGCCGAATTTTGCTGATATCATTTTATCTAACTCTTGCGAAAGAATAAAATAGAGACATAAATGAGTTGTACAATATTCACGCGACGTGTTCATATTAGTCAGCGAATCAAACATCATTCATCCAAAGAACAGATACAATTAGGGCCAAATTAGAAAGGGGGAGTTAAGCAATATTCGATAAATCTGATTTCGTTCCCGTCAACTTGTACGAATGTCGCCCTCCACGGAAGGTTTAAAACTAGCACACTACAACGGATATGGAAATTGGATTTCTACTGTGAGTCCCCTCGACCCTTTCGGGTGGGCTTTCATAGTCGAATGGTCCAATGCGAATAGGGTAGTGCGTTTCACGGAGATGAGCAACTCGGGCAATATAACGGCATGGGAACTTGTTGAATAAACGAATGAGAAGCCAATTGTTACGAACGATCGATTCTCCTGATGAATAAATTGGCGGAAAAGGTAGGGACGAAAGCGTAGAATAGCTTTGCTTTTTTCTAGGATACAACTTCATTCGCGCAGTGGCCCCAATAAGCTGATTTTCAGGGGTGGAAAGAAAACCAACCACGGGACAAAAGAGAATATTTCGCCAAAGAATTAATAAAATGAATGAGTTATCGGCAAAGTTCTGTACGGGTGAGAACTTGGAATGGTCTGACGATGTCAACAGAGATGTTGTGAAAAATCTTGTAGACCATAAGAGAAAAACATTATAGAAATGAATTCACCCAAGACCAAGTCAGAAGGTACGTATGCTTGGGTCTACATGATAAAACTCATCATTCAAGGCATACTGTCCATGTTTAAAATGGTTTGAGGCATCCCTAGACCTCTGCCAATGGACTACGTGCCAGTTACCGGGGTGAAACCAAACGAACGATATACTTGTTACCCACTTTCAATGATCCCTTGCTTTAGCGAATGAGTAACGGAAATGCAGAAATACTTCCTGCTACTTTTGACTAAGACCAACAAAGAGGTCTTCGACAAGCTAACGAACGACAGTTGAAATACTATACCCGTCAGTACAAGCGTGGGCGAGAAGCAACGACCCAGGAAAAACAGTGACGCTCTTTTTTTTTTGGCTCAAAGTCTGGCTCTAATAATAGAAACCTCGATCTTTTGCTCACCTAACGGCAAAAGACTAAGAAACCACGCACCGACGCAAACCATGAAATTCCGTCACTTGACTAAAAACAAACTTCCAAAATTTGTTTCCACCTCGCAGCTAAAAATTGTTACTTGTCTCAACGACTATTTAGAGGGGTCACTACGTCACACTTATGGTGGTTACGCAAGGGCGTTGAATCAGAAATAGTTACGCTGACGACACAGGGACTGGGAGGCTTTATGGGATGTGAATGGTGCAATTATTATGTCTAGTCTCCTTGGGATTTAGAAGAAGAGTTGGATTCACTTCAGGAAATCTGATGATCAATTCTCGCCCTAAAGAGAAAAAATATGGTTACCCAATGATCCACTACTAGATGATCTCAGTAGCGACAAAGTTCCCTAATTTTTGACAACAAAATGTTAGAAAGGAAACCACTCGGTTACAAGGATTGATTAAGACAATAAGACACTAGTTACAACCGTTTTTTTTTTTTTTTGTTATTCCTTGAATAATCAACCTTTGTTTTCATGCAGAAAGTCAACCTCTCCGATTTGCCCCGAAAATGTTTCAGGGCGTTTCAAGGTGTCTATACCAATCATATCAAAATAAGCAAACGTCCGTACGCCGTTCACGCCTTTTATTTTGGAAAAGTGTAAAAGTTTGGTCAGGGAACCGTTTCCATCTTTAGTTTGTCCTCGAAACGTGTCAGCCCTTTTCGGACCAAATTTGGAAAGATAGGAGTCAAAATGTGTTTTTTCGAAACACGGATTATCGAGATTTTCGACGATCTATATATCAGTTTCCACTAAATACAGGACGCTGAATCCATTGAGACGCGCCCCGAACCGATTGGCACCCATAGGGAGTAGGTCAAGATGGGTACCTACCTACATATATCTCGAAAATGGGTTTTCGATACTGCGGGCTGGGGATGCGTACTAGTAGCTTGTATTCGATTGCGTTTTCACCTTGGACGTCCCCAACATCCCACTGCTTTTCACACGACTTGGTATCTCTTAAACTGTCAATGATTTCGCAGACGTCACGAAATCTATTAATAATCTTCCCCGTCGGTTGGTTATCGTCAAATTACGACGCCTTGCACCCACGGTTAATACGCTTCGTGAGGTTCAGACAAGACGGAGAATTCGCATAGAACTGCCCGTCATTGATTTGGATCACAGATAATATATGTATTTTGTACCTTCTGTTGAAGAGAGGAAGGAGCTTAATTAATCCGTATTGAATCGGGAATCGGAATTCGAGATGGGTTTCCACGGACTGTATTACATTAGAGAGAAGCTGCTGTAAACGATCTTGACCTGTTTTTAGCTTATTAAACATTTCTGGAAGCTAAACACGAAGCGAGAACCTAATCAAAACCGGAATTTGCTATCAACAGTCAAATGATCTGAGCGAAGGAATAATTTTTTGACAAAGCAACAATTTCCATCCTGTGTGACCGTCTAACTGACTTTACTCAAATAGAATTTGATAGAAGGAGAAAGACCATTCGACAGCGAGATTTGATGATGAATTCACTCAACAATATTAGTCAGTGAGGAATAGGAAGAGTTTAAATACATTCGCCCAACGGTGTGGCCTTCGCCATAGGTACCACGATATATCAAGGGGAATTACCGTTTCTCAAATATTTCGACCAAGATTACGTAGTCATAGATTGAAAAAAAAAAAAAAAAATCCCGGAACTAGAGTAGAGAATCAATCTTTTTGTATAAGAAGCAGAGTGAGAAGAAATCCGACATTGGTAGAACGAGGTCGTATACTTCTTCAACGTTGGAACTGCATTAATTGTATCGAAAATAGCTCTTTGTATCTGTAAACCTCCGTGAAATTGAAAAAGCAACATATTAACTATAGCAGAAAAAAGAAACAATTTTGTCGTGACAAGAAAAAATTAAATTTCGAAAAATTATGCCAGATGAAAATATATATCCGGATTCAATCGTTTTAGATAATCACCACCTATTTTGATTCAATACCTTCTGTTCAAGCATGAGGTAGGCAAAAACTCCGTTCTGCCCACATTTCTGGATGCCGGAATGTCTTTCCGCCGTCTGTGCTGTTCTTTCCAGAAGACATTTTTCTAAAAACCTAAAATATTGACATTCGTCAGATTTGAATCTGATTTTCATCAGAGCAATCATTTTTCAAAATGGGTAAAAAGAAAAAATAAATAAAATAAAATAAAATAAATCAATAATTGGTTAAAATTACCAGTTTTCCATGACTTGGAAAAATAAAATAGTATTTTAATTTTTAAATCGATTTCACACGAGATGATGAGTTGGATTACGTGAGGTACTAAACTGAGAAAAATATCACTATCGCATGGAAGAATCTGAACAGCGGGGAGCAACTCGCGTGAGGAGACTTGATAATTTATCAATGAACACCCTGCGTGCTTCTCGCGGTGTATTCGTCGGATACATTTTTTGATTATTCTCATTAGTGATGCTTTATCCAGACGGAATCACACCACTATATTTCTCCTCTAAAATTTGTGTCTTTCAAGCTCGCACTTTTGCCTTGTTACGAGTCCTCTCTCGTCATGGTCAGAACGGAAACGAATGCCTGACACACCAAAGCAATTATGATGGCAAGATGTGACACCGTTCGTAATGCTCCAGGCAATTATTAACGTGAAAAAAGACCATACTGGTTTTACGACACGGAATTCTCGACGACCGGCATTATACGCCCAACTAAGGTCGCAATCGAGAACGCATAAATTCCTCATTTTGACAAGAGGGCTTGGATAGCACGACCGCGGCTGTTATCGCTCTTATCATTATGTAAACAGCGAGGAATGTCAGCCCGCGGTTGATCCTCTAACAACAACATTTACCCAAATGGTTTCGATGTTTGTGGTAAGCTTGAAAAGTACACAGTCTCCACCTTCGTGTTGTACTTGGCTGTGAAGAGGTTACATAGGAGACGAAATAATTAATATAAAATACACCTTGAGTAGATTCAACGTTCGTTCGTTAATTAAATCATGAAAACTGAATATTCAGGCGATGAAGCAGATTTTGCCAGCCCAGTGGGAGTCAAAACCTTTTTCCGAAAAATGGATTATCGCGATTTTTGGTGATCTAGGCGTGTGGGGCCTCATTTTCGAATAAATTTAGGACGTTGAATCCATTGAGACGGGTCCCGGAACGATTGGCACCCACCGAGTTTCGGGTCAAAATGCGTCTCTATTTATATATTTCGAAAATAGGGTTTCGAGATTTCTGGTACCTAGGCGTGTGGGGTATCTTTTCCACTAAACATTGGACGCAGAAAAATTTGATGCTCCTGTTCCGAGGAATTATCAACTCCTGTGAAAGAATTTGCCGCGTTTTTTATCTCAAATCTGGCCGGATCATAGTACGAACTTACCGGAACGATGGGTTCCAGTTGCCGGACACCAGGAGAAAACAGCCCGGAATCATGCGTAATGTGTTAAAACACTGCGTGAATCTATAGTGAAACTACCAATGTATGTGTTTATGTTTCTTTCATTTTTCAGCTAAAATGATTAGTAGCTGTTAACTGTTAACTGTTAAAATCAAAGAGGTTCTTGTACCTAACCATTGGCTTCGTTTTCGGACTTTTTTTTATGACAGCAATTTTAAAATACGATTTACTATCCATATAGCCAATTTGTTAGCACAACCCAAAATAGGATTTTTTGCAAGGTGCAGACTGTGCCCAATTCCAATAGCACTCGGTCATTCAAACACGACAACGGCTGTTGCGGTTAAGGAGCCTAAAAGTACACCTCGACATGATCTTTTTTATAAACGTTTAAAAAAATATGTATATCCGTTTGTCTGTTGACATTAACGAGTCACCTAGAACCCTCAGTTTTTTCATAGTTATAAAACGTTGACTCACCGAAGAATTCCCTCTGTAACAATAGTCGGTGTTAGATTGTTTTTGTTGTGCGATACCAAAAAAAGATCGTCGTTTGGTACGTTTGGAGGATTCACACACAAAACAGAGAATCAAAATAATGTTTACGGGCCTTTAATCGTTTGGTGTGACCTATAATTTGTCGACGAGCAGACGTGGGAGAAACGCCGGTTACAATCAGACCTCACAGAACCCGTGCCTCCCCGGGGCCATAAGACTAAATTTAGCATATTAGAGCCGTTTGGTGCCAAAAATTGTATTTAATCCCCTCGGCTATCAGACATTGGCTGCAGAACAACACACTTTTATTTCAACTTCAGCTTCCCGGCCTGTTGTCGAATTATTATTTTAAAATTATCCCGAGATCGGCTGGCTCCTGGGGAAGTCTGGTTTTAACTGCTTTTATTCCCCGGTGAGTAAAAGCCCGTCTAGGATTTCTCACTGACTCACCAGAGAGCCATGCAAAGCTTCGAGATATAAATTGGGCATCAACTAAACAATAGGTCTTTTGGGTGATTTTGAAAAGATCGGCCAAGGAGTAAGATAGCCTGTAGAGAATGAACGCCTAAAACGGAAAGGGTAGTTCAAATAGATAGATTTTCGGAGTTCAAGTTTAAACAAAGAGCAATTAATCATAGGGGGGCTTCAGACAATCGCTCCCACCTTGTATATTAATCCTCGAGCCCAAGACGGAATGCAAGTTTGCGGGCATACAATTGGCAAAATTAACTCAGGCGCCTTATTGAGGTCATTAGCACAGGGCTGTATCCCTGATCAAAGCTACTGAGTTGGATTTTGTTTAGGTGAGGACTCTCCCACTACAGTCATCAGAGAGCAGTTCTGAAGCTTCGTCGCGTCACCATACCCCACTCGTGGCAGAACTTCATATTTTTATAAATTGAAAATTTTTCTTCATCTTATACCAAATTTGAAACTTCATCTTTTAGTCAGAATTAATAGAATAACTAAAAATTAAAGTAAAACATGAAGGTACAAAATAGAACTCACCTGTCTAACGATTATTCCAATGATGAGATGCTCATCGGTGGATTGAGTTCATCCCACAGGCACTCGCGAGGTCAAGGGACTATTTAGAGCACTTCGGACGAACAGATCAACCGATGTACTAACCGAAGAATTATCACAAGACGAGTGATGACATTCGCACACTAGTTTTTCCATTGATGACAATATTATCGTTTAAAAATAGGAAACATTTACAATTTAGTAAGAAATGACACCTACCGGGAAATTTTTTTTACAAAGGCATTCTTGATAATTTTGAAGAGAGGGAATCAATATGGAAATGTCGGAATGTATCACAATTTTAACAAAATAGAAACAAAAATAGTCTGAGAACTAAAATTACAGGCGCAAAAATTATGTTATTGTGGATGTATCAAGATCAGTGATAAGAGATAGGAGTGGTGATGAGGATTATTTGGATGGTGAGCTGTCTAGAAAATTTTGGAGGTATTTAGACAAGAAATGTGATCAGGGGAGAGTATGAAATGAACAATGAGTTTGCATAGGAACAATATCAAAATGAATATAGTCGAATTTCCCTGCGTTCATGCTATCAACATTGGTATTCTACCACCGAGGCAAAAAACGAATGATTAACCATAATATGAGATTTCTATTTTTTCTTCGACATTTACAAGAGCATTGTCAATAATATGTGACAAATTAAGCATAAAATCACAACGCGCCAAGTCAGATAAAGTTTGTTTTCAATGGACCGACTTAGGGCGCAAAGGGGGAGACAGAAAACCAACGTGAAAACCGACAGGGTGCCTTGGACGCCCTCAAGAGGTTTGTTTTACTTACCAACCGAAATCGGACTAATCTAAAAACAACGGCGAACTCCCGGAGTTCGGAAAACACGCACTATAACGTTAGGAAGTTCGTCGCAACACTTAAAAGGTAAATCGAGATTCTAATACATTTTAACCTGCAGTCACAGCATTAATACTGGCTCAAACGCCATATTGGATATAAGGGGGCCCCGTGACGGGTTCGGGAGTCAGAGCTCTCTGTTGAGAAGGTGCGAAACCTCTGAGGGGACACTATGACAGGAGAAGGGATGTACGGCGGGAGGGTTTCCCCGCCAGGGTTCAAAAGTTCGATCGTGGTGACTGGGGGAAGCATGGAGAGAAACCTGACAAAAAACGCTGCAATAATTATTCCATAATGTTTTATTATTCTCGGGGGATTTCGCCTGTGTGGAAAAGTGTATCTACAAAGCTCCGACACCCAACTCAATCGATTTAACGTCCTCAATTCAGTAGAAAATGATACCCCACAGGGCAATGCTCCTAGACTTCCCAAAACCAATTTCCACCCTTTTCATGCCTTTGTTTTGATCGATTGTTCTAAAATGTTTCTAGGACTAACCAGAGACTGACAAAACTAACCGACCACAATTTTCCATTGCAAAAAAACATTAACATTAACATTAAACAAAAATTTTGATTTCTTATGTTGGACCTCCTGAAACACAAAATTTAAAATTTTTATCTGAAACTATCGGAGAGGCCGATCTACTCAGAGGTATCATCAAGGAATACTTTGCTGATTTTTTTTCGTGAACATGCGTCTTCAGGTCGATGAATGGGCTCCGATCGTGCGGAAAATCAGCATGTGGCAGACAACCATTTTGCAAGTAGGAAAAGTTCGAGATGGTTTTGAAATGGAGCACATCCCCACCCAACCGTCGAGATTGTATTGGAAAAGAGCAACCACTGTGGCTGCTATGGCTCACGTTAATCTTCGCTAGCCTCCCACGTGAAGTTTAGCAGATTCCCATTCAAACTCGAGAATGGGCAATCATGCAGTACTGTAAATTCCCGGTTTAGTGCAGATAGAGAGATTTTACTAGCACGAAGTCACGTTTCAAGCTCCATTTTATCAACATCAATTCATTTTTGGTTTTGTATTGAAATAATACATCTTAGAATTATAAGCATCCACCAAAAACCAAATTTTCGAAACTGGGCACTTTATTAAGAGATTATACATGTTTTTAGCAACAGATTTATTTATTATTAATTATTTTTTATTTACCTATAAATCTTGTGATCTTGAAGAAACGCTTTGCTGCGCAAAGCGAGATTCATCCATGAGTAATTATTGTGTGGGGGTAGATTACGTCTTATTAGATTACAGTATCGCAAATATACACTTTCTTTTCATGAAGATAAACCGCAGGAGTTCAGAGTCCTTCGGCGATCAGTTATATGCTGATGGAAGGTATTTAAATGTAGACCCATACAGAATAAAAAATGAGCCAAACTGCATTTTAGTTCCAGGCTCAATGTCATTTTGCCAGGATCAAGGTGAACCTACCCATTCATTTTCTAATGACTTCCTTTAGTTGTTGAGGCGATCGAAAGAGGGCGTAGCAAGGTTCTGTTTTCATTTATAAGAGCTACTCCATAACACATCAAGAGCTCCCCAGAAGATGGCGCTCCGGGTTCTCCTGCCACTTCCCTGCATCGGAAGGCCCAGAACAAACTTTGTTGGTTATTCAAAGACATTTTGGAAGTGGATGGAATGAATATCGTCAACGGCAATCAGCTGGGGACACCTGAAGCTCGTCAATGTGTACCCCCACCTACCAGCAGTTATTCTATAATTTTCGAACTCCCGCGGAAATCGTTTAGGTACTGTGCCTAACAAGAGGCTGTTCAATTTTGAGGCCAAATTATTCTGAAATTAATCGCCTCATTCTTTCTGTAAGAGTTTATGTTTCTGGGCTGCTTGACACTAGAGAGATTAGGCGCTAATTGAAAGAGGTAATTACAGTCTTTTGAGTCATGTCGGGTCTCTGTATAATTTTGTAGAAATCCAATTTAAACTCCCCAGTTTTTTTACGACAGTAATGACAACGTTAAATGTGCGCGAAGGCGTGACAAGGGGAAAAAGTTCCAGGCTTCGTTTCGCCCTTCAGCGGTAACAGAAACCCTCCCGTCATCAAAATACCTCATGTTGTAATTGAAAAGACTCCTTAAAAAAAGTCATCTCTCCCATAAAAAATCTCTCAGTTTTATGCGCTCACCATATTTTTCAGAATAAGGCAGTTTCGTTATCTCAGGAATAAGTGATTCGGGAAGGATGGAAAAGAGGGTTTACAACCGAAAAATGAAAAATTTTGCATGAAGCCAAATCTTTGATCGGGTTTTTCTTCTCCTTAACAGAAAACTAATTAGACATTCCTGCATGTCTGAAATAATTTTTCCGAGCTCACTAATTATTTTACTTATGGTAATAATTGGTACATCATCGAATTTTTTCACCACAAATATTTGTTGTTTCCAAACTTTCACGTTTTACGTTCCAGAGTATAATCATGAGTCGAAAAGGATTTTCACAAAATTTCCTCTCTTCCATTTTCCACTCTGGAGACCTCAATGGACACCAGCAAGGCCCACCTTGAAGAATAAATCATTGTAAAATGATTTGCAGTTGTACTTAATGTACATGTACTAAATGTACTTAATGCAAGAATTCAGTTGACCGCTCTTGTTTTTCAGGAACTTACCTACTAATACGGCCCTTATTATTTTTCCACGTGCTCTGGCTGTATCTGGTTTCTTGAATTCATGATCGACTGCGAATTCCGGCTCAGCAAATTGAGTGGATTGCGTTATCGGGAGAATACGCTGTTGATTCAGTTCAGTTGGAAAGCCACATCGGTTACCCCGTTACTTGTATTTCGAAAAGATGGACTGTTAACCGTTCTTTAGCGTGGTTGCGAGCCGACCTGCACGGCACCTGTCAAGGAGCCATGAGAGTCTATCGGGTTTCTATCCCCTTATATTCTATAGCATCATTTTTATTGAAATCATGGGGGGGGGGAAGTGGGAGAAATGTACGGTCTAAGACATGAATGATAAATCATTTGTTTTTTTCAATATAAGGTGGTCGGTATGTATATTGTAAACGTATATGTATATTATTGTAATAGCGACAGCCAACATTGAGTCAGTCACGCCCGGAATCTCCAGCTTACTGATCCGTACATTCTGTTTGATACCAAATATATACTAGCACGTTGTCCTCCAAGTTATGAGGTAAGCGTCATAAGAACTTGTTGAGAAGAAAGTCTTGGCTTCCTACAGGGAGCGAGACAAGTTTTCTACAAGATCCGTCCGAGAAAGCAGAAGCCAGGAATCGTAATTATTATCCTCAGAGGCTGTGAAAGCTGCAGGACTGGGGGTCCGGTACCAATCTGCTAACATCATAGTGTCGTTCCGGCGAAGTGCTACCCCCTTCGAACATTAAGAACCTTCTATTCTTGTGGTATTGTTTGGTATTATAGATTTATAACCTAGATCCCTTTACCCATCCTACAATAATTACTGTAACTTAAGCTTGTAACATTGTAGTATCGGAAGCCTGAGAAATCACCCCGAAACAATCCATGCCGTCAAACTTAATAAACGATCGAGAATGGACCCGAGACCAACAGCTATAGTTTCAATGGGAAGGCACCCAGGGGAACAATACCCCTTTCATTGATTCATTCATTCATATCTGGGGCAGGGGGTGAAGGCTGAATAAACAAAGGGCTCTCCCTTCTCATTGATGAACGACCCTCAAGCCGAGGAAGACTACGTTATCTCTGGCAAGTCTCATCTCTCATCTCCTGCCAAATACCGTTCTCATCGGGTCATCAGGCTCAGCTGTCTATAGTGAACCTACTCTGCACAAGTTATCAAGTCTGATGAAGGAAGAAAGTTTCACACAACCGTGTGCACAAGCGACTTTTGAACTTGTGCATAGTTGGAACACCAAAAAAACTCGAAATGGGATTAACAGAAAATGCGGCCATTGACAGACAAATTAATGGATTTTGGATCGAGATAGGGCTTAGAAACTAATTCGGATGTGAGACGCCTTCTGAAAAGTGTTCAGTCCGACGTGATTAGTCCGAGGAGAACATAATAAGGGTGGGTTTGTTTGTTTGGTGTAGAACATTTGAAGTCGGAGAGGTCCGTAAGGCATGGATAGAAGCGGCGGTATGATTACACCTACCACCAGGAAGGCCTGTAATATGGCCAAATCTCACTGTGAGCTCAAGTCAGAGCAAAGGTGTACCCAAAAATCCGTAAAGACGTCTTTCAAGCATAATGTAGTGTGGGTTTAACAGAAAAGTACCTCAAAATTTAGCAGTTGTCACTTGTTAGTTGTAAAACATCGGTAGATCCCTCCATTCATATCATCTTGCGCCCTCACTTGCTTAACCATTCGCGTTATGCTCATTTTCGGACAAAAGATGAAGTAGAAATAAATAATTGAATAAGAACCAGTTCCAGCCACTACACAGAAACAAGGCATTCCAGTTGCCGAAAGTGTTTTTGACAAAAATTAATTAATTATTTGTATGATTTTTGGTTGGTTATTCCTTGAATAATCAACCAATGTTTTCATGCAAAAAGTCAGACTCTCTGATTCTCCCCAATATTTGGGTGTGTGGGGTATCATTTTTTTTCACTAAATTCTAGACGCTGAATCCAATGAAAGGGTCCCGGAACGATTGCTGCCCTCTGGATGAGGCTATGGGTCAACATGGGTGCCTATTTACCCATTTCGAATGTGTGTTATCGAGATGTTTGGTACCTGGGCGTGTGGGGTATCATTTTCCACTAAATTTTAGACGCTGAATACAATTAAATGAATCCCGAAACGATTGGCGCCCTCTGAATGAGGTTACGAGTCAAAATGGGTACCTATCTACCCATTTTGAATGTCTGTTTTTGAGATCTCTGGTACCTAGGCGTGTGGGGTATCATTTTCCACTAAATTTTGGAATGGGCCCGGGACCCACCAAACCCATTGTTTCCCCCATTTTCCCGATGTTGAAGAAATGAATCTCCATGCGCCAGGTCCGAGGTTGAAATTAGTCTCCATGCGCCTGGTTCGAGGAATAACCAGTAAGAATTTGCATGCAGCTTTTTTTTTTAATGGCGCGCTCGCTTTACCAGTTCAGGTTTATTGTCTATTACGTACTGATGACTCGTAATTCGAGTTTCAGCCAATTTTGAATGAGGAAACCCGGAAACGACTCCCAATTTCCCGGTGACTCACGTGGCGTCCGTATTAGTTGCACATCTTTTACACTAAAAAAAAAAAACGAATTTGCATGCTTTAAAAATATTTATTTTGAAATCAAAAGTAGCGGTTTCCACAATCGATGTTCAAAAATATTGTCTTCTTGTATGAACTCCGATTAGGTTTCCTCATACCTACTACTATGAGAAATATGCAATGATCGCAAAATGCAGCCTTACGTTTGACTTTCTATCCTTGAGGCGCGATTATTGCTGGGCTGAATGCAAGGCTTCTTCGATTGTATCACGATATAATATCACAGGCCCTCGCTGTCTCGGTTCCATATTGGCCGGAGAAGTCTCTGGAGGAACCGTTAGTGACGTCAGGTCGCAGCCTCTAGTAGTAGAGGATCCCTCCTCAAGAAGTCGAAAGGAGCAGGAGTGACCGTGAGGCCAGTCTTGAGCGAACCATCGGTCGTGCTATAACTCGCGGTTCCTACACGATGTGTCTGTGAGTGTCCTGTGAACGATGTCTGCCCTCGATCAGTCCCACCGCATCACCGTCTGGACTTATTTCTTTCTGCTTTTGGGAGCTACAACGATAGTAAAAGGTGATGTTCCTCTTCACGATGTTGTACATCTATATTCCGAGTATGCCGTATGTAGTAACCAGTATCCAGAGTATCACGAACCGTGGTTTAATAACAACCCTGCAGAAAACTAGCCCATTCGTACATGTTCTCGCAGTCACCAATACTGTTTGTTAAAGAACTAATCACTTCTCGATTAAAGAGACAAAGAGTGGGCTTGTAAGAACCTCTGCACAGGGCATTCCCAGCAGAAAAAGAAGAACAGTACTCAAGTATAACCTACCTACCGTATACTTGAACCTAGGGAGAGGTTCCCTAAAATACTTGTTTCAATTGTTGATCTTCTGCCTTTGATTCGATGTGCTCTCTGTGTTTGCATTCTACTATGTGAACAACCCGTGAACACTGCTCAGGTTGATATACAGTTGACCCTGGATGGTTTATTGCATTTCAAACCATTCAACTGATTGGAAAGGTAGGAATACACCAAACCACAGAGCTCATTATCCTTATTAATAGGGAATCGATCACAACTTCATTTCTACCGGCTTCAGTGTTAACGTGTTAGCCAAATATTGTAAGTTTTGAACGGTATTTAGTCACGCGCCTATCCTTGCTAGCCATGTTTTGTGCGTTGCACCATATAGCTTTATTAGAACTACTTTAGTTGTGGTAAAACGGATAAACTTTTTCCGACTTAGAATGCCAATAATAAAGAGTTCAGAGCACTTGGTGGGTGTTAAGTAAGCGGAGGTGGATTCAGACGCCGTGGGCAGGAGAGGCCTTACCATGCAGACTATTCACGAGCGATCTGTGAGAATAATTTACTAAAGAATCGCGACCCCTACACAAGCAACGAGGAACCGTTTAGCCATTGTTCTGAAGCTAGTGAAATTTCTTAAATTACTTACGGACCTTGCCACGGAGGTCAATGAACAAGTGTAATTCCTCTCATAATACGATGGCCTTTAGAGTCATTCAGTTGTTTTCTATCACTCGATGATTATATTGTTGAAAGTGCTTTTTCGGGGTATAGTAATAATTACCCTACAGTGTTCCTCATAATGGGACAATGAGTCCAGCATCCGTCCTATCCTATCTAGCATCCGAAATATCATGGAAAATGATACATTTTGCGTTCATCCAATTTGCTGAAATTCGTTTAAAATATAATGAGTTTGTTCCAGGGCTTGATTACTTGTTTGAGTGACTACATATATTGTGGCTGTGCGGGGGGGGGGGGGGGGTAGATGGTTTGCCCAAGTACAACTTTGTTTTACTCTGCAGGAACAATAATGCTAAAAGGTAATAAACTACAACGGCGTATGATGGTGACGTAGGCACGATATGAGAAACCACAAAATATTGACAGTTTCCATAAAGGATTTAGGGAATTTGGCCGACCACCCAAGAGTGTTAGAGCCTCAAAAATGGTTCTCAGAAGGAACGAAATCCTTTGCAGAGGCTCCGCTTTCATTTTCCGCGGTCGTTAAATGATCGTTCATCCCAGAATGCTCAAGGACAAGAGATGATGACCAAACCGCACCTTTGAAACTTTCTGGTTTGTTCAGTGCTATGAATGTTATATTGAGCTCTTAATTATTCTTTGTTGATCTTAGGAAAACGAAGCACCCAAATGTTATCTCGAAAGAATGTATGTATTATCGTATTCCTCTACGATTTGAGTGGTTTGTGAAAGGTTGCATCGCTTTTCTTTGATAGTTGGGGATTGATTTGGCCTCCCACATGGTTTTTCGTTCGCGATTTGATGGTAACGTTGCATCGTCAATCAGTTTTCAATAAAGTCGTCACAGATTGTTTGCACTCACCGGGCTATTAAAAATAACAATCTCCGCTAGTCGGTCTTGTTTCTGATGAATATACCACCTACGATGAATTTTGTGTTGGATGGACTCTCCAACCAATTCGTCAAAGTCGAAATTCAGATCGAAGTACTACGATGATATAATGGTAAGGAGGGAAAGAAGCTTTTAAGGATGAATTCCAAACGTTTTCCTTAGAAAATAAAGACGTTGTGTGACATGCCATGAATAGAAACGGAACTTGGGTTTTTGGAGCCGGTTTTCGCGATAGGAGTTGAAATTTTGTCTCACAGGTAACCCCGAAACTTATCGGCTTTTAATCTTCTTCAAGATACACTGAATACAAAATCGTGGGCTATTTCGTAGGGGTGAGTGGTACATTATGGTGAAAGTTGAACCGTACATCCCGCCTTCAGAAACGTCTACCCACCGATTCACGACACTTCGTTGATCCATGCATTTTTATGAGTATTTTCTATTGGAAAATCATACATTTTTGGAATCTCTACCTACTATCCCTCGGAGCGGAGGGAGCCCGTCAGCTTCTACGTCACTTGAGAATTAAAGGGTTACACAAGAGGAATATACCGGATTGAGGAAGAATAGAGAGAGGCAACTACGATATATCATATATCATATATCATGGCATATAAATGGCACAGAAAACAAGCACGTGTATTTTTCTGCGTTCTGCGTATTTTCTTGTGGTGGGTCATATTTCCCATGCCAGAAATGGAGTAAGAGCATCTTCAAAGAAGACACTTGATTCCTTCAGGAAAAAGCATTTCCCCTAAAGTGCAGATAGAAATTTTCTTTTCGTAGCTTCTCATACTATTTTTGTTTGAAGACTAGCGACTAATCGCTATCCGCTGTGCAACCGCATTCTTGCGATCAAGTTTGGAAAAGAGACGCTTACTCAAGGATTTGGTTGAAAATATCTGATCGGCGGATTTTGCTCAATTCGTCTGTAATTGACACCGGTGAGCAGGCACGCTTGAGAAAGTAATTAGTTCAAAAAATTAAATACATTTCCCGACCCGTCTGTCGGGTACAAGGATACCAGGAGAGCAGAGCGGAAAGATTTTCCTTCATACGTCGCAACCAACCTCCTCCACGAGCTCCAACGTGAAGGATAACACTGTGAACGCAAGGTCGTTCGCAGGTTTACTCTCTTAATATCAAATCTCCTTTCAAATTCAAAACGTTAAACGTTACTGCGGACGATTATATTCTATTTACGAATGTTGCGACCATCCTGATTTACCGATAATTTATTCCTTTGAGAGATGTATACGAACTTTGGCATGACCACAACAGGTCCTGTTTTCACCTGCGTTTATTTAACAAAGATCAGACCAGATCGGGTAGGTACACTTGTCCTTGATACAAGTGGAGCAGTTAGCCTTGACGAGGGCCCACCTTCGAGCGGAACAAGCCGACAACCCTCGGCATTTCGGTCTGCATGTCCAAATTTATACGAAGCTGCAATGGAATGACTCAACACAAGCTTTTGTACCTATGATTGGTGGGGTATAGCGACCCAATGATGTTGGGTGGAGTGGGAAAAGAAACAAGGAATTGTCATATTGGGGTCCTTAAAAATGGGTAAGCCAATTGAAACGTCAAAAATACAGTGAGAGCAAGATTACAAGAATTCAGAAAAAGTTTCCAATAGTTCTTTCGAGCTTTAGTGAACAATGGAAAATTTTCAGAAATTGATTTGTAACATTCCCAATGGTATCCGCTAACTTGAAACTTTCTCATATTCTTCCTCAAACCTCGCGACCGAAACAGCACCTGTTCTTCCTCTGGCAACATGGTTGAACTAACCATCTGTCGGATACCCTCCTGCAGTGGCCTTTGACTGGGGAAAAAATCGGCCGTATGTAAGCTGAGGAAAATGTTGCTCTCACTGTAAGCATATACGTTCCACGTATAGAAGTTGTACAGGCCACCAGTTTTCTTTTTTTCGAATTTTCCTGCCCATTTGTTCTCGAACTAGGTGAGAAGAGAGCGTGACGGGTATTTTGGAAGGAGATGTTTCTATGTAGTTTGCCGAGAGACTAACCAGCACAGTTTGTTCTCGTTTTACGAGTTGTCCCAAGAAAGGTGCCGGTGTTGATTGCCTTTGCTCTGGTGTTCCCTATAGTTCAGGGATCTGTCAAAACTTTTCCTCTTCGTTTCAAAGAATCGCACACAGCGGGACTCCTAAGAGATGGGCAAAGAGGTCTTGATGAACTCTACCCATTTATTTACGGAATTGTGGAACATTTTCCTATACAATTTGGAAGCCGATTTGATTGACCGGGTTTCGACTGATTACCTTGCAGGAAGGAAGGGTATAATGTAAAAATTGGTACTTATTCCAAAATTTGGATTGAATGATAAATAATTGTGGAGTAATTTGCAGCGTTTTCAAAGCAGATCCCAATTCGGAGAATCCTTTGCCTCCATTTCAATGCGACCGTTGAAAGAATCAATATACTTTCAGAATGTGCGTACTAAGCCCTAGTCCAAATACGTCAACTTGTACGTCGAAATAGGATTGCCCATATCCGCACCAACCTGACAGGGCTATATTATCAGCAATGCGGCGGGCGGTATGTAGTGCGAGTGACAAGTCCCCTGAAATGAGAAAACTCTGGTTTTGGGCTGTCATTCGCAGTTTTATGTATTTATTGTGTTGTACCTGATTCGCCCTTAGTGACGCAGGATTTATTTTCGGAACACTTCATATTTTACCCATTTTTCTTTAATTTCTTCTATTGGACTAGTTTAAACGCCTAAATTTTGAGGTACATAACCGCTTTTCACGGCGATTAGTTCGTATGATCGTCACTGATTAGCTTACGGATATTTTAGTCGGTCTTTATTTGGTCCATGAGCTCCCTCAATATTCTCTATATCATTCCATTCCTCACTGAGCTCGTGTACTTAAGTAACGACAGAGGAACCACTTGCGATAGAATCGCTTGAGGAAGGGGAGGGAAGACCCCCACATCGTTGTATCCAAACAACCAAAGAAAACACTCTCAACCCTCAAGTCAACAGGGAGATTGCTCAAAGTGCCGTGTTCTGTATCGAAAACACAAAAGGGCGTATTGCTCGACCCTTGCAGCGCCCATAGGCTCATGGCTCAACACTTCTTTTTTTTCTCATGTACCCCTTCGTCAAGCTCCTTTCTTCATTGTTCGGACGTTTCCCGTGTAAAATGTCTTCGCGGAGCGGATCAGTGTTGGAAATGGAAAAAACGGTAAACGCTCCTTTCCACGGGAGCCACTAGGGGCAACAGCGGTCAGGAACCTGCGGTCCGAAAGAGCGATTCATTCCTGACGAACCTTTCACTGACTCCTTTCGGCCAGCTTTTATGATCAGTCGCGGTTCAGCAGCCAGTTTTTCAACCTGCCTACGCTACGATAGTTATTTCCTGCAGTATGTGTGTCCGTCAACACATTCTGTATTCATTGCTCACGTAGGTACAGAACGCTCTCATTTTGGTTCCCTATGTTTTCATGCAAATGGTCAACCTCTCAAATTTTTTTTCTGGACGTTTCATGGTGTCTAGATCAAAAAAGGTCAATGTCCGTCCGCCGTACGCCGTCCATTGTCCGCGCCGTTTTCGGTAGTAGAAAATTTTCTAAAAATCTGAAATTTGGGACAGTCTGTTCCCAGCCTAGAACGGTCCTCGAAACTTTTCAGCCCGATCGGACCGAATTTGGGCGGGGTAGGGGTCAAAGTGTGTTTTTTGAAAAATTGATTTTTATCTAGCTGATTTATTTTTTTGAGATTTTGGGCGATCTGGGCGAGTAGGGTATCATTTTCCACTAAATCTTGGACGCTGAATTCAATGAAGTGGGTCCCCAGAACGATTTAAGCCTACCGGAATAAGTTATGGGTCAAAATGGGTATGTATCCACCCATTTTGTATGTGTCAAGATTTCTGGTGCCTAGATGTGTGGGGTACCATTTTCCACTAAATTTTGGACCCTGAATCGATTGGAATGGGTCCGGGACCCGCCACGCCCACTGTTTCCCCCATTTGAGGAATAACCAACCCGTGTTTTTGAGGTTGGTATGAACGGCCTTTATGAGCCTTTGAGCCGTCAAAGCGACCGTAGAACAGCGCTGTGCTGTTGTCAATGGATGCTTAACATTTAGTGGTTAGCCCTTATCTCTGAAGAAGTTTCGAAGTATACCTAAGCTAATTTCTCTCATTTGGAAATCGAAATGAGATAAAGATTAGGTACTCGAGGTGAATGATCTCCTTTTCTCATACTTAAAGCTTGCAATATTGATTCCTGGCATCTAGGTTCCATCTAACTTCGACGGGAAATAATGAAAATAGTGAATATTTAGTAACCTGCAGCACCTGAAACATGGCTCTAACAGCGTCTCATGGCTCATTGTGTAGGATAGACGGAGAAATCGTGAGAGCGTCACACCAATGTTCACCGGAAGCTACCCTGACTAGTCGAATAATATCTACGTAAGGACATATACAAGAAAGACTATATGAAAAATAAATGTGAACATCAACGTTTCCCTTTTTGCACATTCACCTCCTGTAGACTGAAATGTCCTGTTGTTCTCTCGTTCACACGTAAGAAGACACTTGGGGAAAGAAAACATCATTTAGCTGCGGAAAGACCGCCCAAGCAATCCTTAACAATTACTTAAACATGCATGAGTGACAACGTTGTGGACATCTACGTTCCGACTCCTTGCCTCTGGTAATTGAAATCGCTGCATCCTCATCATCACGATCGTTCTTCTCAACATCCTATCCAACTATGCGCAAAGAAGTGAAAGTTAACTTATCTTCAGTTTTTTATGAAAATGGTCATGTCTGGTTAGGATGTGTGGATTGGGATGAATTCTTCATTACAGCAGGGAAGTGTACTTGGTGATTTTCTTGTACTTCTAGAAAAAAACAGAAATGAAGAACCATTAATTATAATGTGCATCCGCAATAGAGTAAATGGGATGCATGTTTAGACTTCTCCATCTTTAGCGAGATCTTCGTTCATAATCCGACTATGGAATTATAAATACGGTGACTATTCATGATGCCCCAAACGTTATCTCTCCCTTGTTTTCTATAACGATTTGTCCCAATACGTTAGGTACGTTAATTAGGCTCGTAGAGATTTACCTAGAGATAACCATCGGAAAGATTGGGAAAAGGGGGCTAATAACGAATTCACACTACCAAGAGAACTAACTGGGTTCAGCTGGGAGAAGAAATAACCCTTTAATTTCTCTCTATTGGACGGATTGTAGCTACGAGAGAAAAATAATTTCAATTGTGATATTTTAATCAATTCTATCTTGCTTCTTTGATTTTACGAAATTGCTCAGGCTGAAACCCTGTTTTCCTGGCTTAAAAAAATGATCTGTTTGACAAGTACCAGCATGAAGGCGAATTGATTGAACGATAACCGATGAAGCAGACGTAGGAGAAGCTTGTCGAGCGTGGTAAGTGCGCAGTTCGATCATATTCGCTATTTTGGTGGAACCGGCTACCTTCACCGTTTTCATTACTCTAATGAGATAAAAGTGATGTGGTTCCGATTGCTCGATGGTGAAGAAACCTCAACTCAGCTCTCCCAAATGTTCCCAGGGGAATTCATTAACCCGCAACATCCATCAATTAAGAAGGGCTCCTCTCACGTCACTGAAATATAACTAGCATCCCACGCATTGACGTGTTTTTATTCATGGTTTCACTTTCAATTAGGAGATCGCGTGGAAAATACTAACGAGATGGAAAACGAATGTTGTAGGGTACTTACCTGTTATTACATACTCATTGTACAAACCTCTTTCCCTTTAAAACCCACGATAATAATCCGAATTTTCGACAAAAGTTTAGTTTTGATTTTTGATATGATTAATTTTTTTAAAGCAAGATTGTTCACAGGGACCGAATACATACTTACTATATATTTTAGGTTAGGTAAGGTAGTTCTAGCAAATTACGATCAAGTGATTTAGTTTTTAAACGAATAATTTGGTGACGATGTGGCGTGCAACGGGGGAGTGCGAAACTGCCATGACCAAGGTCTCTCGACTTTAAACTGAAAACTGGTTGCCGAAGCCCCAAAAGTGAGAGTCTTCCCTTCGCTTTGTTCGAGGGAAGCATCCAAGGACAGCTCAAGTAACGAGCTGTTCTCAGTCAACTTGATAGATACGTGGCGGTAAAGTCAACTAGCCTCAAAATTACTTAACGTGTCGGTGATAATTGCGGAGTAACTTGATAATTTGACTTGGCCCTAATGACACCACGCCCAAATGTATGGAACTCCTCTTGCAAGGATTACACGCTTCCTTCCGCTTGCCCAGTTAATTAAATTGATTTTGATGGTTTCAGAAAATGGAGTTCATTTTTCTAACGCATTCTGATGTATCTTCGAACAAACTTAGTTATTTGATTAGTTTTATTGAGATCGTTCAAAAATAACTATAACATGAGATAAGTTTTAGTGATGAGGTGTCAGCAAGAGAGGTATCGAAATATAACGTTTCCAACCGGGGAGGTTGAGTCACTTCCCACAGCCTTGGGGTAGAGTTTCGCTGATCAACATGATAAGACTGACATGCTTCTTATAGGACGTTGAACAAAGCAAACAGCACCAGATGAGTCATCGGACTTATTTTTCCGCTTCTCACTACCTTATCATTGTGAACTTTTCGTCAAATTGGGAATAAGTAAATAATACAAAGAGGTTATGAAGACTTCCGTTCAGCTAATTTTTCCTCTCATTGTCGGAGTTAAGATTGAGCGATAACGTATACACCTACCATGAATAATAATTATTCATTCAGCGATAAACGTTAATATTATTAACGTAGGTATAAGGTAGAAAACGTGCCGAACGGTAGCAAGCTAATAAAGAAAAACATCACGGAATCGTTGCATACATTTTAGATGAAGTTCCATACTTTGCTTAGTACGTACTGGTCATGTTAAAAACCGAATGAGCTGAATTTTCGGAACCTCCCCTGTCTAATGTCCAACACTTAGTAGATGACTTGATAATGACATCTTGACGTTGAAGGCGCTCGCTCACTGTACTGAGTAAGTTAGGTAAGACAGAATGATGCATCCGTTGATGTAGTTTCCTGAATTATTTGAATCCTTTGAATATGGTAGTGCTCACTCCTAACACTTAGCGTGCAGGTCCTCCCCTCGCACGCCTACTGGTACGCGGTTACCAATTAAACAATGACAGTTTTGACTGGAAACCACTTGGCTCAAAATATTATTTCTACGTGCAGGAATATTCTTCTACGAAAAAACAGAACAAAATTAAGAAGGGACGAGATTCCCTGAGAAAACTGGGGCTCTGGAGTGCTCCTCGTGATAATGCAACCTAAACAAAAGATGTCTCAGATGAGAACGGGGACGTTATGAACCGTTAGGATTACACGCCTCTCTCGATACGAACTCTCGCCTCTTGATATTTTATAATGCTCTCGTGAGAAGTTGTTACATGGTGGGTGGTTATATTCCACCGTATGAACTCAAATATAGGACATTACACCAGAAAATGAACTCCACCACACTTGATGCAATTTTACAATTTTTTACGTGTAAATATTGCCCGAACGCATTTATTTAACGTATTTACCTTATTTTGTTAAATGACGTGTTTTTTCATTAAAAAACAATGGGACTAATCATTTGCGTTTTATTTTCTTCGTTTGCATAATAATGTATGTAGCATAATGTATACGTCATAATAGCAGTCACTAGTGCAATTTGGGGTAAAATCTAGCACCGAAACGTTCTTAGCATGACATGTACTGTATGACAAAGTACACTCGTACTGCATGTGCCTAACATAGCTTTTGATGGATAAAATGTCTCTTATATGAAATAGCCCCATTTCAACTGAGATCGTACGTTAATAGTGGAATGCCAGATCGTAGCGTGGTTGAACTGGGTTATTGTTTCCAGAAGTGGGTGTTCACCAGGACCACACTTTGTGCCAATGTGTTGGTCGGTACATACACGACATTCTACTCCAATACCTCACTTAGAGAATAATATAGACTGTTAGTTATAATCATAGTTCAATAATTGGCTAGCTGCTTTGTGATAGTTTGTTTATAGGTTGAGAGGGAGCATCACGGTCAGATGCTGCTCTTTGCTTGTGTAGTATTCAGAGTTTCCGGTCTGGTAGATGGAGTGAAAAGCCGGAAAATTCAACTCCATCGGTGATGGACTTTTCGTTGAGGTTGAGAGCGGTGCTTCCCATTTTTACCAAAGCCGAGTTACCAACTGGGGTGGCTTCGCCGTGTCGGAACATTACGAAATGACTGTGTTCGGTGGGAACCCTTGCAAAGGAGGGGTTTCCTTTTCACGCAGAATTTCCACGATAGAAATGCATCGGACCGGAAAATGAAGTTGAGGATTGGATTTATCACAGAGAAGGTGGTATAGAGTTTAGTCATGGCCAGACAGACGGCATGTCACCAAAATCCATTTCATCGGTGGGGTTCCACGGCAGCAATATCTTGGTCAACGATGTGAATTGATTTTGTTGCCCCCGAACCTGCTTTTTTATTCCACATAATTTTAAATCATGGAGATTGCATTTTCACAGCATAGGTGATGAATTCATCATCATCACAATTTATTTCAGTCAAATAAATATTCTCAGCATAAAGACGATCTTGAGCTAATTCAATCATAGTCCTATAGTAATATAAGCCGATTTTTATGAACCTTCTCTTCGTCGACTTAAAGTTTTTACGTTTCATATCAGCCCTAACAAACTCAATATTCAATTCATCCTCTGAACAAACGTGACATCTCTCGTGTCGTTATCTTGGCAGTTTAGTTCAGTCATTAACGAGTGGAGGCTCTTTCAAACCCCACATTGTGGGAACCACTTGTATTCTAGAAGAGAAGAAAACCGGTGGATTGGAGCGCCAAGGAAAAACGGTATCTACTCCTTTGACTATTCATTACTTTGAGCCTCTTGAACCACCAGCTGTAACACTAACCTTGTGGGAGATGAATGACAAATAGGCCGCTTGTACTTTGTCCTACTTGCATTTTTTGCTCAGAAATACCTCTTTGGTCTACTTTTTCTCCCACAAATACAGAGAACGTTCGTAATTGTCAGAAATTGCCCCTCTACTTGAGAGTTTGTATCGTACTACTTATCGATCAGGGCCAGAGTAACAAATTCAGACTGCAACATTATCTGAATAGGTACCTAGGGCATGAAATGTTTCGTTAGCAATCTAGGTTAAGAATGAGAAAGAATTCCTCGTTACCTGAAATTTAAGAGGTCGCAAATAGATGCTCTAATTTGGGCTTCCGTTTCACGTGCTTTCTAGTAACGAGGTGGCTATAGATCTTCATTAGGTACAAAAAGAAGGAGGTGAGAAGAGGCGTCCTTATCAGACTAGTGTGCCCATTTCTTCTTAATTTGGGTAGTATTCAAACAGATAAAACAAGACGGTGCACTCTGTAAATGAGTGTTTCAAAATTAACGTAAAACAAATGAGTCGCTCATCTTTATAAGGAGTTAGACTCTGAATGTCGACGACGAACAAGTCATTTTTTAAAGTTATTTTTATTTTAAAAAGTCATAAAATGAATATGAGAATCCTACTGATTTCAATTCTTCGAATTTTTATGTATGTGTAGAGCATTTCATTTCGGATAAAGTCATGGTTTATGAAAATTACCAATTAGTATGATTCCGTCTCATTTTATGTATGCTGATACCCCTATAGATAGAGAATAGAATAGAGAGACCCCTGAAGTTTTAATAAATAAAATTATTAAAAGTTGAATTATCCAAATGTGAAGAGATGAGCTATGCACGCCCAGTCTTCCCTGCAACAACACGAAGAACAACTGTTACAATCTACAGAGTTTAATTGAGACTAACGGGAACGAACGAGCTTTTATTAATGAAAAACCTGGTATGGCCAAATGCCTGGTATGGCGAACGCTCCGGCATAATGTAAACAATATAAATAATTTCAGAGGCAGGTAATATGATTTCGGGAGATGATTTCAACGGTGTGTAGGTTTTTTCCAATACCAATATCCGTTCCAATACCAATATATCAATATTCGTTTCTCCCGGATTCATTTTCGGATCTACCCATTGGAAAAAAAAGTTGATTTTCTCAAGAAATATGGGTCTTGAAACCTATCTGGAGTTCGTTAACGTTTGAATGGAGCCCTTGAAGCCCAGCGACACGGGTCACCCGAGAAACCTCGTATCCTGGAGCCCGTGGGCTGGAAGTGGTCTCCCGATGTCGGTACCGTTCCTTCGGCTGTGGGCGTCCTTTTGAATTTCGAGTTTGTAGTTCACTATTATCGTCGGCCACTCTAATTTACTTAGCCTACTTACCGCTTCCTCGGTAATCTGATACTGATCTTCGACCTTCATTTCGCCCGCTACCGAGTCTATGGGCTGGAAGTTGCATGGTGAACATGTTTAACAGGCAAACCAATAAATCATGAACATGATCGATAGAGCCAAGTCGAAATTCAGTGAAATTGAGAACAAATTCTTGAGCCAATAACCCAAGCGATTTTAAAGACCAGTACCACCCTGGATGATCGCTCACTTATAATTGTGCAATATATGTGCCTGTTCTGATAGTATATATATATGTATATACTAGTAGGTCGCAGGCCGCAAGCTCAACAGGCGTCCGGGCCTGAAACCGTTCGTCATGACGAGAAAGGACTTGGGCTTTCACCTTTCACGTTGAGGCGTCAAGGCCGAGCCCTACAAGGCAATGAAGTAGTGGAGAGTCTGTCACGCAGCCACCCTATTAGGGACGTATAATAGGTACTATTCCAGATGCATAAGTGCGGGAGTGAGAAACCTAATGTCATCCCATAGCGAATCACTAATTGCTCCAGTATCTATTGAACCTTTGCTCAGACCCAACATAACCCCACGTATAAAACGCGTCTTGCGTTGGTGAATATCAGGACTTTCATTGAACATATCATTTTCATTCAATGATATTTTCTCAATAATTACTATTACAATATTTTATGGCTTGAGCCACGCTCATAAACACCCCCAAAGTAAGAGATGTTCCGGCTGGAAAGCGGAAACCAGAGAACGTTTGTTCTACAGAACTCTTTTCGCAATAGGATCTATATTGGTTCACTCGCTTCTCTCGTACAAGCCATGCGACATTCTCATTTTCCATACGAACATTACTCATTGTCGACGTTCTGGGTCCCTACTTCGAATCGCTTTGTCTCATCCGCGCTGCACTGTGAATACTGATGACGATTCAGGTTACCAGTGTTCCACTAGATTGAACGGTTACTTGGCACATTACACATGTGGGTAGCGGTACTTCATCACGTATATATTCCCTTTGAGGATTTCTGATGAGCTACCTAGTTGCCAAGCAACCTATTTTTCGGCAAGGAGTATTACGTGCGTTACTGCTGTTTGTTCCAACCATCAATCAGATTCATTCATAATGGTAACTTTGAGTAAAAAGTAGGGAATAGCCCTTATCCCGAGTCAAATCTGGGATCATTCTCGGTTCAAAGAGAGATGGAACCTTCACAAAATATCAACGTACTTTACCTTTCGCTCATAGGGAGATGCTCATTCAAGGAAGGAATTCACTCCATCAAATCTCCATACATTACAAGTTCGGAAAAGAGCTATTAGTTTTATGTGGGACGTAAAAAACAACAAACGCAATTTAATTGCGCGGTGCATGCGTGAACACTGAAGAGCTCATAAGCAACAACCCGTTGGGGAGTCGAAAAACGCGAATACTTTTTGTTCGTGAAATTTATAAGACTGAAATGAAGGAAACTCGAGGTTCCTCGCACCATAGTACTCTATCCTTGGTAGGAAAGTTATGGAAAAAACAACAACAAAACACGAAAACCAAAAACCCGCTTGTCAGTAAATCTGAATAATCCAACGCTCTTCGAGACCCTTTTTAGCGAACCCTGCCAGCAGTACAAAAAGAGCTCTTGCATCAGGCCAAGAAATTCAAAACATAGCGAGGATTCTGGAGGATGATTCTTTTTTAAAACCTCCTCCGAAGCAACAACACTAAAAAAAGCCGTAAAATCCATCGTTAAAGTTGAAAGAAGGGAGAGCTCGTAATAAGGGAACACCTCTCGCACATTTTCCTCTTCGGCTTCTCGGATGTCACCGCGGGTATAAAATGCGTCTGGACAAATACCAATGAAAATACATATTTTCTTTCATTTGTTGAAAGTGGATTCATAACTAGGTTTGAATGTAAGGCAGCAAAGCAGTTAGCTATGTTGTTTGGCTTTATTGTTACAATAATTTCAAAAAGGATCATATAAGCAAACTGTTGCCGAAACTGGACGATGAATCGAGCCAGAGTTGTGTATCCCACGATGTTAGAATGGCGTTTTGCAAAGCAGAACGTTGAACAGTGCCTTTCATCAGAATTTCCCAAGTCGAACAAGATGGAATGTAAATTAACAACAGCACCAAGGTGTACCAACGTAATTATTCTTCTCACATGCCGCTCACTCTGTCTTTTGTTGAGAAATTTGGGATTGGAACTGAAGCTTCACTTGTAAGACGCTGGGTGAATTTTCAGCCTGAAGACTGGAGAAAAGACTTCTCGCTTCTCGATCAAGATTTCTCAAACATTGTTGACAGTTTGGAATTCCTTGATTATCGGAGGTCGCAAATAGCAGCCACATCTTGATCAAACGAATGTGGGGCGCCTTTGTGCGCATTGAGCGCATAATGCAGTATAGCCTATAACGTGATATTGCGTTCACAGATGATAATATTAAATATCGTTATAGGACATGACCTATTTTTTTTTTTTTGGTACGATTATACTCGTAATGTAACACAAATAATTGTAGCCGTGATTTTGAGGCGTTGGATGCAGTTCAATATCACGAAGACTCCCACTTCTGTGAAAAATTCGTTTAATGCCGTTTCAAATGCTGCTGCTGTCTCAGTAAACCAATAGGAAACAACAATTCCCTCTGAGTTGTTGCTGCTGCAGTTAGTTTGTACACCACTGCTAACGACCTGGGTAGCCTTTGTGTCGAAATGAAAAATCATTCAACTCATATTTTCTTCAACCTCGCTACATAATGTATGTTTTTTGCTTTTTTTTTTCGACGCTACATCCTGAAACGTTGAACCGTCAGCCTTCACAAAAATGATTAATTATTTATAAATTTGAAGAAAAAAATCCACATTGCATTGGAGTAACTACGCTCATCTCAAAGAACAGAGAATTATTTTTTTACTCGACGGAACCTTTTAAATAAGAAGGTCTGAAGAGCGTACATAGAACGTTCAGAAGAATCGGAATGAAGTCATCCACAAACTCCGATAAAAGTCCGATCAGAAGCCAACAGAAAACTTTTGAATTGTTCAAAACTCATTATCCAACTGGGAATTTGACTTGCTAAGTTAATTACTCTCCTCTGTGAGGTTGAAGGTTTTTTCCATTCATTTATTGACACAAAATTAGGCATGACGTTTGCAAAGAAGTTGGAAGTTCTTTTGATCGGCTCAAGATGAGATGGAGGAATGAGATGAGGTTGTAACGTTTGCTCTTGATGCGTCATATTTTTGCGCTTTGTATGCGGGTTCGCCCTGGGCAGCGTCTGAGATGGGCGACCCGCTTTCGAAAACTGGTTCTCCCATGAAAATGTTACTTGGTTTAACTTTCTTTTGTTCCGTTTAGAATACGTCTCCAGACAGTACAACTACCCTATGTTTTTAACTCCCAGAACCATGCAAATGAATATACCAATTTATTCTCACGGCTTTTCTCACTTTTTTAATTGTTCTGAATAAGCATGAAATGTTGTTACTTTTCTAGTCGGATTCATGTTTCATTCGCATTTTCAAGTAAGAAGTGAACCTCATTCTCATCATATCGGAAAAAGTTTTGCCAACTCCTGAACTTTTTCAGTGAGCCACTCATACTCATAACCTCCCCATGAAGACCGATGGAAACTGCGAGTTTCTACTTTGGAGAGCACATAGAAAAACTTCCTCGTTCAAAAAGTTTTCTTCACATCTCTCACATGTGCTCACGAAATTGAAATCATGGTTGTGATGGTGGTAGTGTATAATAAAGAGCTCGTAATATTAGAGGTTTTCGTAACATGGCAATTCGTCAATAGGCGGCTCTGGATGCTTAATTCGACCATCCATCCAAAAAACAATTTGTGAGCTGGTGTGGACACAGGATAGTTCATAGTATGCCATTTTCGTTGGTGATGCTTCCATTTGTTGGGTGAGGGCGGGTCAGGCCCATAGTGCTTCTTACGCCCCAGTTCGAGAGGATTTCAAATAGGACATGCTCGCTTGAACAAATGCCCATGATTAGCTCGCCTTGCTTTCCCGAAACAATTACCTACCACTCGAACCAACGAAGGTTTGAGAAAGAGAGGTTTATAGAGTTTTTATAAATTGCGGGATCGAGCTAGGGAACCGCAAAGCGGATGCTACTTAAGCTCTAACGACTCCTCCGACTGTTGGCCGTGTTTTGTGGAGCGAACTTCCTGCAACTTACACTTGTGAAGGAGACTTCCTCTGATGGCGGGCACTCCTTTTCAATTGTGCTGCCGCAACGACATCAGGGAGACGAAAGAGCAATTTTACAGACGCACTTATCGTTTCAGATAACCCGAGAGAGCCCTAAATTGGTCTTTACTTCGAGAATCAATCTCGTGCGTGATTTCCCTGGGACGTAACTGAAAACTTTATATCCCTCTGAAAGCCAAATGAAATTTCCATGCCTTCCTGAAAAATTAAGTTTTATTTGAGTTTACAGTAGCTCAGATAATAGTTTTACGCTTCAGAACTACATGAGTCGGAGGCTATCAATTAGATCTAGTTGGTTTCAATGACCGAACTAGGAATATGTGAACTAAAAATTTTACTAGCAGAAATATCCTAAATTGAAATTGAACAGTTCTTTCATCATAAAGTAAAGGACTTTCCGAAAAATATTAAATTCCGAATTATGAGTTCATGACAGCTACCAAACATTTCCCGCTAAAATATTGAGTAAATATTATCCACGATTTCGGGTGAATATTTCAACCCTGCATACCAAATGGTTCTTTAGTTACATCAAAGTGAAAATAAAAAGCTATTTGTAGAAAATGAGTGCTCCTTGTTTTTTAGGTTTGAAAACGTATTCTTTCTATGTACGAGTGTTTGAAATCATTTATGTATAATATTTTATACACGCTTTTCACACAAAATAGTTATTGACCTCATGTATATTATAGGTAATTGTGGAATATCTTCAATTCAGATATTCGTCCTTTTTTCAAGCGGATTCAAGGATTAGCAACACACCTCTACTACATGAAAATGCTTTTCAACTGTACCTTAAATAAGATTTTAATTTTGGGCAAATGTTCTTCTTATTCCACAAAAATGAAATAACTTGGTTGAAAAAAAAAAATCGAGGATTTGTGCCTCTTATGCAGAAAAGTACGTTGTCGTACCGTGGCGTCTGGTCACTTCTCGCACAGCCCATAGGTCCAAGTTGTTTCTGTAGTTGCAGCTATTGCAGTCTGCGCCTAGGCCTCTTTAACTCTGTTGTGCCTCTTTTAGTTCAGCAGGTTCGTTGCCGATAATCCGTTAGACCAGGCATTTACCTACCTTATAAATTTAGTTCTACATGACGATTTCTATTCATGACGAACGGAGGCAGACCACGGACTGTGCACAACACAGTCAGCCGGTCTATTTACTCTAGCAAAAACAATTTTTGTCAGAGACATGCCAATTTGAGAATCGCGTACCGTGTTCAAGCGCTGCCGCACGACTGTTTTGGTCGGTGTAACCAGAAAAAGTTGACTGTACTTGACTTGACTATGTCATTGATTTGAAGTGCATTCCTCTTTACCTTGTTGGGTCTGGGCGATAGAGTCAACGATCTGGACTCTGCCAAGCTTTAAAACACCGTTGAATGTATCTTCACCTCTTGAAGCTTCCAATGTATTCAAAATAGTAACACCTACAAAACCAATGAGTGAGATTTCATGCAATCACCGGGTGTTGGGGTTGACTCCGATGGCAAATATCGGGTCTTGATCGAGAGTTACAAACGCGATACCATTGAACGTCCATAGTTAATTATGAATAATTTGGTTGGTATCCTCTCTGATTGTAGGGGGTAGAGGGAAGAAGAAGTAGTTCTAGGGTCATCGAGGCGGGGTAATGTGAAGCTAATTAATCCCAGAGTTGTATACAGCTGGGCCTCTGGAGGTACTTGCATCCATGTATATAGTAATGTGAAGAGGTAGGGAACGAGCTTTACGTTTGTGGCCATCTGGTGAATTCATCTTCATGGAACCTTAGTTCGGAAAACTCTCTCTGTAGGGTACTCAAATACACTAATAACACTAATAATTTTATTCCCATCATTCTTCAGTAAGTGTTTCCCTTCCTATCATCTTCGGCGCAGATCCACGAAAAATACAAGCCACCATAAATTACAACCAACGTTTGAGCCACGTGAGTTGATGACAGCGTAATGTGAGGCCTGTTAAACCCTGAACTGTCGACCTCGTCTCAGATTCATTAACCACCTCGCGCTCCCATGTTCCCACCGCGGAACTGAAAATCCCTAGATCGTGATCGTGTGGAAGAACAGGTCGTTGACGAGAGGTCCTTGGGAAGTCAAAGAGCCAGGAACAAGAGGAAAATCTCTGCCGACGTGAGTCTTTACTTCCCTGGAGACTTTTGGAGCAAGTTACAATAGGGCTAGTGAAATGAGTCGTTCGTTAGGAAGAAGCCAACTTTTTACGTGAGTTGAATTTTACTTTTTCCTTGTTCTTTACTTGAGCTCCTTTGGTTTGCCGTAATCGAATCTCTTTTGATGATCACTCAGCTGCTGTGCAGCATTTAAAGTACTTACCACTCTTGGGATATTCAAAAAGTACTGGGATTGGGATACGTATCTCACAGGACTTGAAGTTCGGATACGAGTATTTGTCAGGTTCTCTCAGCGTGTAATGAGAAATTTCTAGAAAGAAAAAACAAACTGGAAATTATTTTAAAATGGTTAATTATTTTAGATGGACCTCGCTCGTAAGAAGACCATAGCTAAACATAACGTCCGAGTTAGCTAACAAAGTTTGATGTTTTTCATACTATTGATGCCAATACAACTAGGGTGCTATGAAAATGTATGAAATTCATAGGAATGAATTTCGGAATTTTCAATGTAAACAATAGCCGTAAAGTTTCTATAGATGTAATAATATATGTTTCTGACTCCAAGCTAGAAAAAAAAAAAAACATGTTGCGAGCGGGCGAGGAAGTCAAATGTTTTCACGACTATGCTAATCTGTTAAAAAGTCCAAAAAACAGCCCTATGGTTAAGCATCATTAGTCGTGATGCAATTCCCCAACTAGTCGAGCCTTCCCGTTTGGAGCTGGACGTCCACCGCTCACCTTGGTTCATGAAGGTCAGGCCGACCGCAGGCACCTCGAAGGCGTCGTTTTTCTGGTTTTTCCTTTTATCGATTCGGAGCTATTAGATACCCCACCCGATGTATCTGTGACTACAGAAAAGGCAAATTATACGAATTTTTCAGTAGTGAGCCGGTGTGAGGGAGAGAGGATCTCAAAATCGCTGTCGAATGGGGTAGGTAGGTACGAGCTCTAGGGAAATGAGTCGGAAACCACTGATTGTAAAATCATTTGAGTACCGTTTACTTTTTTTGCAACGAAACGTCAGAATTAGCCCTCCAATAAACGTGCACGTGAAAGAGAAATCCTACTTCATATTTTCACTCCAAAACATAAAGCTTTCATTTCTCAACCTTCGAGTTGATTCAAGGGGATTAGTGATCGTCCACTCGGTCTACAAAGATCGAGCATTGCAAAGGAAATATGCCGTCCGCCACACCACATAGTAGGTGGGGAATGAACAGTACCGATGAGTATACATTTCTCGAAAAGGAAACGGGTAGGCGGAGAGACTTCAACCGAATATTGGGCCAAATCTCGAACCGGCATGTCTGGTGTTACGAAAGTCAGTCTAAAGGACACCTTCTAATGGAAACTTAGGAATGGCTTTGTTGCCCTCAATTCGTGAAAGTCCGCCTTGGATCGAACTCTTGAGCGTTCTATAACATGTTGGTGAAAATCAAGGTTCATCTTTCGTAGTCGGATAAAAGGATCAACGTTTGTGGGTTTTAGGTGTCGAGTCGTGCTAGAGAGTTTGTATAATTTGATTATTGAGTTTATGGCGAAACAATTTGACACTTTTAGGAGGGTATCCCCTAAATGACCTGAATTTATCTCTCACGACTTCCAGACGAATTATCAATCAGAAACACATTCTGTTTTATCTAGCGTATCGCGTAGTGGGCCTAGTCTACCAAAAATGTAATTAGCCAACATTGAGCTAATTACTTCAGGAAGGGGCTTTTATCCTCAAAGCGTGGATAAACTCGTTTATAAGGTTGTATCCCTTTTCAATTAGCCCGTCAACCAAGGACGTAATCCTGTCCCAGCAACAACGGCAGCTGCACTGTAACGAGCTTCCGATCCCTTGCTTGCGGAGAGGATGAGTCGAAAATCCGGGGATCACAGACACTGATTGGATGTTACCAGCACGAGACTGATATATTATTCTCGTGCGATCAAACCAATTAGTAAATAGAACAATGGCAATCAAGATGCTTAAATGGTTAAAAATGAACACGAAAAGTGACGTGAAATTTTATCTAGATTGGAGGATTGGATACTGTCATCACATTTATTTTTAATAAAGCCGCAGCACGGCCAAAGTGTGTCTATTGTTGTAGCTTTACCAAAATTAGCTGAGCAGAAAATATCGGAAGTTCAATATAAAGAATTCCTTTGATCTCGTATGAACCCGTATCACTGAAACTATTTAACTCATTCATAATAGTTCCTTCTAGATTACTTCAGAAGAACATCATGATCTCACTCCAAGCGAGTAAAGGGAGTTGGGTCCGTGTGCTCAAGGTTTTTCGACATGGGTGGACGTGCAACCTCAGACCTTCAACGGTGGTCTTCTTTTTTCACTTTTTGAAGTTTATTTTTCATAAATGGATTCCTTAGATGAGATCGAGGCAAAATTGCGGGGTACAGTCCGTTTCATCAAGGTGAGCGCCGAGTCCGCTGTCTTAGATTCCAAATGAATAAAAACCGTGTCTGGAATGAGCTGGTTGATCTGCCGCTGGCAGTGCGTAATGTTGAAGAAAAAGGTGGCTTTCTCAAGTAGATCAATAATAAATAATGATGCCGACCAATACGAACCATCGCCAACCCGGCTCAATTTATCATTCCACCCCTAAAGCCCCATCACAGCAAATTGTCTACCGGGCACATTCCCGAATCAGCCTTCTCAAATCAACTGAGGCTGATTCACAGTAGCCACACTGAAATTATGCACTTGGAAAAAATGGAGAGTTCTGCCATTATGTTCAAGAGATGGTCCAAACCCCTTCAACCTCACACTGCATCACCCTAGTAGTACGCGGTCTAGACCTGCTAGACCTACTACTATTGTTAGAATTTCAGTTACATTTAATTTAGAATGAGGCTACGGTCTGAGATATTCGATTCAGCATGTATTTTTTGTTTGAAAACGAAACACTTAATCCCCGCGTGATTCAAATACTACACTAAATATGTACTGATTAAAGGATGTTCCCTATCTGAATTAATGTTGATGGAGTTTTCGCCGAAGGCTGATGAAGGAGTTGGTTAACAGCAAAACGTGATCTTATCATTTGTTTCAACATTGATCCCCTCGTGATTCTATTCAGCATCGATGAAATAGCTTCATTCCTACCCTGTTCATACCGAAAATCGTGACAGCGGTTCCTACTATGGACCTCATTAGTGGCTAACCGAAAACGCTAGTGCACGTCTATTCGTATATTTTGGATAAGAAAAACATTGTCTTGTCGCCATTTCACTCACGCCAACTCTTCGACGGTAATGAAACACGAAAGTTGCATTATGCAATCATAGAGCCCCTCCCATTGCTTGCCTGGCATGCTCATCCCCCAGCACGAATGTCCAATCCATCAACCCGCTCCATCAAAGGTAAATTACCCCGTGAAGTTCTACCTCTTGAGGGAAAATACGTCATGGCTTCAAAGCGTTTGGAAGATAAAGACGTTCCCTGAGTTCTTCGTGAATGTTATCTCACTGGCGTTACTTTCCCACCAATCCTGCACTGCCATGTGCCTATCTCATAGTGTTGAGCAATCGGGTACGAATCGTTTTGAGTATTCCTTTTAATCATCGCGTCGAACGTCAGTGGGTGGCTAATTTATTCACTGTTGATGATCAGTTGGCATGGTGTTGGGGATGAGTAGCAAGGAGCACTAATGAGTTAACCTTTAGGTGAATACCTAGGTAGTCAGTATTCGTACGTATAATGAAAATCAGATTAGATATTAGACAATACATTCGTTTGCTATAATGTCTTCACTCCTATCTAGGTAGTTTTTTAGTTAGTATTTTTTTTTCTTTTTGGCTAGGCATTATCCGCAGTGGGCTTCGTTATCTCTAAAATGGCCGCCATTGTTATTTCCGAGTACCACCTTTCCCGTACCTCACGTTCTCAAGCTTTTCTAACGTTTTCTAAGCGAATGATCCATTTCAGGGATGATCATCACTTTGCCTTGGGCAAGAAACCGGCAGACTCGTCATTTTGTGATACTCGGCTACGTAGCCACATAGTCAGAAATTTAATTTACCGATTAATGATTTTTTTTTCACTTGGCACTTTAATCATTGCTCATCAGTCCTTTGGTAAAACCTAAGGAAAGGCAAACACAATCAATTCATCTTGTCCCAACGAAGAAACATTACGGCTTCTTCTTCTCATAACAAAGGAAGCGTTGATCTTTGTCAAACGACGTTCCGCTTTTGTGGTCGCCACACTTCGCTGACCTAATTAATTCCCAGAATATCTAAGATTAGCGAAACTACTTCGTGATTACGTCTCCTATCAACGGTATACAAGCGAATGAATTATTGCGAGATTTAATTTAGGTTTAAGTCATGTTGTTATTCCTCCATACCCAGGAACATTGTATCCGAAATGGGACAACGTTATAAACTGCTGAGAGACAATCTCGTATTAGTACAAAAAACTCAGTTGCAGTTTTCTGCTGTTTTTTTTTTTCTACTGTTTTCACAGACACAGCCCACCGTCTTAGCTCGCGTTTACATTATAATTTAAAGGTAATGGTGTTAAGTGACCGATTGTTTGGTTAAATTACCATAAATCAAGTGGCATTTTAAATGTATGTAAAACATATAAAAATGTATAAAACTTGGGAATCTCCCTTAGTCTCATTTTTTAATGCTGCAATGTCATTCAGTCTGTTTCATCTCCTACGAGGTGCTTAATTCCAAGGAATATGAACTGATGGTTCGTTCTTTGGCTTTAGCCTTCGTCGATTTTGAACACATAACTGCCCTTGTCTCCTCATCATGCATGGACGAAAGACACCGGACAACTCACGAAGCTTGTGAGTTCTTCGACCGTAAGTTGCATTTTCGCGTTCATGGCCATAGCTCAACCGAAACACCGCCGAAACGGTTCAATTTCCTCTTACGAAACTCTCGCGTCCCCTTCTTCGATTAGTAACAGCGATCGTCACAGTTAAACTCCCGGTAAGTTTAAGAAAACAGTGCCAACTCTCTGGTCGGCGTTTACACAGTCAGAATATTAATAAGGGGGAAACTTGGGAAGGCGTATTCCGAGGCGGGGAGACTGAGGGAACAATGTAATTTGGAGAAACCTTCCGGTGGGTTTGAAATTCAAATGAAACATGCATAGAACCAGAGATTATAGTTAGTTATGGGTAAATACGATGAATAATTGAGAACATCTGCATTTTCATATAGATAGGTCGATGTCGAGGATATTTTACACCCGAACTGTAACCACTTTTATCGTGTTTCTCTGTTTATTTTATTATTTTTCCTGCATGTGTAAAAGGTTCAAAAACAACCATTGCTCCTGTTTCTTTTATCGTGCACACAGTTGTTACTGGAAGCAGTCCTTATAATATTCAAGTTTACCTGTGGTGTAAAAAAAGTACACTTTAATTACAGTATTAAATTATCAACGACCAAAGATTGTAGGTGTACACTACACTTTAATTCAAGGTTATTCATTGGTCATCTCGATTAAATTCCAGCACAATGAATTGGCCCACATTCGTGGCATGTCCGACAGCCCCGATATAGGTTGCCAGACCTGTGGCATTGCCTTGATTAATATGTCTACCGCGTGCACCCTGTAACAGTTGCCTGGCGTCGAGTTCCCATTTACTTCTATAGCCTTTACCCCGTGATTTACATAACTTACAATACTAAAACATCCCCCCCTCACCACAATTTCCTGTTACTTAAGAGCATTTCCAACTAAGGAGGCGAGAAAGTGGAAGGTTGACTTGATATGCACGGTGGGCTAGTGCAGCGTGACCATTCTTATAAAGGAATAGTGATTGCTGCCTTTAAAAGGGGGCCAGTATGTTAGCTTTCAGAAGCCGCATTAATATCGGAGGTAACGTGCGTAGTAGAAGCCACGTGAGGTCACTCAATGAAATGATGAGAAAATTGACTTGACCCTGACAAGGTAGAGAGGAATTGCCGTTCAAAATATAGTTTAGAAACAAAATTCCATACCGAATAAATCAATTTCGATTTCTTACGACCATAAAGAGTGTAAAGGATGTTATCTTATTTTGATCTTAATTTAAATAACTGGTAATTTTTGAATTGAAAATAAGACCAGGAAGGACTGCAGACCAGTGCACGAACCATACAACGGGTTTCTCACAAACGTAGTCAAATGTTTCAAAGCAATCTGCGATTAATTAAAAAGTGTTTATCAATCGTTCAAATTAAGATGGTTTGCATAAATAGTCAGTTAAACATCATGGAATTTATTATTATTATTATTATTATTATTTTTTTTTTTCAACTTTGGCCTGTTTTGGGGTTTGCCCTTCTACAATATCACCAACGAGACTTGTTTGATTTTTGGACTCACGGTTCTGGACTAGGACTTTTTTTCACGAACGAAGTGATAATAGGACCAAGAGACCATCGTAAACAAAACGGAGTGGTTCAATGTTCTTCGAAGAGTATCCATGCGGCTAAATCCATGAAGTAACTCAGCTGACGTTAGTGTTGAGAGAGCGTGACTAGTGTATATTAGTTTTCATCGTGTGAAGGGGTGAGACATCAATCGAATCCCTGGGCAATCCGTCCAAAGCCTCATATTTTCACTATAAGCATTGTTGTACGCCACAACTGTCCATCTTTTTCGAATAGAATAATCTGAAAATTGGTTTTCTTTTTTCACTGTGGGACACCTTGTCATTTCGCATGATTCGGCCAACGATTGTCCCTCATCCTTGACACGGTTCTACCTTATGAATAGACTAGTGATTCCCAGACGCTCTTTTTCGGAAGGCTACCGTGTGTCCCGAGTCCTTGATGTGTCTTATGAGCGAAATGAAGAGGAAAATTGAGAAAAATCAAAAGGACAGGAACTCAAATGAAGTTTGAAAACGAGATTGCCTCTACTTGTTGGTACGCTCGTTCCATGAGTCATGAAAGGCTCGCGGTAAAGAAGATTAGGTCACTCTTCAAAATAGAGCGGTAGCCAGTGTTTGGGCTAAAGAGTTCAGTTCTGATTGGAGACTGGCGGAAATTTCAAAATGTTTAACGATTGGAAATGTCATCGACGGCGATTAATGATACATTTTGGTTGGTTATTTCTTGAATAATTAACCTTGAATAATCCTATGTTTTCATGCAAAAGGTCAACCTCTCCAATTCGGCTCAAATTTTTTTTTCTGGACGTTTCAAGGTGTCTAGATCAAAAACGCTGCAAATTCTTACACAGGGGTTGGTTATTCGTCAGACCAGGCGCATGGAAACTAATTTAAAAACATGGGGGAAATGGGGAAAACGGTGGGTGCGGCGGGTCCCAGACCCATTCCGATCGATTCAGTGTCCATGATTAGTGGAAAATGATACCCCACACGCCCAGGTACCAGAAATCTCATAAACACATATTCAAAATTAGTAATATATACCCTATTTGACCCATAACTTCTTCCAGTTGGTGCCAATCGTCCTGGGACCCACTTCATTGGATTCAGCGTCCATGATTTAGCGGAAAATGATACCCCATACGCCTAGGTTCCAGAAATCTCAAAACACATAGTCAAAATGGGTAGTATATACCCAATTTGACCCATAACTTCTTCTTGTGGGTACCTTTATTGATCTAGACGTCTTGAAACGTCCAGAAAAAATTTTTGAGCCGAATCGGAGAGGTTGACCTTTTGCATGAAAACATAGGTTGATCATTCTAGGAATAACCAACCAAAAAGGTCAATGTCCGTCCGCCGTACGCCGTCCGCCGTCCACGCCGTTTTAGGTAGTACAAAATATTCTAAAAATTCGAAATTTGGGTCAGGGGTCTGTTCCCGGCCTAGGACGGTCCTCCAAACTTTCCAGCCCGATCGGACCAAATTTGGGCGGGGTCAAAATGTGTTTTTTGAAAAATGGGTTTTCGAGATTTTGGGCGATCTAGGTGAGAGGGGTATCATTTTCCACTAAATTTTGGATACTGAATCGATTGGAATGGGTCTGGGACCCGCCGCACCCACCGTTTTCCCCATTTCCCCCATGTTTTTAAATTAGTTTCCATGCGCCTGGTCTGACGAATAACCAACCCCTGTGTAAGAATTTGCAGCGTTTTTTATTCTATAAATTGATGCGTGCAGTCGGGAAGTAACTGTGATCGACTGTGATCCTACCTACCCTCACTCAACCTTGCGAAAACCTCGATTTCATATGCCTCGAGCTCCTTTAGTTTCTTCCTTGTCAAGCCGGTCGGTTGAGTATGAGACGAAAGTGAACTCGAATAAAGGAATTCTCTACTGACACTTACGCCCTGCCTGGTAATCACGGGATCATAATTCGACGATGATTCGGGCCACTTAAGCCGGTTTCCCTTTTTGACTCGTTCATGGGGCCCGGTAGTGAGTGGCTCAACGTAGTCGATGAAAGTGAAATGCTTTGAGTGGAACTCGGAACCTTCATGTGTCTACCTTCACTACCTCTTAGTCTCAGGCAGCATTTTGTTGCATCATCGACACAAAATACCAAGTTGGGAAGTCATTGGAACATTTTGACCAAGTGGTACTGAAACAAAGTCGAAAACATGATTACCCAAATAATTTGTTGATGATTGATAATAATTTTATCAAAATACTCGTACGTGAGTTTCGACAATATTCCGATTAGTATATACAGATACTTCTAAAAAATTGTATTCGACGTTACACATAAGTACATTCCAGTCTCGACATGTTTATTGAATGTTCCAAGGCTTACCGCTCCCGAAAATGTGCCATGCCTTACTTATTTAGCTCATAAAAAATCAAGTACAGTTTATTAAGCTGGATCGTTTTGCATTATATATTTCTAATAACACCTGTGAATGTACCTACTTATCGAAAGAACTATGGAATTGGTGATAAATCAATGTTTCCTTGTTGCAGGGCTCCAGTGTGGTCATCCAGCGGTTCCTCCAAACTCAAAGTTGACATTATCGTCTGAATCGTTGGAACCGGGGACCACCGCTTCTTACGTTTGTGATGACGGATACGAACTATTTGGGTGAGCAAAACTCAATCAATTTTGAATTTTAATTCCATGATTTCCCTTGATACATTGATTAATCCATTTTAGAAACAATTAAGTAAACCATAACATAAGAACGAGAAAAATTCTTAATTTTTTTTAGGTCAGCAACAACGACCTGTTCGGCAAGTGGATCATGGCAGTCGGAACTTCCTTTTTGCGGTGAGTCGACTCAAATTGTGACTCAAATGTCCGTTTCTGAATGAGGTCAACATATATTTAAAAATTCACAGCTGAAATTGCCAGATGTATGTATTTCAATTCAAGATATTCCCCTCTATTTTTTTTTTTTTTTTTTTTTTTTTTAGAAAAAAAGTCCTAAATACTTCATATTTTGAACAATGCAGAATGTTCACCTTCTACTTACTAGTAAATAGCAAAATATTATTTCAATTTACACCTACTTACAATGAGCAAACCTTTCAAAGAGCCTATAGTGACAACTTGCATCCTTAAAGGGCAATATTTGGCTTGTCACCCATATCACGAAAATTCCATATCCATCATCAGTAAAAATATTGCTTTTCATGAGTCCTTTCCTTTTTAGTCAAAAATTAGTATTATCTGTAAGCTAATACATTCAAGCTCAATGTGATGAATCAAAAATAATGATGTAGTTTAACAGTCGGGTGCGTTCATTCAATGACCAAGTATGAGTATTAGCAGGTACCTTCATTGAAATACTTTTTGCCTCCGGTTAAGGCGCATTTTTTTCATACGACCCAAAAAATCTATCTACCCCAATCGCTGCCTAATTTATACCACTCTGTCAAATAATACTGCGTTCATCACATAATTCATTAAAATGACCTAAGGTCGCCAATATGGTTTTGGGGGTTGCCTTCATTGATTCTGAACAGAAGGGATTCAGTCCTTCGAATCTTTATTGAGAAAAATAGATGTTCCATCCTGCCATTCATGGAGAGAGGGCATCTGTCAGTGGCCCGATGCCCTTCTCTTAAGGATCAGAAATAGGGTCAAAGACGACATCCCTCACGTAATATTTTGTTAATTTCACCTGATGATTAGAGTGATACCAGGTGATTTTTGCCAACAAACTACCCTAGACCACGATGCAATAAGTCGGTTCATCAAGCAGCCCTTGCTGAAGCCCTATTAGTTCAAACAAGTCAAAGTGCTCCCCACCTCAACCTATTAAAGAGGATTTCACAAAAATTGTACAAATTGTGTCTGAAAATGTCCTAAAATCGTTTTAGGATGTTTTGAATTTCATTACTCTAGGATGCAGACAACCCTTCTATATCTCTGAATAACGTGTGACGGAATGCTCAATTATGTTTCAGCCATCTTGTCCCGATATAGTGAACATATGTAGTAGGTATACGTCAAACATTGTTGCGGTTACTACAAGGTGAACATAGATTCAATGGTGATAATTCAATAAGTGAAGTACTTAATTAAAAACGTAAATGATAGTAAAGATCTTCATTCGCCTAAATTAAGCTACTGAGTTGACCGGATTTCTGACCTTCTATGTCCCTCTAGAATCTATTCATATAATGCATATAACGTGGCCTGCATCGCGAAGAACCTCACGATAATGTTGGATATCCTTGGTCCGCTGAGATTCATAAGCCCTCGCAAGTTCGCTGCTAAGTGGGTGGGACACCTGAGAGCTAGCCTTCAATTAAGTCCTTGCGTCCGACATTTATCACGTTCTTGGGTACAGCCTGGTTTTCCCTGCACAAGCGACGGCTGAGAAAGGGACCGACAGGGACAGATGATATGTCGCTCTCAAGACCTTCTCTCACGTGCTCACTGTTCTGTCTGGGTAATTTTATTAGGCATCCTGCATTCTGTAACCGCCATCAACCGGGCTCTGGAGACAAGTTCACGCTAATAAGTCGGCTTCAAGGCCGTGAACAACAGTTTTACCTTTCACTTGGACATTTTTTCAGCTATCTTTTGAGTATTTCCACTCCGACTGGCGTGATCGCGAATTGCCATGATTCAGTGCCGCAGTGCACCCCGTTGTCTTGCTTTGTAACAGAACAAAGGGAAAACAGTGACAGAGTCCCTAAAACATTTTATACTAAGAAGAGAATATCTGAGCCACGGTGCCTCTAGCAGTGGTTCTAAAATGGGCACCATAGCGGTATAATACGTGGAAAGAGACGAATTGCTGTGATAATGATTGTTGCGTACTGGTAGCCTTCAGTTTCTTGCAAATACAGTAACTGCTCACCAGAAAAGTACTATATGAGGCCTGAATAAGCAACGAGCCTTGACAAATAAGACCAACTGTATTATGGATTCGGCCGATGAGTTTTACCTCAACTTATGAGAAAAATGATAAGTTTTTCGTAAGGAAATCACCGCAATTTCTGCAACACGATTCTCATAGCAAAGTCAGTGAAGAGACAGTCGTCATTCGGCCCGTGACTGGTGGGAAATCGTCTTGTTCACGTAACTGGGGGCCCCGTTATGACGGTGAAATCACCTCTTTTGTTTCCGTATCCACATATGAAAGGAACAGAAACCGTTGGACCTGAAATGCCGAAACAGTTTATGACGGAAAAATATAACTAAATCTCGGTTACGGCTGATCGATAATTTTGGCGGATGTTACCGAATTTACGAAATATTTCCGCCATTTAGCTAGTCAGATGTTGATTATAATACGAGTATATGTATAGAGTTTATACAATTTTGAACAAATTTGCGGCTGCAGAAAAATACTTGTGATAAAAACTGTACAGATTGTTTTAAAATACTTCATTATTCTAAGTGGATTTTGCTTTCGTTGAAATGCGTTTCTTTGAGGTCTTCAAATTAAAGAATTGGGAAATGGAAAAAATTTAAGCCAACTTCCCCTCCTTTCCCTTTTAGGCCAAAGATGATAGGACTGAACGTATAAAGTGATGAGAAGCATCCTTCAATTGTAATACGATTTTGCATCCATACAGCGAAGACGAGTTGGAATGGTATGAACATCATCTCGTAGTGGCTATCTTCCTAAACCTTTCGAGAAGGGCGAACGCTCTGCTCTTTAAATACATCGCAAAGCGCTTGTTGTTTCCATGAAATGGCGACTGCTCCCTTAAGAACCCTCCAAATGGCCTCATATCCCTTTCCAAGCAGCCCGTGTTCCTTCAGTCCGCTTCATTTGAGGCCATTTTCGCAATTCCAACACCGTTGTTGCTCCTTATGAGCTTTTTCTTCATCAGAAAACAAGTTAAGGTCTTTTATACTTGAGCCCATAGCACTTATTGCCCTATTGCTCTTTCATGATGCATAGTTATTATGCCAATTGAGCTATAAGGAGCAGCGTTATATTCAAATTGGAGCATTACTCGACCTACGAGGAGGGTGTGGACATTGGAATGCATTTTTCATGAACAATGAGCCCATCCAAACGAAGTATTAGACTGATCTGTGGTAGTCTTCACAGATTTGCCTCTTCAAAAATTTTGAGGTAAAATCAAGTATTACGACGGCAATGATTTATGTGCTAGGTAATTTTATTTTTCAAGTCTTCCCTGTATTCAACCTCCATGAGTGCTAGGCGAATGGAACATTTTCAGTAATGAGCTCAGTCTCAAGGCTCAACAGTTTAGAGAGGAGCTATTACGGTTGAGAAGTTTGACAAAGGGGTCGTTTGGGTTTGATCGGTTAACCCAGTCGAAATAGTTTTTTGTGCACGGTTTCTGCCAACGATGGTTGTTACCGCATGCAGCGATAGCAGTTGGGAACACGAAACGATTCTTCTACTCTGAAGAAGGACAGGTTAGAGTGTTACTGCAATCTTATGGTGCAACCACCTATAAATGACATCTGGTCGTCGAAATTTCAACTCGTCAACTCATCATATTTCCTAATGAGAGTCCTCTATCATAACATCTATATGATTAAGTCCTATTGTAACATCCGAGAATTTTCAGTTTTGATCGCTTCAAACGACCCTTCTTCTATACCATGACATCGCTGATATTGTTGAGCCTTGAATGCCAGTTGTAGTTCCAGCCATGATGCTTCTATTCGCAGGAATGTATCACTGCTTCCGGAACCAATGAAGAAGAAACTTGTTTGCCGTAGAGCGTTTCATCCTACAGAAAAGAGGCAGCCGACGGTGACCGATTGTCTTCGATCAGAAACCAGTGAAGGCGGAAGAATGGAGTGACGATTTTTAATAGAAGGTTATGGTACACCAAACATAACCTAACACCGGAAAATGCATAGAATGACACTCCTAGCTCGATTCATGTTTTGGTCGAACGGAATGAGCTCCAAGAAACCCACCGTGGTGTTAAAATCATGTCTTCGCAGTGCTACAAGGCTAATATAAAAAGCTGAATCAGTCCGTCCAAATTGGTTCGTTATTTTAGAATCGCCAGTCTTACCTCGCTTCTTCGCAAAACCGCTTGTATGGAAAATCGTAATATTAACGCATCGGTAGGTACCATATTAGAGGAAGTCGAGGTGGACAACCAATTTTTTCATGCTGGTAGGTAGGAGTGTTTGTTTATACTCATACCCTGCCACCGTCTGCGTCAATCGACTGAAACCCCATTTGAATCAATCCAGCGTTAAAATGTAGAAGAAAATGATACCTCACACTATTATTGTGGGACAAAACGATTTTTGTTCCTCGAGACGAACACAATAGGAAGTTCTCTTTCAATGAGAGTCCGAGCCCACACCTGGTATGGATTACTGAGGATTGATGCTGGATATGATTGGAAGCCGAAGAGCCGATTTATAGTCTTCTGGTCCAAACTCGGAGCTCACAAGTCTTCTTCGCAAAGGCGTCCATAATCCACTGTTAGCATCCACCCTCACCTATCATGCGGTTCAAGTTGAGCTCGTGGTTTCATCTTCCTAATCTTGTAAAGAGAAACGGCATATTGAATCGCCTTTCGCTGTTCTCGAAGGGGCTATTCATCTCTCTGTTCGACGAATGTGGCCCCAACTTTGTATACAATTCGTGGCCGCGGGGTTGTGGGCAGAGCTTTCTCTCGACATCAACGCGGTGCTGAAGGGCTCCCAACTCGTACGCTTGTGTGTTATTTACTTTCAATTTCCGTCGTTTGGCAATAAGCGAAAGCACGTTTTCAGTCACCGATTTGAGAGCTTGGTAAATACCATTCCGCCAAGTTAAACTTTATCGACACAAACTGGTTCCTGCAGCTTCGCTATAATCTCACCTTGGTCTTCATGAAAGATCTCGAGGACGTAATTTCGTCATGATGGTTCAAAGTGAATGGTTACGGGAGGGCGAATGGACGAATGGGCAATCGAAAGACAAGGAGGCCTAAATGAGGATAACGGGGTGGTTGTGGCCCAAGATAAACTTCGGGCAAACATCTGCGTGGACGATTCCGATCCAGCTTCAAGAATCGGGCCGCTAATGGACTTTCACTAGCACTCCAGCGGGTTCCCAAAATAGGCTACGGAGCAAACACAACCCCTCAGGACAGAGTTTCCTTTCACTTCTATAGAAACCTGACCCAATGCATAGACCTAATCATACTCTTACTAAAGTCTCCATTATGCTATGGGAAACTATCAGTCGTGAGAAAACTCAATAATCCTAGTTATTATTACCTACCCTATAGGTACTCCTTTGAGGTTCAGGTAAACGTAGGTGGGTCCAAATTTTCACTCATCGGCTCTAGACCAACATCAAAAGCGGAGCTGATTGGTTTTGAAAAAATGCAGTCATTCCTTTTCAATAAGTGCATCTAAGCATCTTTTTAAATACATGCCATAATAATTGATTTTTGATGACAACTAAAATTAAATTATACATCTCTTTGAGGTGTGAACTCGTGCTAAGAACGAGAGAGAAATAGCTATGAGTCAGAAAATTGTATCCAAAAAAATTCCTAAAGATGGTTTTATATTTAGTAATAATAACTGCAACGACTCGGTAATAACACGGAGTAGCCTAAATTTCTTCAGTACAATGTATTGTTTACTCTCCTCTCATTAGTCAGAAGACACATGGAGTGGGCTCTCGTAATTTGATGGACAGCGACAAGAATCGTTGTTTAAAAAAAAAAAAAAAAAAAAAAATCTTCATTGCATTGATGGCATTGTAAACCTAAGACTAATATGCAGTCATTTGAATCTCCGAGTATTTATGTATGGTCATGTTCTTCGAACCCTCAAACGATGACTATTCAACGGATATTATACTGGAGAGTATTTTTCATAACGAGAAGTTAATATTTGCACCAACATAACTCAGAATAAACTCGTACTCAGGCTACTTCGGTGTGAGGATAATAATTTCATGGTTTTTCAAGGGAAAAGGATGTAAGAGGTCGTAAACGCTTATTAAAGAACCAACCCACAAAGAGGGCGCTGTTAGGGTCTTTGAAATGTAAATGAGATGATGCACGATTTCTTTTCAACGATGTTTGTAGGATCCCATAAAGTGAGAATACTTAAGTCTGGTGTATTTGAGCATTAGGCTTCTTACGTTACGATATATCCATATATCCGCAACAAAGGGATGACACAAGATGATTCCTGGAGAGAATCTACTTATGGCGATTGATTTTTTTTCGATCTTCCAATGAGTGCGTAGATTTTTTACGCGTAATCAATCAAGTACTGTTCATTTTGGACCCTTTCAAGTGGCACTGAAGCAGCATCTACATCTCCTCATAATCGTTCTGGCTTGGCATTCATGGCCAGTAAAGAGGTTGCGAGATGAGGTTTGGCAGTTGCTATTAAGAATGAGTGTTGGACTCTATTAATACCGATAAGATAGGTTTAGTTAGGAGGCGGTGAGCATACGGAGGTCCCAGTGGTGAGCCAATCTAAAGGCCAAGGTCAACTTAATGATCCGGGCGTGGTGGTACCGTCATAACAGAAGAGGTTGATCTCTCGGGGCAAAACGTAATGTTACACTAAGAATTATGCCCTCCATGACTCGATGATACTACAGTTTATTACGTAAACGCTATGTTGTTTAACTAAATAAAACGCTCCACGTATAATTTTTGGAAAATTGTACAGAATTGACCGAGACTATTCATGACATTTTTGTCACATGACAATTTTGCTATGGACTTATGGAAATCGATCGGTCTAGCAGCATGACTTGCTACACTTCTCTAGGATAAATAAAACTCCCTACTATCACAGTGGTAGGTGCTGCTCGATAGGTTTAATAGTTTTAAAGGATAGCACTTTCCAAAAAATATCAACTTTTTTTCTAAGAGGCGAAAGTTGTAGTGTTTCACTGTGTGCAGTTGTTATACCTACTACTTACATTCGTATGCCTCAAAAGTCAACATTATAAAATACGGTTGCATCTAAAATTATAACTTTGGAAAAACGTGTATCCCACCTTAATGCTGTATAAGACAATTTTCGTGTCTGAATGACTGGTCTGTAGGTGGAATTGGAAAATGAGAAACGGTGGGGTTGTGGTTGTAGGGATTACCGAACCTGGTAATAGATGAGTCGTTTTAAGTAATCTGTTCCATTCTGTTGCAGGCACCAATGTCGCCTTGAGGAGGCCTGCCAACCAATCGACGGCAGTGAGAGGTGGCGCGGCAAACAACGCCAATGACGGAGACAAGACCACCGTTCACGATGGAAAAAAGTGCACAGAGACGATGAAAGAAGTTTCACCTTGGTGGCAAGTGGATCTCCTGCGGCCGTATCCGATAAGAGTTGTCCGAATCACCACTAGAGGCTGTTGCGGTTGGTTTGCATTTCCCTACGGTTAATGAAGCCTTTTGCCTGATCATTTCCTATCAAACAGCAGGACACTATTCGAATGACCGGTTAAATTGTATTTGAAGGTGAAATAGTGACACGAAAAAATAACATAGAAAGACTCTTTGGTACGTCTTCTTTCTCGAGACGAACTCATAAGGTCAACCACTCTGATAGAGCCGATTCATTTCTTCCTTCAATGCCTGTCAGATTAGTCACAGTGCTCTTAATGCGACTGCTGCAATGGCTACAGATCGGACTTTCTTTTTTAGCTGTTCAATTTCTCATTTGATGATCCTTTTTCTTAAAGGCTCTATTGTACTCAGTTAAGCTTCAGCTGCTCACTTTTGAACTGAACTTTAAGCCTAGTAAGAGCCTCCTCTGTTTTTTCTTGGTACCCTGACCTTTTTGATTGAACCAATTCTGAAGACTACGTCTTTCTCTCTCGAGTTGAATTGTTTTTTAAAAATTGTTTTATTACATCCGGAGGCATTTTTGGGAGTCATCTGACAGTAACAGCCCTTTCTACTTTGGGTTTCCCAAAAGTTAGAACATCATGTCTCAAGCAACAACACAAGCTCCACTTAAGTTGCAACCTAAACGACCATTATCTAAATTACCAACCGTACTCACCACTCTACAGCTTAAAATAATGTAGGGCCCTACCTTCACTTGAAATCTGTTTAACTTGCAGGTACTTGAGAATGTTGAACGTGAGATTTCCGTCCTTACTGTCATTAGCCCTCGTACGCTACCCGACCCACACAACTCTCACTCCTCCGGGCTACAAGAAATACTGGTTTTTTTTTTACAGGTCAACAACCCTTGCAAGATCTCGAAATCCGAGTCGGAAATAGTAGTAGTGATTTGCAAAGAAATCCCCTCTGCGCTTGGTATCCAGGAACTCTTGGTAAGTTAATTCTTATGTTTTGAACGTTAGCTGTAATTAGTCATCAGAATTCATGCCTTACATGTTTTCAGTAAGAGATAAATATAGAAGAAATAAAGATAGGAACTTATTACATTGTCTGAATGCTCTCTCTAAATTAAACTTGTTAGGCTTCTGTGCGTATTGACCCGTCATCCAGCCTTGGGGTGTGCGCACAACCCCCTCCCACAAGTATTGTGACAAGTGATGCGCTTATTAGAGAGTGTGGTTCAAGAGGCCCTAGGGGAGGGTGGCTATAAAAGGCTTCTTTTTGAACTAGTTCCAGGTTTCGATGTACTACTTGTATTATTCGACACTAGAAATACTACAGAAAATTAGGAATTGATGTCTCTTACCTCAGAAATGAAGATCGAGTTAAAAAGTAAACGAAGGTTAAGGTTAATAATATTTTAATTCTTCAAGGAACCAGTACTTACTACTTAGTGAGACACAATGTTGGTAGTTCCTTGGTACAAAGTGCAGAAGATCTCATTTTGCATTTTATAATTGTGTATGGATAGGAAACCGTGTGAGTTAGACCGACCTATCTAAATAACCATTGATATACTTGAAATTTAATAAAATTTTAAATTATGTTAATGCATTCTTTGTTAGCAGTTTCCTCCAGTTTGTATGATTATTAACTTTGAACATATTTCAACTTTCACAGAGGAAGGAGTCACAAAAGTCTTCACTTGCGCCAGGACGCTGATAGGTCAGCATGTGTTTATACAGCTGGTCGGCGTCGAAGGGTCACTCTCGCTTTGCGAAGTTGAAATATTCACGACTGCTGGCAAGTTTCTGCTCTTTCTTACCCACAAATACGTGCATTTACACCATTCCTTGTAACATTAACTCTACTTTTGAAAACCTATTTGACCGTGTATTGGAACTAAAATTTTCTATCAGGCATTAGTTGACATTCATTGTAGGTACCTATCTAATTTCATTCACTTACCTTTAGATTTTCCACTGGTTTTGATGGATGAAGATGTACTTAATTCGTTGTTATGAAACCTAAACTCACTATCCTCCTCTTAGAAATTTCGTTTTCCAGCTTCGGATATAATTTTAGGAGGTAGATTCATATTTCCTTGACGACTAATGGAAAGCTAAATAATGGACTCGCAATAGCTCTTAAAATATCAGAAAGGAGAGGAAAAACACTGGTAGTTCAGAGCTACATGTTCCCGTATCCATTTTCCATCATCCTTGGTTCTAGTTGTGGGATATAATCAAGGCAGCACCAGCGCTGCTATAAGTAAAACTACTACTGTCATTAACGGTTAGAAGTTACTGTCAAATCAACAATGCTTAACTGATTGAAAAAAACTTAAATGAAAAAAGAACAGAATGATAACAAGCCATGTAAAAATGTCTTTTGTAATTTTCAAATGGACTCAGATTTAACCCGCCCTTAGTTCGATCGCTCAGATGTCTGCCACTTATCAATTACCGGGTGTATTGTTACCCCCATTGTGCTTTACAATAATTGAGCTGTCATGTCATCATAATGTTGTCAATGCTCCGGCGCCGCTGTCCGTACACGTTTTTAATACACTTTGGATCAAGTCTGATACGAGGCCCGTGCACCTTGCATGAACTATAATGGCATAATCCCGGCGTGCCGTGATGTAATTCATTGTTATGAATATCTTCTTTGAATCGAAGCTGCTGCTATAAAAGCGGAACCACAATGGAACATCTCAGATACAAATCTGAGACAAGGGGACCCACTAACATCCATTGCTCTTTATCTCTGAGTGCTTAGAGAACATGGACTAGTCCCTCAGAAAGTGATTTACCTAATGCAATGATTCTGTAGGTAGACAATCAATGTACGCAAGCCTAACGTGATCCATTAGTATCCTTCTTCCTGTTGGCTGAAGCTTAGTATCTAAGCCAACACGTTTCTTAGAATTATTTAGTAACCCATCGTCAGGCAAAGGTTCAGTACCAACAACATATTATTTTCCTAACATTTCTAGTTGACCTTGGCTTTTGCCACATTATTCCGCCAGGGTATATTTTCTAATATTTCCTTATTAAAACATAAAAAGTGTTGTACATTACCGCTCTGTAAACCTATTTATATTTTTATTCCTTGAGTATGAATTAACATGGTTCATTCCTTTCTCCCGCTTTTGACTGTATTTAATACCATGAGACCCTCATTTTTGATGTTCGAGTCCTGACAGAGAATTTCTCTCGCGTTCAGTGTCTGTGAAGAAGGTACTTCAGTGTCCTTTGACTTTCATTTTCCTCTTGCAGAATTCTCTAACGATCGTTGTGAAAGGAGTGGAGTCGGAACGGACGTAGAGTTTGCTGCTTTTGATCGGATGTGCTATGAATTCAACGTAGGCAAAGGTGGATCTTTTGAAGAAGCTCGCACGGCTTGCAGGTATCTACCGACAATTTCCACGCAGGAACATGCGTTTTAGTGGAAAATTTTCGTGGAAAGCTTGATACTCAGAGCCCTTGATAATTCTACTAATTAACTCCTCATCGCTAGGACGAGAAAAGGTGGAGACCTGGCTCATGGGTTCAAAGGCGTTCACAACACTTTCCTCCTCACAGAGCTCGAGAGGAGGAAGCCCAACCTGAAAACGCAACTCGTTTGGATCGGGGCGCATAAAGAGCCTGGTTTCACTTCGAGGACTTGGAAATGGGTTAATGGTATGTGTTCTTCATGTGCGTAACGCCGACGGAATCATCCGTGATGATCCTATTGCTGAAAGATTTTAGCCGCTCCTACAAATTACCTGTCGTTTAGCCCTGCAAGCCTAACATTAACATTTTCTACGATTAAACAACATGCTGCTGGGATTTTGGATTTATAACAGAAAATTCAATATAATTACATGATAACAGGTGAGGTGATTGGGAAGCCAGCCTGGGGGCGAGACCAACCGAATAACTACAATGGTGAACAAAACTGCGTTGTCCTTGATGGTGGGAGCAATTGGTTGTGGAATGACGTTGGCTGCAATCTCGACTACCTTCATTGGATCTGCCAACACAGTAAGATCTACCCATGCTATAGTGGCATCAAAACCATGGTTTATAATATCCTGAAAAATTTTGATGTTTTGGTCATTTTATACAGAGCCACCGTCATGCGGGAGTCCGGACAAACTTCTTAATACTACCATTGTCGGGACAAATCACTCCATCGATGCCGAAATTACCTACAAGTGTCCTGAGGGTCACATGCTGATCGGCTCAGCCACCAGAACCTGTACCAAAGCTGGATTTTGGTCGGGGGACCCACCTTCCTGTAAATGTGAGTGTATTCATTATTCAAGCAATTTGTGTTGTAGCTATACTTGATTTCCCTCAGTACTGCTTGCTCATCCCAGAAAACCCCTACGCTTGTGTATAATTCCGTCTGGTACCATTATTTTACAGATGTTGATTGCGGAACTCTCGATAGTATTGAACACGGGAGCGTGTCATTGACATCCAGCAGGACTTCTTACGGGGCTGAGGCAGTTTTCTCTTGCGAAAGCAATTACACACTCGTTGGTGACGAGAGAAGGGTGTGCGGAGACGAAGGCATGTGGACAGGGAAGCAGCCCAAATGCTTATGTGAGTATGCACTTTTGATTCTTATTGGAATGATAACCAAATTTTTAGAGACTTAAAAAGACAATTCTCTTCACATTTTACATTTCAATGTGTGGAGAACTAAAATCTGAATGAGATAGAATCTAAAATCGTCCTCCATCTTTGCAGTTTTAAAGGCCTCTAATTAAAAAAATCTGAAATTTCGCACCTAGTTCACTGAATTGTCCGATTCGTTTTGATCATAGTCCTAACTCATTTTCAGTCAGTTCGCCACGCGCAGAGGCAAGATGTGGGTGAAAATTAGTTTTAAAACTATACATTTTTTGACATTTCTGGAGATTTATGGGGACTTGGGCGTGTAGGTCTCATGATCCTGTACATTTCGACGCAGAATTAAGATGAGCCCTAGACTGATTTCCACACTTCGGAGTAAGTTCATCGTGGGTGGCTGAGAAGGATTAAAAATAGGTACTTGGAATAAGAAACTTTTTTTTTCTGGACCTACTCTGGGACCTCCGAAAGATGATGGGTTTTCCCCATGTGATACACCTAGAATTATATTACACCATTGTGTAAAAATTTGTATCATTTTGACTACCTTCGAAACTCAAGCTGTGCTCTTGATATGGTTCTGTTCATGCGTTTTTCTCCAGTCATTTGGTGAAATACTACAGTATACTAATTTTAGATACTAACAACCTACTTCTTCTTCAACTTGATAATTTTCTTTTTCTCTCTCTCTCTCAGGACTTGGCCAGATAAGTATTTAGTTCTGAATTAGTATTAGGTTCTGAATGGCATGAACGGGTATGTTAGTTCAGTGAGAAATGGTGGTCATAAATAAAGCTTATCGCAAGGGATACATTTTGAGACGTCTTCCCGCCCAATGTTCTTCAAATAGAGTCGACGTTAGTGTACTTTCCTCCTGCCAGGCTGCAGCTCATGCTTGGGTGGGGAGCGTCTACGTTACCGACAGAGTTGCTCTCAAAGCGTACATTCGCTTCTGCCTCTCAGCATTACTATTAATTATTTCACAAATTCGAGCTCCTTCACTCTTTATCAATGAATTGTTGAACGAGCAGCTTAGAGATTCACTGCTATTCACGGCATGTCCTCGTTTGTCTGTAGAAAACTTGTCGGAAATTGTTGAATCGTGAAAAAGTCAGACTAATTCAATACAGAAGAAGTCCCAAAAGGAATAATAATCCCTTATGCATGGACATACTTATTCCATGTCCCTTATGTTGCAGTTGACTGGTGCCCTGAGCCACCTCAAGGTGAAGGAACAACCGTTACTCTGTCAGGAAAAAATACTGGCTCTACTGCGACGTATGACTGCAAACCAGGTTTCATTCTTTTCGGACAAAAAGTAAGTTCGACGTCTCTAGATATTTTAACACAAATGTTAATGGTCTAACTGACTTTTATGATCGTTCGGATCAGAGCTTTATTTCTTCAAACTTTAAAAATTTCAGGTTCTCACTTGCGGTCTTGGTGGAACTTGGTCGGGTAAAGCGCCCACGTGTAAGTACGTTGACTGCCGCGAACCTCCAAACGTGGACAATGGCCGGTACGCTCTTTTAAACGGAACGACGACGCACGGCAGCATGGTGGAGTACATATGCGACACGGACCACTGGCTGGAACCTCCAAACCGCAGTGTACTGACTTGTATGAGGGACGCCAAATGGTCGAGTGATCCTCCATCTTGTGATCGTAAGTGCTATGTTGTTTATCCCTACCTGCTCCTAAATCTCCAATATAGGATTACCCTCTTTCATCAGGTATTGACGATTAGGTCTGACCATCTCGCTTGTTATTTTTCAGTGATTACGTGCCCTGAGCCATTTGTGCCCGAAGATGGATACGTCGTGGGGTACGATTTCAACGTCCATTCGACCATTGAGTACCACTGCGACCAAGGGCGGCTCCTCAAAGGGAAGAGTTTGCTCACGTGTAACACAAATGGCGAATGGGATGGTGAACCACCAGTTTGCTTGTGTAAGCGCATACCCATAATTTAAAAATGTTAAACCAATTCTTCCACAAGTGCACAAGAAACACATTAATTTGGCCTTTCCCACACTTCTTCTTATCATTTATTACTGTTGAGTTCCGATTCAACCGTCAACATGATCACTTTTTATTGCAGTTATTGACTGCGGAAAAGTTCCTCCGATACCCTACGGCTCAGTTTCCTATACCAACACGACCACCTACTTGGGCAGTGATGTCACATACACCTGCTCAAAAAATTATAAACTCATTGGTCCTAAGCGAAGGGTTTGCCAGGAGAACAAGCAATGGAGCGAAGCACTTCCACGTTGTGAAGGTACGATTTTTTTCAGTTTTGTTTCATATTGGTAGTTAAGTAAAAATGCATTAAAAAATTTTGTTTTTATTCATTATTTTAAAATTATTCATGCTTCTTTCCACCTTTTATCTTCAGCTGTTTCCCCTATATTCCAATTATTATGATTAGAAATACATTTTAGTAAAATAATTAATGAATTTGCAGAAGTGCGTTGTCCAGAACCTGTGCTTGCCGACCATGCCATCCTGTCTGTAACCGGGAACGACCGAGCTTATGGCCGAACGCTCATCCGAACGGCAGAATCATCCCCTTCGGTCCAAACTTACAAAATCGGCGCTCTCGCTAAGTATCGTTGCGAACGAGGGTACAAAATCCAAGGAGACCCTCTCAGCACGTGCGAAGAAAACGGTAGATGGAGTGGAGAAACGCCTCAGTGCATATGTGAGTAAACATGCCTGCGTGGCAACAAAGTATTCATAGGAGACCGTTTGTTCTTTGAGGCATTCCCTAAGAGAATATACCTGTATATTCGGCAGCTCCAAATGCGTATTACTACTTATTGCAGAAATCGTGTAAGACTTAGACTTGCCTGATGAACCACCCGCCTCCTGCCGAAGGAATTCAAACAATTTGTCTTACCACCAATTTATATTTCAGTCGTGGACTGTGGAATGCCCACTTCACCGGTACATGGCAAGTTCACTCTGGCTTCCAACGTAACGTATTATGGCTCCGTAGTTCTTTACGAATGTAATGATAATTACGTCATCGATGGGTACGCCAGACGTTTGTGCCTTGACAACGGCACGTGGAGCGCAGAAACTCCAATGTGCAAAGGTAACCGTCCTTCTCCAGTTTAATTTGTCAATTCTGTTTCAAAAATGTTTACACAAATAGAAACGATGGCTTGAAATGAATTTAAAATTGTTTCTATTTTATTTTGTTTTCCAGAAATAACTTGCCAGGAACCAGAAAAATCAGGAGCAATGACAGTCCATGTTTCGACATACAGTGTTGGTGGTGTTGCCCATTATTCATGTCCCAAGGGTCACGATATGCAAGGAAACTCGACAAGGATTTGTCAAAAACGTGGCACTTGGAGCGGCTTTATACCAAAGTGTATTCGTAAGTTCATTTCTTTTGTTTTATCTAAGTGACGGTATAATTATTGGGTTTTTGTGTGGAAATTAGCCAAAACGTGGATTTTTTTTATTCACAGCCGTAGATTGCGATAAGCCAGCTCCGATTGAGAACGGACGGGTGATAGTAATGAACGACTCCACAACGTACAACAGCGCTGCTGAGTACCATTGTGTGCCTCAGTACCAGCGGATCGGTCCTTACTTGAGAAAATGCATGGAAGACGGCAAATGGTCTGGTGAAGAACCGAGATGTGAAAGTGAGCAGTTGTTTAAAAACACAATTTGGGATGATTGGCAAATTTGTAATTGATGAATATTGATCACTTACATTATACTTGTTTCAGTTACAATAGCTCCTACACAGGAATCGCAGACGCTTGGACTCACCATTGGCATTGGAGCTGGAGTTCTCCTGTTCATCCTTTTGATCCTCGGGATCATCTATTTAAGACTGTGAGTGCCCAGGGTTATAATTTGATTTAGTTAAAAACTCCTCATACCAAATGAATTACATTTTTTTAATGGTTTATGTTCGATACAGGAGAAAAGAGACGCCTGTCAAAAACACGGAAAATATACAAGGAGCTCTTCGGAAAGAGGACCAAAATGCGGCTGTCATGTCTTATGCCAATTTGACCGACGGCCAGGGGAACAATATTTACGAAAATATTCACGAGCCCGAGGAAGTGTATGACTCGCCATACGAAGAGACGAGCCATTACGAGTCCAGCCCCGTCTCGCGGCGAAGCAATGGAGCGACGGTAACCATCAATGGTGTCGCAGTCCGGTAAAGTGTGACTCCACAGTTCTACAGAACTAACGACAGTCGTTTGTGATAAGTGAAAGTGAAAAATGAAGACTTGTAAATGGAATTGGACGTTACGTGGGCACTAACTTGGCTGTGACCGTCCTCGTTATCGATTAGGAAAATCCTCTGCAAATGTGTGGATCCTTTTACTTTCAAAATTTGATTTGTGGTGTAGCCTGTAGGTTTATCCGAACAGCAGAATTACTCGTGAAAAACAATCCTGACAAAAGGATTGCTACTCCTGGAGAACTCCTCCTCTGTGTAGTGTACAATGGATAGGCCGATGATGAGGCCTTCATCATACATCGCATGTTCCTCGTAGGTCTGCCCATGATCTTCATCAAAATTTGATCTAATTTTCATAAATTGGCCTTTTGCAAGGACACTGCAGCGCTCTAATTCCTGGAACTTACTCAAAGCCTGCACATCTACTGGTATATTATTTTACATGAAAAATGCTCACAGTTTGAATACTTTGAAGAATGATGCAATAAGGAACACTGTCTTCTCACATGTTGGTGATCATAGAGCTACTACAGCTTTTAGGGATAACTATGCTGCCTTATAAATAAAACCCCTCCAAATTTGCAATTTTCTTGCATTCTTTTCTCAAGTTGAGAATTTTATTACTTTTTAGGATATTATCCAGCCCTATAATTACGGCATTGGAGACATTTATATTCCTTTTTTTTAGTTCCACTCATGTACCCTATATGGAAAGGTTTACACACCGAGCCATGTTTTAGCCACCTCAAATTGAATGCTATAGGTACCATACAACCACTAACCGACAATCCACTTCACATTATAGAGCCGTTCAAAGCGTTGAAAGTGAACTTTTCGGGGTATATCCATGGAAGCTTCACTCACAAAATGGTTAAATTAAAATCACCCCCGCCTCAATTGTCAACCTGGTCAGATTAACCTGCCTGATTAATAATCTGGCAGTGCTGAGACTTCCCAACATCGAAATTCTCATGTACATCACACTTAGGCGGATTCTTTATCCTCTATATATTTATATTTAAGGAATGATTCTTATTTTTGTCGTGTAAATATTCAATGGGAGATAATAAAAGTACTTCCTGTCACATTCAGTAGGGTTTTAAATGTTTGAATCAATCATTTCAGTTATTCCTGTGTCACCTTGTGTGGTTTAAAACGGAAGCTGAAGGTAGTCAATGATTCCTGGCACATGTTTGTGACTTTGCATCTGATTATTTTTTTTTCTTATTAGAGATTATCTCTTAATGTTTACTTGATTATTTTCTATTTATATTGTTGCCTGTGTCGTGATTTTTAAAATAATTCGTGAGGCGTGCGTCAACACGAATTGATCAGTGGCTTCGTAAGATCACTCGAATTGTTAATCTCGTTCATAACTTCCAAATTCAATACGTACGTGATCCAATTAATAATTTGTTTGGCATGCCTTCATTTTCATGCCTTTCTTAGTAATTAGTGGGACGACCAAATCTTTCAACAAACGTCAAGAGATAGCGTATCAACAAAATGTTTGTTTTTAATTTTCATTTGTTATTTTCTCTTTTCCATACAGTCTCTCAACCTCCGTGTTCCATCAAGTCCGAAATTCCCTCAAATTTGTCAATTTGCGAGGTTTTATCGCATTCGTATGTTTTTTTTTATTTGCATTAGTGTATAATATGTAAATAGGATGGCCCTTTGTTATTGAAGGGAATCACGACTGTTATTAAATAAATTGTTATCGAAATTGCGAGTAAAACTTGTCATTGTCTCTATGTCCTAAATGCATCTTCTATTATTCAGGTAAAAGTTGCCTACGACCATCATTTGGAGTAGCAGCTCAGTGTATGTCCAGCTACCCTAATCAGATTGTTTGGTGGGATCATTTCGTCATACGAGAGAGAATAATCGATCTTCCACCTTCAGCATGAGCAGGAGTAGTAAATAGGGTTAAAAACATAATACCAACGTTTTTCACTGTCCTCTTGCATTTCGTTTAGACTTAGAACAGCACTTCTTCACCTAAAATAATTAATTTTATAATTTATTTCTTCTTACATCACTCTGATGAATATTTGGGTGATCTTTTTATGTAACAAGTTATAATTTTGGCACCATCATAAAAAAATCGCATGACATGACTAGATTCAACCTATTTGGAGGTCGTTCAGAAATTTGAAAGTCCTTAGAGTTTAGTATTTAAGGAACCATCAAGTCTACATTTGCCCATAGTGCCCGTTTGTGCCTTTAATTTAGACAGTCATGTTTCCATCAATAAAAAATTCGAGGGGTTCATACTTCGGTAGGGGCCAAAGTGGGATCTACGTCCGGGTTGTTGAAGAATGCATCGATGATTCCCTTAATTGAGTAGTATCCTCCAAACGTGAACCCAAAGAAGGCAACGAGCAAAGTGACGCCGTCCATGAGAAGCCTGAAGTAGAGCAAAATGCAAGCTCTAATCAAAGCCATTCAAAATTTCCAATTGCATAGAAATTTGGACAAATTTTTCCCACCTAAGTGTCTGATGCTTAGTTTCTAGGCGGCCTTCTTCTTTTGGGCAGGTTCGAATGGCAATATCGCTCATTGCAGGGAAAAACAGGGCCAGGGCTGTACTGCTGACTGCTCCAATGAAGGCTATGAACGTTTGGAGATTAGGAACCACAGCCGCTAGTAAGACTGTAAGAACGCGAGATACGCAATGATTATTTGATATTCTTTTCTAATACTAAACTAAAACTAAACTACTACACTAAGTTTCAAGATGGTCATGTGAATACTTACAAGTGAGGATTACCAATATGGTTCTGAGATGCATTTCCAGAAGTACAGGGCTTTGGAACGGCCCCCATGCATCTTGCACTTCAACCCAGATAAGGTCTAGAACAACGTAAAACTGGAGTGCATAGGAAAACATTATCCCAACCGCCACTCCGATCTGAACCACTCGGGATGACCTGAGAATGTTGAAATAAATCACATAAAATGTTCGAGAAATCAACTATTTTAAAGCTCAAGGGACAATTTGTTAGTCTTTCATATTCTTTTTACTAGTACGTACTTACACATTCCCTTCTGTTAAGTTTAGGGTCATAGGGGACTGCACGCCGTCGCCGTACCTCCAAAACCCGACGATCCCTAGACCCAGAAGGATTGCCACGTAAAAGACCATGCCCGTATTCAAGACCCCAAACGTTGATGAGAACTGATTTGGTCGTCGCATTGAATTTTTTAAAGGGACAATCTGTAATTATGTATGAAGAAAAAATTAGCGAACAATGCTTTGAGGAACGCTGTAACGCTAGATTTTGAACTCCGGTCAGCTTCCACATTTCTATGGAAGTAGTGCATAAATTTAACACAAAGTGGGTATGCAATATTCTAAAGACAAATTAGTTGAGGGGGGAGGGGGTACTGTTCGAGTCTTTGAGGCGCCCAGAGACGATTGTTTAGGAGGGTCTTTACAAAACAAGCTCCCACAAATGTCGTGTATGAAGTTGATATTTATCTATAGCTATTGTCTTACCAAAGCAATTCCTTCGAAAGAGTAAATAACCATCCCAAGTAATATCGGTATGGTTTTCCACGTAGATGTCACCAGAGGTCTCGAAGAAATTGGCGGCAAGTTGGTGAGAGACAACGCCAAAGTAAGAGCCACTCCGGTCAGTAGGCAGGCATTGGACAACAGTGAGAAGGGAGTAAGGAATTTAAGCGTTCGTATGTAACAGGATAGGAGAATAGGGATGAAGATAATAGCCATGTAGACCCTTTCGTCGTGTTCAATGTTGAATGATTTCATTATCTGTAACAGAAAACTCTATGTATCAGGTCGAGAGGCAACGCACCAGATATTTTGGTAATGAAAAAATGACAAAGACTCACAGTTTGTGTGGAGCTTGCCACAAACTTTATGTAAACGCAGCAAAATCCGAGCTGAGTAAAGATTATGAAGGATTTCATGGTCAGTCTGAAATTAAAATTGAAAAGCGAGGAATGAACCGAGATTACGGGCCAAAGGAACATCTGATCCAGCTTCTTAACTTATAGGTAAGATTATTTACCCACCTGACTGCTGTAGACCATTTCCTAAAAGCCAATGGGCCGTTCTCGAAAGATAGAACTATGGTCTCGGTGAATGAGGGATCTGTTCTCAACCTCTTCTTGCTACGAATAAATTCTGCACATGTGACCTGAAAGAAATCAAGATCGTTTTGATTCCAATGATCATGCCTAACTTTTTTAATATTTCCAAGAATGTTCCTCCTGTCAAAGTTCAATGCAGTCTGCACGACTCGTCTGTTGCCCGCCATGTAACGTTAGATACATTTACCAAAGTGTGGTTGTTGAAGATGCATATGTAGGCCAAGGCGGCTACTAGAAAGGGTCCCAGAACCATGCCCCCATCTTGTATGGTGTTTCCCATTGAGAAGGCCCCAGCTCCAAGATAACCTTTCACCAAGTGTATCAAAGTGGCGAGGTACCTGACGGTGTAGAGTAGAGAGTAGGTTTACAATTTATTCATGAAAAAAGAAACCACATATACAAGATTCAGGACACAAAATTGGGAATACTATTGCTTGTGTAAAAAAATATTTGTTTTTTCTTTTATTGACGTAGTATTAGAGAAAAAAAAATTCTTTGTGCTTTTGAATTTTGCCCAGAATAAATAAGAATATTGCGATTTTGAATGCAGTAAATTTTTAATTAAATGAGTTTAGTTAGTCTGATAAACGCGGCATGTAGGAGAGTTTGGGGCATTCATGTACTGAACTTACAACTTGGAACATCCTCGCAATTATACTATTTGATGACTTTATAGTTAGTGATTCTCAATTCTTTCATCTTTTCATTTTCTCATGAATACATTAAACGCACAATCATTATCATTACCATTGTCATTTTGAGTACAATTTCAAACATGAACTTAACGTATTGTCCTCAGAATTTTTGATTCCCTCTAAAATGCTAAACTTTTCAAGAACATAAGCAAAAACTTTGGGTTTTTAAAAAAATGAATAATGTTGATCCATTGTAGACGGCTTAGAGTGTAAATTTCGATTGAAACCCGTTTCAATGGCATGTCAACTAATACCGCGTGGTGTATTAATAGGGGAATTTAGGTTTTTTTCTACAAAACGATCCCACTCGGACTCAAGAAGATGACTAGCGAGGTGATTTTTCTCCAGAATTGAGAAGTAATCCCTCCTTTTCATTTAGAAACTAAGAGCTGAATGTAGTTAAACATAGATGTGGCTACCTATTCGTAGTTAGTATGATATATCGTGGAAAACAACTTAAACCTTACCCGTTTCTGAACCTCTCGTCGTCATCCGCTCTCGAAATTTTTCTGGCTCTGTCTACGTTATTCCGTCCATCAGTTGGCCGCTCATCCATTTCAAACCCCCTATTTTCCATGATGCGAGGGCAAGGCACTGAGTTCCTAAATGGTTATTGGGTTCTCCGAAGGAAAACCTCGAGCGTGAAGCTCCTACTTGGTGACTAAGTGAACTAATTTGGGACTCCCGCACTTGTTCAACGAAGTTTTAATCAATTTATCACTACCGTCAACGTTGTTACGATAAAGGTCATTTCCTATATTTTTTTTTTTGGTAAAAAGATATATCTGTTTTCACGTTTTACAAAATGAGTAAGTCCCCACTAAACACTGTTTCAGTGAAACAAACGAAGTGAAAATATGCGTCCAGCTTGGAACTATTTTTACTCAGTTGTCCAGAGCTGTTTCACAAAACCGCGATTGATTATGAATGTTGACTTTAATCAAGTGGTTTCTCACAGAAATTCTATTCAACCTACAATTTAATTAACTATATCTCGACGTATGGAATGAATTTCAAAAGCGAGCCCAACGATAAGCGGCACCAGTAAATCATGATGTTGTCCATTGCCTCTACATTGATTAAAAATCTCGTTTTCAAGTGGTTTCAAGAGAACTCGTGTTCAGTTACTGTGCGTCGTTTTGCCACTTATTTGAAAACAGTAGCTGCCTTATCGCAAATGTACCGGTGCTGACTAATCCGTATATCGGGATAAGTTATTGAACAAAAATAACCCTACGTATGCAAAGTCTTTACAAAATAGATAATATCGTCGTATATAATAGTTTTTCTCGATTTTGCTTGACATGCGATTTCTTGTTTGTACATAGAAGAGTCCGTTCGGGGTATGAATTGATATGTTTACAAAATTAACAATTTATTTCCACTTGATTTCAATAGAGCCTAATGATAAGAATAAGAAACGAATAAATTATTTACACGCTATACAAAAATCTTACAAAATCGCACATTCCATTGGAATTGCGTATAAGAGTCGTCGTTTTATTTTACAAAGTAATAGATACAGTATTTTCGGGATTTTAGTTTTGTGGAAGATGACGAAATGGCAGCCAAAAAAGGGCCAATTTTACCGTGCTGACCACTAATAACAATCCCAGTTCGACGTGGGTTTGAATAGTCTATGAACCTTTTCTCCTCCTGGCGATCCAAATGGTGCCCAAAGAAAATATGGCGATCCAAGCGAGGCAAGAGACGAATCCCATGTAGACATCGTGGTGAGTAATGTCGTAACCTCGGGACGTGATGCTGTTGTAAGACGCTGCGGCCGCTACTACGGGGAAAGCTCGGGTCCAGAGTTTCAAAAGGTCGTGGGCACCTTCCATTGGCCACACGGTACCTGGAAAAGACGCAGGGGCAGAAGAAATTGCGATTAGTTCCTACGGAAAGTGTACACGAATGTACAATCAACCGAGAAAAGTAGAAGATTGGGAAACAAATTGAATTAGCCTAAAATCTTAATCATATTTTTTTAAAGAACGTTGAATAAATTTTAATACATTGTTTCAAAATGGATCAAATATCAAATTGAACATCGAGGTGAAAAATTCATTATAAAATATAAATAGAATCAATTTTTAAAAAATTGTCCATATAATTTTAATTTGCAAACATATTCTGACATATTTACAATACGATCTGCAGTAGGTAATAAATAAATAAATAATGTCTTCGTGAGAACTAATTTGAAGAATCATAAAGCAAGTTAAATGAGATTTTGGAGTTCTGATTCAGACTCAGCCCATAGACGAGTATAGGTATCGACAAACATGTATTATTTCGCACAATTTCAATGTAGCTTTATACAACGCTCAGTATAATATGATCAGAAGGGCAGTAACTTTCTGGTTTGGCTAGCTCGTTTTCCCTAATATAATATTGAATTGATGAAATCCTTATTGATTGATAGTATTCTAGAATGATGGTCGATCTAATTTCAATAGAAAAGTTTTTAGTGTTAGGATGCAATGGTAGGGGAAACATTTTTATGCTACTGTGTTCACCGGCAGACAGCCGCATTGAACGCATACGTGTGGGCATGTAACTTCTGGAGTTTGTTATGACACTCCTAAACAGGACCCTATGTTAAGTAATTGTTATACTCTGAAATGGGGCGTTGTGGAAATTCGCTTCTATCAGCTGCAACTGCTAGGTACTGCTGCTATCACTGCAACAAACTGGTAAGCGCTGCCGTGCAACGAAATTGACTGAGTCAGAGACTAATCAATTTGGATTAATCAATAATCTATGAAACGTATGAGCTATCGACTTTCTCCATTAACGTAAAAAAAGAGGGGATCAAATCATCGGTTTACGCAGAACTTGAGCCGTAAGAAAAGTAAAGTATAATATCTTTGTAGAAGAACGTATTTCTTTTGGAGACTCGTGGCAATTATTAATTATTAAACGACAATGGATTTTACCAAGAACTTCATTAGCCGTTTGATGGTCCCAACTGTGGCAAGCAAGGAGATTTTCTACAAGTTGAATATTATTCTTTGCCTGGAACTCTTCCTCCAAGCAATCGGAAGCAGATATATCATACCACGTTGTTTGAACTTACCGTTGATCAAGAACATAGTCATCACCATTCCAATGCCCGCGTAGGAGATGAGCCTTTCCTCGTTTATCAGTTCCGTAATAAAATAGCCTGAGATAAAATGAAAAAAAAGAAGAGTGAAATTCATTGTCATTTGGAGTTAAATGTGAAATTCCTTCAAGCTTAAATTTGTTTAAATAATATTTTTCCTCAAATATAAACTTACGAAATTTTCCTCAATGTAAAGTAGGTAACAATATAAATTGAATGTCACACCCATAACATTTTTTTAATTCAACTAAGTGCTCACCAAAAGCGATTCCAACGATAGCGATGAAGTACAGCAAGCCGATAGTGAGGCCAAAGTCTCCGTTTAGCGGATTATCGTAGAAACAGTATAACACCAAAAGCATCAACGTCGTTTGTGCCGTCATCAGGAGAAATTGAACCACCAAATGTGCCGAAACGATTTCCATTTTTGTCATACCTGCGAGTATGAGCAAGTTTTCAGTTAAAACAATTTTTTTTTTTTTTTTGACGCGAAATGCCTGTTTATTGGAAATATCGAGGGAAGCTACCTGCAACCATGATTCGATCAAGCAAACCGAACATTCTTTCCATCATGATGGCTCCGCTGGTGAAAGTCATGGTGAAATAGAACACGAACCTGCAAACCATCAGGGAAATACAATTATCAACTACTTTGTGTTGAGAGAACGATGTTGAATATTCACTTGAAATTACAACTTACGCGCAAATGAAACCAGCTGCACTGCTGTGTCTGTAGACTGGTTCGTTGCTGCCATAGACCGCATCGTAGAACTGTAAAAATTTAGGAAAAGATGTGTTGAGCGCATTTTTGTAAATAAATAAACCGAAGAAAGTGGGTTGGAGTTGTAGGTAGGTATGTACTCACAGGCATCGCCTCGAGCTCTAACGGCCTCATTGGTATGCGAGTTAAGGGTGCGCATTCACCAGTGGATAACGTAACATGCTCGACCTTCACCTTTTTCAAGGTCAAGGTCAACTCTTTTGTTGCAGTAAATGGCCAACCGCATTTTGATGGTTAGGTTTTATCGAAAATTTTACTTTTAAACCAAAACTACCAGGGGCCATTGATGGTTGTAACCCAAATATTTTGAATTTTACATTTAAAATTTCTTTTTGTGTGGATTTTTAAAACAAAAATACTACTTTGAAGAAAGGAAGAATGGCCTTTTTCCCGAATCGTATGTTCAGCTGTATATACGAGCATATAAAAATGTCCATCTATTGAGACCGTTAGCCGCAACACAAATACGACGTGTTGGTTAGCCTATCCAGCGTCGCGAAGGGGTTAATTTTCATGAAAATCTCAGCTCTTGATGGTGAATCGCTGTGACTGAACGCTGCATTTACAAGTCGATAGTTCTTTGTGGAAATAAAACTACGATTTCCGGGCCTATAAATTATATGTTCCAACTGATTGCTCAGTGGTACACGTAACAGGCCTACGAGCTATGTGATTTCCACCTCTTTTCTCTGGCTGAGGTTTGCACCATATTATTGTCATAAAACCGAAAGCACTTATTTGTCGAAGAAGTGGAGACCTGTAAACGGTGATTAATTGATTGTGGACATTTTCCCTTCATTCCATTCTACTCATCATTTTGATGTTCGTTTTTAGTAGTGCAAACCGGTAGCTAAGAGGTTTTTATTATTATTTTTTTTAAATGTCAAATTTGCTTTGCGAGGACGTGAAGGACGCCTTTCGTAGCCCAATCAAAATATCTATCTAGTCGACGTTTCAATCCTTCGACTACTGGGGGCTCTGACTAAAAGTGAAGACGAAGAGCGATGATATATATATATAAATGAGACTATCTCACTGTTTTTGGTAATTTTCTGGCCGAGTATTCTCTCCATCATTTCAACTCATAGTGATGCAAATTCAATACTAGAACAACATACTTTAATCTCCTTTCAAGTAGGTACTACTTAATTCGAATCTTGACAAGTCAAGCGTGTATCCAAGAGTATTTTTTTCATTTTTTTTTCCTGTTAGGCAGATTGTGTTCCTCTACGTTCCACAACTGTTAATTCGGTGGAATCCAAACTTCAGTCCATAAATGCGAATGGAAACTAGTTAACTTACTCTGATTGGAATGTCTCCAACTTTCCTTGGAATATCACAAGCTTCCAGTACGTCTTGTAAAAAGTCGAGCAAACTTTTGGCGATGTTCCTTCGTATGATGTTCGCGATGATAAAATCTGAAAACGGAAATTCCTTTGTATTGTTTGGCAATAAAATGTTTCAAACATTTTAGTAGTTAGATTGATTTCTCACGTATACGGTGTATGTAATTAAGTGAAACTTACTCGACATATCCATCCAAACTGAAATGGCACTTTGGTCTATAGCAAGTTCAGTCGTTGAAATTCCCTCGCTGATCCGCTCTTCAATGGAACTGGTGAAATTCTTGCTGACGTGCAGTACTCCCCACACTTCGTTCCGTGCTGCATCCGCCTTTGCTGTGTCCAGATCATCGTATAACAACTAAAGACGAGGGATTTTATACAAATTAGTAAAAAATTATTCGTTGCAAATGCCTGTAACGTAAGTTTTTTTGATCCACATTTCAAGCAAATTTTATATTCGTTCATGAGTATTCTGGTTGTATATTGTTGAGGTTTTGAAGATCCAAAATTCCTTTCTTCAAGCTAGAGATACAATTTAGTACACTTTTTTCTGGGTTTTACGTATATTCGGTAATTGAATACTAGATTAACAATGATGCAATTTCGGCTATATGACGGCTTCTGCGTTTTTAGCGTTTTGTTTCAAAAGTGATCGATAAAAGGCACGCTTAACGAAAATACCAATAAATACTCACTATATGTAGCTTCCGGTCTAGTTGCTTCATGAATTGACAAGAAAAGGACTTTGGTATTGTACACTCTAAAATAGAACTGTAGGTTTCGTTGTATGGAAGCTCATCGCAGCTCCTGACGAAACCGTTCAATTCGTCCGACACGACGGCAAACGGAAGATCGGCGGGGTCACGCCCGAACGAGACGCAAAAGAAGTACGACTGAAAGGCCGGCAAGACGAGAATAAATAGAAGTATTCTGAAAAAAATAAAAATGATGAAATTTCGTTTTTATTTACTTAGCCAAAGCATCCAAAATTTTATCGTAGTTTTTATTTTTTATCGTATATTTGAAACATTACTTTAAAATCTAGATTTGTAACTTATTCCATGTATGAGACTCACCCTAAATTTCGCTGAGTCCATTTGATATTCTTGGTCAGTTGGGCTAGGAACCTTGGGAACTTGAACCACTCCTTATTCGGAAGAGGAAGCGGCGAAGCGTTGAGTCTTTCCGTGGGGTATTCGACACACCGAATCTGAAAAATCGACTACCGTGGTGGTTATACTTTCCAAAATAATAATAAGGTAGTTGGCGAGAAAAATTGAAACAACGACCAAATATAATGTTCAATATGTACTGCAGTGTAACGCAAAAATGATTGAACAACTTTCGGAAATTCGCCGATGATAATGATGAGTAATGGAGCAGGTGGGTATTACTAGATGTTCCTTACCCCTTTTTGTTTCTCGAGTTTATGGAGATCATGCTGCTTTTTGCTCAATTCGAGAAAAGCTGCTTCCAGGTTGTTGCACTGCTGGCTTTCCATCAACTGTTTAGGCGATTCCTCGCTAAGGAGAACCCCACGCCTCATAAGACCTATCTGAAAAAAGGCTGAATTATCCGATGTGAAACGGTGGAGAATGGTTATATATGGCTCATAGCATCTGTTTATTACAATTTTTAAAAAGTAGGGAAAAACTTGATATTTATACAATTATAGAAAAAACTCACTGTATTCGAATGCCTAGCTTCTTCTATGTAGTGGGTAGTTATCACAATTGTTTTATGCTCATCGTGCGCTAACTTGACTAAATACTCCCATATCCTGAAAATGGAAAAAATGCATCAAAATCATTATACCTACCTCGGTAGTCCAGGTTAGTCGGCGTACAGGATGTCCCATGGAGCCAAACAAAATTGTCCATTTTTGAGCATGTATTTGTTTTTAGCTTATTTTTGTTTAAACATTCCTTCAAAGCAAGAATATTTTGAATGACTTGATTTGTACGCTGTGCAATTTAGTCATTTCTAATGGTAAAAGGGGGGAGGGGGCATGTCCTTCTTGGAAACGCCCTAAACTCTTCACCAATATGAAATGAGTGCATCGTCACAAATGTAACTCACGTATTGCACAGGATCGGGTCCATGCCGACGGTGGGCTCGTCCAGGATGAGGAGCAAAGGACCGTGAAGCAGTGCGATTGCGAACGACACTCGCCTTTGTTGCCCACCACTGGAACAAAAATTATGAACTTGTTGTTTCAAGACAAATGAGTAATCAAGATTCTAGTATCAATTAGGAGTTTCTTGAGTAAGTGTCGTTTTTGCTTTTGTGTTGATGGATTCCAAATTTTGCACATTGCATTTGTCCACCATATGAGCAGAGCTTATGAAGCAGATAAGTGGAATGAAGTACAAAAACAAATTTATTAATATATTTATGATTCCTAATTTTGGCATCATAACACATTTGTTTAATCGAAGGAATCGATAGATGTATTGGGGAATCTCAACAATTTCGCTATCAGACTCTATCAAATTGTATTATTGTTCTAATGGAAATCAAACCGGATCGTCAACGTGCCTCAATTGGAATTCCTACCGTCGATCGGTTTTAGAGCTTTTTACCCAACGCACGTTTCGGTTAGAGGTCCTGCCGCATCATCCGACCAGAGGAGGCTTGACAGTAGTTCATATCTTCCGGGTAATGACTTGTCCTTGAATGAAAATAGAAGCGCCCAAGAGACATGGAATACGAGGAGTGAATGATGGATCATCTCTCAAAAGGGTCTATCAGCGGGGTTTATGATAAATGCTCTGCATCGATAATCACCCGTTACGATCGTACATCCGCGAATGACAATCGTCACATGTTCGAAACGGGTACGCTCCCGATTGGCATCGAAGATATGATTGAACTACCTTTAGGTGGTCTGTCTCCTTCATTACCTAGGCCTCAAGGATCTAGTATCAGCTAATAAAGAATCAGTATGTAACCAACAATGTAACCAAAACGAGAAGATACAATCCAGGGATCATAATATGAGTGAAAGGTGAGACGCTCTTAGAGATGAACTGGACAGGATTGTACTGAATGACACACATAAATGGGGCCACATAAATGGTGGCAGCCCATAGAAATTAACTTTTGACGCAGTATCCACCAACACCGAGAAACGCAAACGCTAATTTCGGTCTCTTTCCAGGAAGGTGTCACTCCAGACATCCCCCCAGGGTATACGAGATGTTGGAGGATAAATAAGTAAATATGGAGTAAGCATTGGTTAAACAATTAGCATCAACTAAGAGGGAGTGAATCTCTCATAGCTCAGCGGTAGGTAATGTTTTTTACCACTAGAACGGCGATATGTACTTTTGAATCATTTTTAGCCACCATCGAATCTTCCAAAATTATTTTGGCAAATCAACCACCAAGAGCTCGTTACAATTATGATTATTAAAAATTAATTCAATTTGATTATGCTAAAAGCTTGAAATTTACCTGAGAGAGTGGATGTACCTCGACTGAGGTGGAAGTTCAAGCATTGAACACAGCTCAGCGGCCCTTTTCTCGACGCGCTCGTGCGATATTCCGTATAAAGTTCCATAAAAAGAGAAAATTTCCGAAACTTTAAACTCTTGAAACAGCGCTATGTCCTGAAATACATGATCAAGTTAGTTAACCAAAAGTTTTTGTCGAAAAGTCTTTAAATGAAATAAGGGCGATTAGACCAAAAGCTAAGAAAACGGATTATAGTGGGTCTATTTACTAACCTGCGGCATGTATCCTATGTGTTTCCGTTTGGTTATTCCCAATTTGATGTAGCCGAAGTCCAAATGCTGTTTACCAACGATAGAACTGAGGAGAGTAGTTTTACCACAGCCGCTGGGCCCCAATAGACCGTATCTGTAAACAGGGGAAAACGCAATATAACTATTTGTCGTTTACGTTTTTTTTTTAATTTTTATTTTTTAGAAAATACGAATAATATCGGGTCTAGTAAGATTAAAAAAAACTTACTAAAATGTATTCGTTGAAGAGCTAACTTGATGATTTATTCCATTACATTATTCCCAACCTTTTTTCATAATAAACTGGATAGTCGAGCTAAGTACCATGAAATCAATAAGCCGAGATACCCATGTGGTAACAATAATTCAGTGCAAGCGTAATAAAAATAATAAACCTCTATTGCACTCTAAAACACATTGATAAGGCTCGTTTTTTTAAAAAATATATATTGAAGAATTTTAAACACGTTTCAAGCTAACTTGATTTCCTGCAGAGGGAACGGCCAAAAAAGTATAATCTTGCGCAATGAAAATACTCGACTGAGTCCACTTTTATTCTTTTTTATTTTTCGCCAACTGCGTAACTCTATCAGACGTTTTGCCAAAGTAGCTACCAGAAGGAAAAACGATCGGCTCTTGTTCGGTAATCAACGATGAACCGTTAGCCGTAGCCTGCTTTCCAGTATCGAAACGATAGAGAGAAACTTTATCTGGTGAAATATCCAATTCGAATTTTTTCGTGATTCTGAAAAACCAACTGTTTCAGTAGTGAATCTGACTGCCATTTCGTATCAGTGAATTCTCTATATTCCTCCAAGTCAACCCTGCGTGCACGTATCTCGACACCTCAATAAATACGACCAAATCCTTCAAGGTTAACATCACGACGCTGTGAATAGTGCAAAGGAAACGTTTAGTGGCATATTCAACGGGGGTCGCTCTCATTCATCATTACGAAACGGTTCCAGTTGTGTCGACATTTTGTCTGTTGAAGGCTCCTCCCAACACGGCCGAGGATACGTACCTACTTACAAAAGAAATCGATCTTAAACTATCATGTAGGCCTGACTTCTCTGAGAGTAGGATTGATTTATTAAACAAGCTCCAACTATGAAGTTCCATATTTCGATGTTGGGTCAATAATTAACATTTTTGATGATTTGTTGTGGAAATCCTAAATCGTTAGGATAATTGTTTATGTTCCTTTTCATAAAAGAAACAAACACCTTTGTATATGGTATTGATCGACTATACCATCAATGCATTCTTTGATATATTGACTCTTTATTGTAAAAACTGTTCCAAAATCATGCCGCCCTCGGTGCCATCAAGATGAAATATTAGTCTTCTAAGCCTATTAAAAGCAGGATAGATGACTAGGACGAAATTTCTACGCAAAGATGAAAACAAACAAAGGAAAAACAAGAGGGCGCAACTAAAAGCGCGGGTTTGGCACCTGTTGCAGGAAACACGACGGTACCAAGGCCGAAATTCAAGTTTTCGCATACGATTGATACCGCCACTATGCATGGTTCCTTCCGCTATAGGTTCACCGAGTTTGAAAGTGATGCCTATAACCCAGGTTTAGGGCCTAAATCAATCAATGCATGAGTACCAAGATATATTTTTACCCTCCAAGGAGTTTATGGAATATTATTCTACCCGTTCATGCTTTTACTATAATAGTAAGTAGTAGAGTATGAATTAATTGGATGTCACCACAAAATCATTGAGATGGAGAATGGTACTTATTTCAATATGACTCAACTTAGTAACTCTTGCGTTGTGAAAAACATCAAACTATTTTCTTTAAAGAATTCGAAATAATTGAAGGGAGGTGAATAATGAACCTAATTATTGTCCGTAGGCAGGTTTTTAATTATTAGAAGGTGGAAATGTTATATTAGCCCATATAAAAGCGTATACAATTTTTGCTCAATGGCTCATCAGTTACTATATGAAGAATTGACGTAAATTATCATTCTCAGGGAGACCTTGAAGATGATTATTTCCACGATGGTACCTCAGAATGAGGAAAACAAAGGAGCATGCGGTCCGCAACCCTACTCAATTGATTCTTCTTAACTAATACGAAACATGTACCTAAAAATAATTTCTTGACCCTTAAGTGTTTGGGAATCCCTCTTACCGATGTACTCGTAAGTATGGTATACCCATGGAATAAGGAGCCGCCTTATTTCATGGGTATACCACAGTAATCGATTATTAGACTGGATATGTCATGAATATTTCATATACTGGATATGTCATGAATATTCCATATACTGGATATGTCATGAATCAACGAGCCAAATTCGCAGGTCTGGTTGAATCTAAACGAGACTTTGGCCAGAGACGGAAATAAGATATTTCGTTGTACGATCGGTTAAAATTGACTTCCCGGCGCGCTGTTAATCACACACAGCCCCCATTTGTATCAATCAGTCCGATACCCATCAATATCATTCAGCGTCCAAAATTTAGCTCAAAGTAACACCCCGCACGCTCCAGATCCAAAAAATTAGCGGAAATTAAGAGGCATTTGGTATGAATTGGGCTAGATAAAACTAGGGCCCAAATGGAGTTTATGTTATGTAATAAACAGATTTTTCGGAGCATCAAGCCTTTTTGGCCCGAGTGGTAGCAAGACGTTATCGATTTTAATCAAAAATCACCGCGTGTTTGGAAGGAATTCGTTTGGCTGTGAAGCGAGTGTATACAAGGGTGTATACAATAATAATATAAGAAATTACAAATTTACTGTGGTTCTTAGATTTCCCAGGCATTCTGCAATGTTCATCACATTTCGACTGGAGTTCACCCTCAATACTGGAAGTCTAAACCTAGTGTAGGAACTCTGCTGGACTAATTCATACGAATTTTGACCTTCGAAGTGCCCTTAAGTTTGCAGCAAAAAACTCGCAAGACTTTTTTGTGAGGACAGTTAGTTGAAGTCATTCTGGCTCAACCGGCTCCTTCCGCGTTCGGCCAACGCACTCATTCTTCCTCATACGAGACCTTTGGGGAGTGTAATGGATGATTATGTTCTAAGAGGAAAGAGATAAGCCAAGGCAGAACATTCATTGTCGGAAGTTGACGCCTAAATGCAAAATATTTGGAATTCAACGACGCTGGCTACCATTCTAGGCCTAATTGGTGGTTCACCCCCCCAATACGAATTTCAATCGTCGGCTGGGCGTCCTTCAGGAGCGAGCACTGTCAATATTTTGTTTGCAATGAATCACTTTCCAAAACTAGGCCAGGATCAGCTCAAACAAACTGACCTTGACAGTACTGAAACTTTTTCAGGCTCGTCCTCAAAATCCAGCGACGCTTGCAAATTTTCGAAGGTCGAGTAAACTGAATGACACCGACAGAATGACAGCGGTTTTACTTCTACCGGCACGACCGCCGAATTACTACGGGGGATTTCACAAACAACAATCCCTGTCTTTGTCCGTCGTAGAACAATACAGGATCGGGGTTAATAGCTTAGGATCGCAGGAATCTTATCGCCATAACAATGCGCAGCCTTTTTTGTTAGGGCGTGTTTTCTCTTGTTAAATTTTGTTCTCGAATCGCGAAGCACTTCTCGTCTTAATCGTAGGCCACGAGGATATGTACGCCAACAGAAAGTAGCGCTAAACTGAACAGAAACTCATTCGTCACAAATCTGTGACCCTCAATAGTCAACTATTGCATGCGGGAGAAAAACTCTATTTGTGTCAACTTTTAGTGACAACAATTATTCATCTTCAGTACATTTGCTAGGATCAAATCAAGAGAACTTTCTTTGTATGTTCATAACGTCATAATTAGTACCTGCCGACGCACTACTTGGTGAATTATTCTAATATTTAAGTCGTTATTTTATAATTTATAATCAAATTTTGATCAAGTTACATAAGTAAAAGCACTCATCATGCATGCTATACTATGTAATATTATACTCTGCTTAACTTTTTTTTCTACTCATTTTCCAACCGGAAAGATTTTATAATATGAGAGTAAGCTTGTGCTTGTATTGATTTACCCTCATATATAATATCTTTTGCCAGTAGCTTATGCTTGTATTGATACAGCATAGTGTCTACTCAGCTCCTATAGATATGCAGGTCTTGTAAGGCGTGGTTGATTCATTCCTCTTCAGCTAAACCCTTGTTACCACTCACAATCACGTAGCTGGCAAAGTCTTTTTCTCCTAATCGAATTCACAGAGGATACTCACAGAATAATTTTCGAGTTTACGTCTTCTATTGAATGTACTTAATCGTGTGGAATCCGACCGTCTTTCATGAGAAATTCAGTGGAATCACAGTATTGTTGCTCGTCGTTATCCATCCAGAATATCAAGAGATCGACGAATCTCAATGTAGGCATGACCTTCAATTTATTCGCGTTTGTAAGCATCAACTAAGGCAAAAATCGGTTTATTGTTCGCTAAACAATGCGGGGAAAATAATTCCGAAGTAAGAGTGATCGCAATCGAAATTTTCCTTCTACCGCCCCAAACCCTTGATCCAAAATCACCACAATATTTTGCTTATAGTCTCGCTGGGGTTCGAGTCTGGCCTTGGTTCCTTTAACTTGACTGGTGAACATCTCAACATTTAATCATTTCAAAATGCTTGACCATGTTTGGGTTGAATCAAAGCCCGAAAAACCATCGAGTGTTTATGGTCGCTCTTTCGGCGATTTTTGTGACAATTCCGACGACAAAGGCCGTTTGTGTGCATTATAGCTATACCAGCCGCATCCAGCCCGTTACATTCTTGGTATTTCTGAGTATTTCGCGGAAGCTTTCGATTTTCTGAGCGGGATGCTCATTAGGACTAACTGAATCGAACACGCCCTGTTCCGTGTTGACCCTGTATGATAGTTTCATATCTGTTGTACCTACTCGTTTTCGGAAGTACCTATACGGGTTAAGAAGGGTATTTTTAAATTTTTTTTAAAAACAGACAAAAAGGATTTTCTATTTAAGAAGAGCTTAAATAAACAAAAACTACTGTGGAAGAGATTTTTTGTACTGGACGTGGTTTTCAAAGCCTCTGTGCATTCTCATTTTTCATTTTTCCAAGAGCTCGCCATGATGGAAAATACGCTGTATTAATATCAATGGTTCTTTCTTCCCCTGAAACACTGACGTCCCCATGTAACATTAAGTCCCAGTGTAATAAGTCAATGCGTGGAATACACAGGATTTTCGTTTTGTAGAACTTTTTGCTAGTATCACCTGCAACTTGTTAAAGGTTTCAGTTAATTTGGCTTACACTCACAAGAGGTTTCATGTTTAGGTTAGAAACGATACAGGAAAAGGTTGAATTGAAAATGAAGAGTCTATACATGAGTTACTTAAATTCGGCAAGATATGGCGGCTTCTTAGAGTTATTCTTAGTGAACTGAGGATGGAATGATTGCAGTCCCTCGAATAGATTAGAAAACGTGGGCCTCAGTTGTCCCAAGGAGTAAAACTTGTGGCTGTAAAGGTTCCTCCTTCAAGATTGAGCAACTCCTTTGGGCCATTTGGAGCTTGTTCGGGCTGAGCCGTACGCCACGTTAATTTAATTCTTCAATAACTTCTCGCTTTTTATTCGATCATCGTGGTTGAGAACATGCTTAGGCAGAATTTCCGCAGCTTCTGGAATCAGTTACCCTCACACCAGGTGTACGTCACAGAACCGGCCTCGAAAAACGATCGTGTGCCCAACTCGATGGCCTCCCTTCGAAAAATTCGATCTTCCCTCTTTTTCTTCAACCAGGGCTACTAACGAGAGCCGGTAAGGTGGAATTGCATAACACTCAAAAGTAATATCAAGGTCGAGCTGCAAAGGAGGCCTGTTCCAACAAATGAATATGGGTTAGCTGAACCCTGCCGGGACACCCCACTGGTTGTTCATTCAGTGAAAGTTTTCGACTCGGTTCTCGGCAAACTGTTCAGTCCTGGACCTAAACAAGTTCTGTCAGTGAACTACATCCAACTGATATATTTTGTCCATGTTGACGAGGAGGGAATTTAGTATTATATATGTTAAGTACCTACCACCAGCAACACTTCACGTAAATATTCTAGACGCCAATATTATCACTCACACGAGTAGGAACCAACCCCGAGTTCCACAAGGGGCTACGGACAGGGGGGAGCTGGGTGTTGACTTTTGAACACTATGCGTCACGCTGACGCTGTACTTCTCCTTTGATCTCACAATGTTCTAGTCACGGATTGCATTGCAGCCTCCCGAATGAAACACAGCAGCAGCTTTAACTGCCTTTTGCTCCCCTAAAAGCACCCAGAGAAGAATCACTTCAGTCTCGTAGGCATAACAAGTGCATCGGTTATAAAAAATAAGGCTGTCACTAATAAGGAAGAAGATCAGGCCTCTTTCGTGCCTAAGAGTATGTTGATTGAACGTGATTCGAATTATATTGAACATAACTAAAAACTAGCTTTCTCATTATGGAACAAGCAAAAACTTGCAGTACAGTTACATATGCAGGTGCAGATAGTCGGGCGATGTTTGCAGACTCTGGCATACCGATGGCTGTGGCAGTGTGTATACATATATTATGTACGCGTGATACACGTAAATTCAAAGCATTTTACGATACCAAACCATAGGACACAAGAGGTTTAACGCTCCAAGGTCAGCCCTAATAAATCAGCCTTAAATTATTCTGCCCTGCAAGAATTATTTTAAAGCCCGCAGCTTCTCCTACCTAGCCACGAATGTTTTCTGAAGATGAAGAGATCTGGGACGAAGCGTGATGAAGCGATTTGAAGTTAGAATAAAAAATGTTGACCGTAAAATTACTACATACCGATATAATACTTGATCACCTATTTTGTTTTTGTAATAATACAAATTTCCGAAGACTAATCAAGTATAAGTACTAACTATTTTCTTGATTTGTAAAATGAAAAGTTTTTTTCTACACTATTGAACGTTATTCATCGGCATCTGGACTGCCGTCTGCAACATTCCCACCTACATTTGTGTATTTTTGAAGAACATGAACAAAATTGAAACTCTTTGAAAATGTTGTATAAATTGATGGTAATTCACAAACACAGGGCAGCCCATGACGGTGCAGAAACTCATGGTGGTGAGAGTTAGTGAAATCAAGTTCTGTAAATATTATGACCACCGTATTGTAAAATGGCACATCCTCAAGCAAGGTACTTCCGGTAAGTAATATTTCTCAACCCTATAGATAATATCGACTTGTGACTTCCAGAAAAGTTGTCAAATGCTGGTGCTTATCGATTGACCGATCCAACGGTCTATTTGCACAATAGAAAGGGCATTTTAGGGTGATAACCTCACGAGATCCGAATATTGTGACACCCTAGTCGAATCAAAGAGCTACCTCTTCCGACTGTAATTTGAGGATTGGCGTCAACTGACGTTAAATCATCTACCTTAATCGATTCTTTACCCTCTATCAAGCGAGCAAACAGGTATAATAATTTCTTTGGGAAGGTCGAATTCCACAACAGGAAGGAAGTGATCGCTGACCCTCCGGCAGATAACCGTCCTTGGCCTTCATCTGTCATATGTGGACTCTGGCACATTATTTATCAACAGATTGATGACATGTCTGTCCACTCACAGTGCGACTGGTTTTTATATTATGTGTATGCCACAGGTGTCCGATCCGTTGTTATACGCTATTTTTCGCCACTCCCGCTCTACCTACTTTATCTTTTGACATTACATATCCTTTTCTAACTCGTCGGTTACGAGAAAACCGCGTTAGCGATCTAAAGCAAGATTGGGGAGTATTTTCTAGAAGTGTCTTCTTCTTTTCGGCCTATTGAAGAGGAGTCCCTGCTTCACCAGCTCAAACTATACGATGCAGGGTAAATTCACTTTTGCCGCCTCAGTCAAATGATCGGATGGTGAGCCGACTTGATCACTCAACCCGTTCTAGGTTATGTCACCGCGAATGACTTGCCTCGCTCGTTCGATATTTCGAAGTTTGTTTGCGATCCTTGGCCTTCTTTTTGACCGGTCGTCATGTTTGCTGATTGCTGGCACTAATGTTGTTGCCGGCATGTTGATGCCGTCATGAGGAATAAACATGGATAGAAAGAATCGTGAAGAAGGATTGTGCCCAAGTAGTTCTTTGCGGTTTTGCCTTGCAATGATGTGAATTTCTTCTTTCGTGTAAGCCACTCGCTTAGAAATTGTGGAAACCCATTGCAGATAGAAATGGTTGGATAAAATTGATAAATATAAATGTTACTGTTACTGATGATCGTCGGACATACGAAATCGATTTTACATTGTTTGTGCAATTTCGTGGAGATACAAAACTGCTACTAACGATTTCTATATTATGACTGATACGAACAGGGTCAGTGAACTAAGAGATGCGTTCAATATTCGGCTAGAGGGCTCTTTCGCTTTATGAAGTCCTAGAAGAATGTCGTTCGATCCCTTCACGAAAACAGGATCTCGGAACAGTGTGAGGTCAAGGGCGCCTTCGAACTCCACGGTCAGCCTGCCTTGTCTTTTCCTGGAGAACCATACATGTAGGTAGGTATACATGATGCTTGATGGTAGCCCGACAAAACTGGCCATTAAACCACTCAGATTAATCCGTATTCGTAAAAAACGGGATAATACGTATCATGGTGCCCATAGTTTTACTAGTAGGATTTCGCCTTAAGTGATTGTGTCGGAGAAGGGAACCAGGTCTTTGGGCTGACAACACAGAGTTCCGTGCCATTAGGTAACTTGGCGAGAGAGGTTGAACGCTCGGAGGTTTCTCTGGTCCCACTATTCTCGAACGACACAACCGACGGATCATACGTCCTGTTAGCCGCATCATTTTTTTTTTTTTTTTTTTTTTTTTTTTAAATATAAAAGAATGCAAGTTTACGTACGCTCCCTGGCTATTGCTAATATTTTTATGTTACAGCTCAGATGAATCACTTGGACGTGGTTGTGACTGGCGCTGAACCTGCTCTAAGTATGTTTCTAGATCAGATTTAGAACCTTAGAATTAGAGATTCTCTAATAACGGTTAGATATTACTAAGGAAACTTTTGACTAATTCTCCAGAATCCTAATAATATTTACTTTGTGTAAGTGAAAACATTGTGTGTTAATGGGGGAGTAGAAAATGGTGCAACCAAATTGGCGATTCCTTTTGAATTTTCTAGTTGAATAAGGTTTAATGACCTACGCATCTGTGCGTTTTTTTTTCTCTTTTTTTTTAGTTTTTAAGGCACAAAAACCAGACTAGATGTCGTTAGAATAGGTCTGATCCGGTATTTTGCCAGGAACGGGGGGAAAACTATTTTTTCTACACTCAAACTCGAGTTTTTTCATGAAATCTATACGGAATCGACAAAAATTGACCACATATGATTCAAAAGCTGATTAAATTTGCAAATTTTCGGAAGCCACCTTTCAGCAGATTTTTCACACTTATTAACCTTGATTACTGATTCGAAATTGGAATGCATGAGCATTGGTAAATAATGCGTTGCGGGTACTCACATGCATCCTCTTTTGACGGTCATGTTGAGTCCGTGGAGTACGGCGGGCTGGCTGCCGTACCGTTTCCACGCCTCCCGCACTTCCAACATATTCTCATCCATTCCTTCAGCTCTGCATGTCCGCTGGAACATCGAGAAAACAATGTTGAATGACAATAACAGTGAAATTTTAGGAAACTCCAAGTTGATTGGGAGGACGAAGGTTGGAGTGCTGGATTTCGCCGTATTCGAAACGTGAGCGGTGTCAGATGACAAGGTTGTTATCGTATCGTAAATATTATCGTATTTTCACCTTCAAAAGTGCATCAAATGAGGAGGATGGTATGAAACCGTAGGTTTTCCGTCTGATTAGAAATACCTAAAACCGCTCATCAAGGACACTTCTTAATAAATTGCGAACCAAACGGCAATGATTGCGACTATCGTAGCAATATTCTTCTTGTTTTGAATCTCGTGCGGCTGGAAATTCCCTAATTGAGGACGAAGTTTCAAACCTGAATTGCAATTGGATGGCCCTGTCTGCGATCAAATCATTCGTTTCATTCGAAATAATGAAATATGTACTTGAAAAAGCTTTTATTTAATGTAGTGAGCTCAAGAAGTGCTCTTGAGAAGAGTGCGGAATGGAATTTTTACCTAGTACCAGCCAACCAGTAAAAAATGGTTCAAAACAACAGTATCAACACGTTTTGATACCTAACCTCTGACATTTAAAAGAGCATAAATAATATTCGACCTTGTACCACAAAAGCCCCGTGACAGGTCGGTGCAGGAACTAAATTCTGCTCTAGCTTCTCTTTTGGGCGAACCCCATTACGTGTATTATCTTTAACGACCTACAGCAACGCTAATCGCTTTTTAGGTGAGGGACTCAAAACATAATCACATTCCTGTTATGAGAGGTCGTCAACTAAACCAAATAGCAACTCGTTTCAACACTTTTGTGGCATGGTCGCTCAATGATGTTGTTGGGTAACGGGCCCTGGAAAACCATGCTCCTGACGTTGACGATGTATTGGGGTCTGAGGTTTGTCAAAATGGCTTCATTATCAAATCATCCCATAATCAAATTCGTATTCGGTGAGAGATGGATTATTTGAATTGTTTAGTTTTTCTGAATAAAATAAAGAAGTGTTGTTTCCCAGGTTGAAGTTCGTTACCGTTCAAGACCACGCGACAGATTATCTTTTAGCTTGTGTTCTGCAAAAACGATCACCTTGAGAAAATCGATTAGCGAGAAATCAGATAATCTCGAGCTGACGAAGTAATCTCTAGATCCGTTACAAGGTGAATGTCACCGAAACTATCCAAGGGTTTCTCTTCGGTGACGCCTTGCTAAAATGCAAGGCTATTAGGCGATAAGATGGCGTAGAATACGCTTAGTAGAGAATAGAAGGTTACTTCTCCAAAGGTTCCCAAAAAAATTACTAGCAACTCACTGAGCTCTCATTGGGATTGGGAAATAGACGGTGTAGGAATCTATTCTCATAAATTAGGTGGACCGCGAAGACTTTCCAAATATCCTCTGTTGGTAAGTACCTACTTATTGGCATCATATTATCATTTTCTTAAATTGTTCTTTGTTGACAGCCTCAATGAATTTGACGCCCAAGGAACTCCTAGGAGAACCGTACTGAGGAAGGCTTAGAAGGCGGAAATGCTCACAAATCTGGTATATTTTGTTTTATCCTTAGGACAACAATATTTTCCGATGGTGTCCAAATATTTCATGTGACGGACGACAATGTTGAGCATTCTTGTAGAAAGTTTGTGTTAAGTACTTAAAATTCAACGGATGTCCCTTGCAACGGTGAAGTGTAACCTGGATGGAGGGGACAGCTGTGACAGAGTACTTGTGTCGTCTTGTTTCGAGGCCCCTTGCGACAATCGGTTGGTCTGACGCGATCGGATTTTTCTAAGCACATTCGTCCAGTGCTATAAACTTGCTCTAATCGGGCATTGTTTGTAACATTTTCTCATAAAGGACCATTAGGTTCTAGTTTGTAACAAATTCATAATAACCAGAGGAGCAACTTGAATTTAATCACGACCAACACAATTTTTTCTATCCAACTTCATGTTGCTTACGTTTTGTTGCCAAGCTGATTGGGAACAAGATTCAGCAAATAAAGGTTTCTGCTTTTATTGGGCTTCTGAAAAATACCTTTCCTTTGAAGATGATTAAGAGAAGTGGTGATCCAAGCCAAAGAAGTTTTTGGCATATCAACCCATACGACAACGAATTTAACAAACACAAAACAATATTTGAAATCTCGTATATACGTATTTCTACTAAAAATCTATTTTCTATCAAAAAAATGGCTAGGTAAAATTATTAAAAAAATAAAAAATAAAACTTTATAGTTGGTAACTTGGTAGACAAGCATTTGCAAAAGAATGAGTTAATCACGATTAAAGAACGCAAATAACACAAAGACGGAGAGATGATGGAGACAGGTAACAAAGGTAACAAGAGGCATTCATTTGATGTTTCATCATGTTTAGACTCATCTTCAAACTAAATTTGTCCAAACATGATGTTTCATCATGTTTGGACTCATTCTCAAACTAAAGAAATAGTCTTCAAATTTAAAATTTAAATTCTTTACGGACCTAGTAAAAGCGTTCCTCCCTGACACCATAAGTATTATCTTTATTTCCTTTATACGTGAGGGATGTAGTAACATTAATGCAAATAAGAGCGTTATGGCCAACTTAGATTTGGGGTTGAAGCATGGGCTTCCTCCTCTTTCGCTTAGATCAATGGTCTCTATCACATGAAAATTCTCTCATGTCCTAAAAAAGGAGTTTTTTTTTTCAAGCTTGGCGATGATAAATTAATAAAGAAGAGTAAATTGTTTTATTCTTTGGGCCCAATATCATCATTTTCAATCAACCTGGCCATATACGAGTATACCACGCCAATACGAAGCTCCAGAATGTAACCAAAAAATGATTCTGCTTTATCGGACGGCTCCAATATCGATTAAACGTTCCATGCTTGGCACCCACTCAATTTCTGTTCATTCATCCTGACTTCAAAAACTGATTATGGCGTAATGCCAACGAGTATACATAGCTCGATACTGGGGATGCAGCCTGACACACGCGTTCATGATTAGATGGATCAGTATTCTTAAGAAGATGTCGTAGAAGATAGGTAGCCGATTAATGCAACAAAAATAGTACCTTATCTCTATGCTGAAGGTCGAATCATTAATTCAATTAAAACTGCAAGAAAGTGAAGTATTTTTTATTAAGTAAAGCTGTATTTTATTTATTTATTTTTTTAACTACTTTTTTCTAACTATTCTGAGTAATCTTGCCATAATTAGTTATATTTCGTGGATAACTACGATGCTCTCCGGTAAATTTGATTTCCATACTAAAAATGTGAGGATTCCAACCAGCGGCTTTTCGTCTCCTACCGACTCCACAACTTCCTTCGGATATTTTTACTTCGGAAGTAGCTAAAGAAATTTAGAAAAGCTATTGTGTACCCTTTATCCTTAGTAGCGTATTGAAATATTGTCTTGTTACACTTACACGGTCCATCAAGTTTAACACTGCACCGACTCCAGTTCAGTTCACCGGACGAAACTGACACCGACTACAAACAACGAATGCCGAGAGACGCGAACTGTTCAAGGAGAGGTACGCACGGATAATCAACACTCGGAAAAGTGAACTCCGATGCCATTATGCAGAACCTCAGTTCGGCGGAAGGGAGCGGGGGTCGAACTGGAGGTGAAAGGTTTGGTCAGCAGGGGGAAGACATTAGGTAGGGCTGCTCTGTTAACCGTCCCGAATTATATTGGAAACTTCCTCACCTAATCAGCCGATAAAGGTTTTTCAGTCCAGTTATTTTCCGTGCATGCCATTCTTCCCGCAAGCCTTCAGTAACGACCTCTAACTCAGGAAGACCTGTCACCCTAGTCCAGTGAACCTCTTGTATAGTTAAGTAGTAGGTAATTCAAAATCCAGAGAAAATTGTGTCAAGATATTTTTTAGAATATAGATTATTTTTTTAGAATTTGACAGGTGAGTTCCAATTTTTCTACCTCTACATCAGGGCCCCATATAAATCGATTCAAATTAAAAAATATAACGGAATTTGATAACTCGGACTTCTATGTTCCCGAAATTTTCGAAAACCAATGTACAAAACATCGGATATTGTGGGTTTTGAATCGAATCGCTTTGAATCATGAATATTCATAGATTAGGAAGAAAACACTTCTCTTTGTTCTATCAGGCTGTATTACTTTTTCAGGAACTGTGAGTGATCGTTATATTTTGACTTGACTCCCAAATGATTTTCTTTTGTAAACTCCACACTGAGTACTTGACGTTGCGTTAAATTGTGAAATTTAATAATCAACAAATTCTCTGTTCACGAGGACATGGTCTTCCTGTTGTAATTACTTACCCAGAATATGGGGCTTCTGAGGTCAATACTCTGCCCCTCCATTGCTCAGTCCATCGTTTTTCCGCATCAGTATGCCTTGTATTGGCGATACTAAGTTTATTTCCTGTTGTATTAAATCCGGACAAATCGTTCGGCGGAAGTGCAAGCTCGGACGACAAGAACAATGAGATTGTATCAGTACACGCGAGCTGGTATCAATCGCAGGTGGAGCCGAGCGGCGTACGTTAATGTCTTCATCGGATTCCTCGCTATTCATGCTTCCAAAGAACTGAGTAGGAAGTACGCACGTTTCCGTAAGGTAAATGATAAACACATCGGCTAAAACACACATCTAATGAAAGGCATGTCTATCGTTTTAAAAACATTGCTTGCTAAAGCGTTTCATTGTGAGGGATTCGAAGTATTCTCGTAACTTTCTCATAAAAAAACCTCATCCCACTTCTTATCAGAACGTCGATCTATTCGCATCATGATGAACGCCGAATGACCACACTGTTCGTTAACGTATCTCAATAACTATCAAGAAAGTAATGAAGCTGTGAATTGGCTACACCATCGAACAATCGCTTGATATCTTAGGGCATTGGCCTAATCCATCCGCATTGCCCTAGTTTTGAAATCGACGTCCTTCCTAAGTAAAAGTGGCCGATTAGGAGCTCAACGTCACAGTATTACTGCGAAGGTTGGTCTTAAATGTTATTTTGCTTGTTCTGGGGAATTCGAAAACGGTGCTGAAGTAGATAAGATCTGAAGGTGTTTAAGAACGTTTCCGTGCCGGAATCAAAGAAGGTAGAATCATTCAGCACGAAGTATTGTCCATCCATGAAATCCCAAAATACATTACGCACAAACATTGGTCCTTTCATTGTTGTAGGTCCTGGAGCCACTATAGAAACATTTGTTTTTCCCTCGGTGGACAAATTTATTCAAGAAGAGATTGGGAAAGGTCTCGTTGTAGTATTGTTAAACTGAGACGGCCAATTTCTATCTTCGGCAGTAAAAGAGGTCTACCTTTCACCCGCGTTTAGGTGAGACACTATTGTAGAGTTGTAAACATCGCAGCAACTTATTATTGTAACCCAATACATTGTGGAAAAAGTTTTTGTTATGGAGCTTCCGAAGGCTACGCTTCTTCAAGGCCATCTTCACTATTTGGTCCTTGTTTATATGTGGTGGCGAGGCTGAATTCTTCGAACGCTCCAGTTTTGCTGTTAATAGCCCCATTTATTTCTGCTACTGTATCATAAGCGCAATTCAATCATCAGCACGACATTCTAATTTTCTAGGCAAGGGTGTTGGAGGGGATCTTGAACAACCGATGGGTTTCCCTCAAGAAAGTCGAGGTCGTAGAAACTACCTACAATGTGGGCTGTAAGTGGAGATCTGTAATATTGAGACTTTGAAGGCCCAAGTACGTATATGATCCAGCGTTCTGCTCGATCATATTTTTGTAAATACTGAAAAATTGTTATGAGGCTAAAAATACCAGCAGTCCTGGACGCCTCCCGTTCTTCATACCCACTGGTATTAGGTTATTCGGCAACTACGTATTATCCATGTCCAAATCATAAAGATAATTTTTTGCTCCCAAGTTTAGAGTACGCGAGCAAAGATACAATCTGTTATGGCATCCTATGACACCTGTGAAACATCACGTAACAATACCACAAGAGACTCCGAAAAAGAAGGAAAAATAATGGGCTGACCTTTCTCGATGTTTCAGGGGACATTTTTTCTAGCCCGATTCACATTTTTCGTGACATTGGAGCTTCTGTCGTAGTGAGGAGAACGTCACAACGTGATGACCGATTCAATTTGATTTGGAATTGTGGACTCTCGTAGACGTGAGAGGACAATAAAGTACAGCGGGAAACGACCGACTCATTGAATTAGAGAACCTACGTAGCATATATTTTCACAGATATTTCATTTCGGCTAAGCCAGAAGGACAGGTTTTTTTAATAGACAACTAATAGTCAAAAATATTTGAAAAATCTGTTCAAGTAATTTTTCATCTTGTCACTAAAAAACAATTTGTGAAATGTCCAGATATTTTTTGCTAGGTATTCCCGTCTTCTCGCTCCCTATTTTGTCTGAAATTCTATCACTTCTCTTTAAGTATAAAACGCAGCTTTACCGCACAAACAAAACCTATATAGGCTCTCAAAAAACCATAAAACTCTATGCCACCGTTTGACCCCATTCTCCGATGAAGTACAACTATTATTGGTAGTATTCTGAGTGAGAATAACTGAGATTCAGTTATTCAATCGATGGATATTTGAAGGTCCAGACGATGGGCGGAAATTTAGTAGGTTGGGTCACATCGCCTTGAAATGAGCGAGAAACGGGATTCATGGGGATGGTTAGTCCATACATAGTTCATACATTCATGGAAACCGTCTTCCAGTAGAAATTCACTCCAAATTTTGATATCCATTCCGGATCTCCCTTCTTATTAACGTCCTAACACAATTTATTCCTGTTTACTAGCACTTTTTGTGAGGGTTGGGTTCACTTTTTACCAGGGTCTCTGCATCAACTTGCCAAGCCTATGTCAGGACAGAAGCCAAAGACATTTTAGCAAAACTTCTATTTCGAGTATTGAGGAGTCCAATGATGATGAGACTCTGCAAATTATCTATTCTAGGTGAAACTCGCTTTTTTGGGAAAACCTGAGTGAGTAATTGGAAAAGAAGAAATAAATAAGAAATTAAACCGTGGAGAAAACGTTATTAAAAGAATCTCAACCGACTTTTTTTCATAAGGAAAAATGAAACTGAAATCACATTTTGAAATGTAACATTTGAAGTTTGAGAATAATAAACTAAATGTCGCCTCATTGACCGGCGAATTCCACACGAGACTTCCCCATTCGACATTCAGTCTGTAGTTTTGAATCACGAATCAGTTCCTACGAACTCCTTGGGAGGCGACCTCCTGCATATTGTCCGAACTGTTCTACCAAACATTGGCACATAAATTAACCGCTTCTCCAACACGGGAGTGGCGCGGGTTCAGTCTCAACGTGTCCCAACTCCTCCAACCGTAAGTTTCGACAGTGGTGCTAATGCTGAACTCCCCCTTCGTCACGTACGAGAAAAATTCGTTTATCTTTTGGCAGGCGTTGAAAAATCTAGCAGTGAAAAATCATATTGTTCCCCTTGATCTTTCGTTAAGTGTCGCTGCAGACATTTTGTCCGTTCAATCACAAGTGAACCATCCCCAACGATTTTTTAACGGGTCTTACTTAAGTTTCCTGCTTTATCACTACGTCCTGTGAACCAAAGTTCAAAGAGCAGGTCTCACGGAATATGCGCTCACAAGGCTTGCCGCTACCAGGTTCGTTTCGCGGCTCTTAGCATGCACAACAGGCTCTTAGAATCATTTTGGCAGTTTTTATTCCGAGGAATACTATTCTTCCTGTTGGCTCAAAACCAACAAATGAAAATTCTCAGTGTAAATAAAGAGTCAAGTTGAGCATTTTAAAAAACACTGTCGGTTTCTCAAGGTACCTCAAACCACAAGGTGTTTTAGAACAAGACTAGGCCTCTCCGCGTGGGTTCTTAACACAAGGACGGCAAGTAATGGCCTAGTCTACGATGTCAGGGTGGAGAGACACCTATCAACAGTACTACGGTCTAAAGGGATGCACTGGTCAATATCATTATCACATCGAATGACGGAAGCAGAATTGTTTGAAGATCCTAGGTGGTGCATATTGTTCCACAATTCTTCGCTTACTGCCAACCCAAAAATGGGTTTTCGTGATTTTAGGCGCCTGGGAGCATGAAGTATCATATTCCTTGAATTTTGAACACTGAGTGGGTTCCGGAACTATTGTCGCACACCGAAGGATGCTGCGGGTCGAGAAAGTTATTTCGGAAAAGAGAGGGGAAAACGTTCCTTCCGCATTTTCACTAGAGGGATAATTGTAGAATAATTTGCATCGCATTTAAAATACATCCAAGGTAGAACTTGATTGCGTTAGAAATCGTGTTGTTGAGATCACTAGAGTGTATCGGGAAAAACAATGACAGCGAATCGATCGTTACACCTTCCAAAATTGTATGAAAGATTACGCCGTAATTGAATAGATTAGGGAATTAACTAATGTTATTTTGAGCCCTACCATCTTTCGGTCAGTAGAACCAAATAGAACCATGAATAAAAAAATAAACAAAGAAAGAAGGAAGAAAGCAATCATGACCATTAGCTTCTACGTAAACGAGGAATGAATAATTGTCCAAAACAGTTGAAAAATGTTTAAACAATTAGTAAAGCGAGGTTTCGTTGCAAAGACAGGGTCCACGGGAAATCTAGCATGTCGCTTTTTTTACAAAAGTAAAATAAGTGAACATTACCTTCTTCGACATCCTAATAGGCGTCATCGATAGCGTTTTCACATCATCCATGCTAAAAGCCGCTAAAACTAAAATTGGTATCCACGAGCGATTACAGGTTACAGAACCCAGAAGAGAACTCCTAATTGTCTTGCACCTTCAAACGAACTGATGGTTAATAGACCTGCGTCTCATCGACAAGGGTATAGTGAATGGATGAGTGGGGCACAAATGTCTACTCACAACGTTAGAAGACAGTTTTTTCGGTCAGTCGATCTTGGTCCACTACTCACAGTACACAACCGATGTTTGTTTACACGTACCGAGTTGGAGGAGCGAAACGCAAGGTCATGAGTCTCCGATGACTTGTGAACAAAATTAGGTTAACAGTGAGGGTGAAAGGTGCCATCATCACAACAAATCACTTACAAGTGCAGTCAAATATCCAGTTAAGCCTCACAAGATCTACCAAGTCAGATCGTAACATTTTACCCCCGGCCCCCTTCTCTTTATTTTTGAAAACTTATCTAATTCAACCTGGTTTCAGTGTCCTTGAGTGTCATTCTCCAAAGGGGAAGTTTGGCCATGTGGGATACACATAGATTCCCGTCTTAAACAAAATCCTTCGTAATCATCATGTAAATTGATGCCATTATCAAAAACCGTGATAGTTTTTTTTTTTTTTTTTTTTTGTAATGGGTGGCACCGGATACTGGTGAAAATAATTGGAATGAATTGATCGAAATTAATGTAATAAATAATTAATCCTTCCTGGACGATTATCCTACTTGATCGGTGGTAACGATTTGGTGATGTTCTACTTATAAAAACACCTTAGGTCATGCTATAAAATCACCACACTTGAGGTAGAGCTACGAGTAGTTATAATGCGTATGTGTATTTTCCTAATTTCGTTTTTCAAATTTCTCACCTTTTTGGATTTAATCCTTATGATACTAAATCATTTTCGTACTTCTTTAACTGTTTACCACAAAATTTTTTAATTTTTCATAGCAGAATGAATGCTGAGGAATTCCAAAAACTCTAGAAATATACATATTAATAGATAGGGCAGTCATTTTAAAAAACGACTATAAATCTGAATTTATTGTGCTTGGTCTTCCCTTCAGCCTATGGGTTTCATAAAATTCTGCATTCCGTCGTCAGGGGAACAGTTGTTCTAAAACAGTATTATCGAGGAGATCAGTATCCGCCTAATTTCCCCTAGGCCTATCTAATGAACTAACGGAATGATAGAAAATAATTTCGTTTTGAAGAATTTTTCGGGAATTCCATGATGACGGAGAATAATGAGTTTCACTCAGGGGGGAAATATCCAACGACTCACGGTTTTACTCATCCAGTTCAAAAAGGAAGTCAATAGCCTAATCGGTCGCTAATTATCAAGAACTCGTAGGTTAGCGTATCCTTATGAAAAGGTTTCGGCATTACCCAATCTACTAATGGGTTGTTGAGGTAAGCATAAACATATTTATCAGTAATCTGTCACACAGACTATTAATACTGAATCATAGCGAGAGGCTCACATTATTTGCAATAACTAGATTAATTCGGAAACTACTCTTCAGGCATGCTTTCGTTACCAATGAAGCCACTTCACCAAACTCATAGGTAAAGAGACTCTAGAAATATATTTATTTTAATTTGCCTTCAATCAATTATTACTTTATCAGGTATATTTTCCCAGCTGAAAACAAGGGATCGCTTTGGAGGATCTACATGTACAGTTTCCATGGGAAATTTAAGGGCACTGGATCGCTCTAGAAATTGTGGAAAACGCTCCTGTACAGTCTGTGTGTGCAGAAACTGTGTCAAAAATTAATAAGTATGTACCTACTTGGTTGGGAATTGAGACAGGGGTGCCGCCGCGGGGAAGGAATGTAAATAGAGCTGACCCAACACCGAGAAAGCGGCGTCTGCTGTCATACGCTGTAACTTGGCACACGCACGATCGCGTCAACGGACAAGATCGAAACTACGTAGGTGCTTCTCTCTTTGGAGGAAAATACCATAAAATATTGGATGAGGCATGGAAATGAGAATGATTCGAAGACAGTTTTGTAAGATATAAGCTCAAATCGTATTCAACCTCTTCGCGCGTTTATGCAAAATTTAATAACACTCTTACTTTAATTCAAATAAAAGCCAGGTAACTTATTTCATCAACTGAAAATAAACAGAGAATTACTCATTTCATATCATCACAAAGTTTCAAATCATCCTCTAATATTTGAGCTAATGACAATGGACAAAAAATCCTGACTTATCCCATATTCACCCTGGAATGAAGCAATACTTGTGACGAGTCGCACCTTCCTCGAGGTTGCGGTTTGTTTACATGATTAGTCAGGTTGTAAACAAACGAAACATGCGGTTCTGAAGTCATAGGCATCCGACTGATTTACTGCGTATATTCTGTAGATATTTTCTGAACTATTAGTAAGCTGAATGGCTCAATTTTTGCTCGGAAATCAACCACGATCGTCCTCTCCCTGTTGTGCTTGTGGCAGTTTTTAGAAAATAATCTTAAATGTGATAAGTTGCTAAAATGATTTGTAAGAGAGACATTCGCCCTTATGATACAAATCATGCAAAGCATGACAATAAAAAAAGGAAAGAGTTATCGATAGTGATCTAACCTGTCATTTTTTCAAGTGAGGAAAAACAAATAATTTGATTTGCCGAATTTCGACATGATTTGAACCTCAAAATTTGGGCTGTTCTAAACAATAAATTTCGTTGTTTAGACCCTAGGAAGGGGGTTCATGTTAAAAGCTCTTCCAAAATAAAGAAATTTCATTTTTCTTTGGAGAATGTGGGCAACCTGAGTTCAACCAAAATCGCCCTATTTTAGATCATTTTACTTGTATTTTCTAAATTCTCGGAGGAACTTACTATTTAATTCTGCACTCGAGGATTAAAAACGGGAAAAACAAGTTTGCAAAATTTTTGCAAAATATCAGAAAAGTTTCTTTGGAGCTGAGCCAACCACCGCAACGGTACAGCTGACGCATTAACTTTTTTTGTGGGACGCTGCTGGGGGAGGATTATAAATCTGTCGTAATCTCGCTCGATCTCTCCGCTCATCCCCTATGACGTTACATTCTTAAAAATTGTCACTTTAACACCATTTCTGGGTAAGTAGGTGACGGGATAACCTTCTCCAAAGGTAGGTTCAATTTCAAGTTCTTCAGGGGGTTGGTTACGTGAACAAGTAGTTGGTACCTACCGGCTCGACCTGGAGGAGCTTTGTTGGACACGTTTGTGTTACGTAAAGGGATTTCCAAAGACGAGAGGGGAACCAATTCTGGGAGCGAGCAGGGGTGGCAAAAATATATTTAAAAAAATTGATAAGAATTTAAGGGTACCACGAGGGGTGTGAATTGGAATAAATTATAAAATGTTGATGAAATTTGTTAAAATTAATCTGAGATTGATTTTATTTTATATTTGCGGAGTGGAGGCGGGAAAACGAGGATGAGGATTAGTGATAATGAAGTCGTATGTAAGGGTTGAAGTTACCTTGCAGCAGGTTGATGAAGTGCACTCACGGAGCTCTCACGGACTAATGGTAAGTGCCGTGCATTATAATCGCGTTGAGTAAGAAGAGCCGGGTTCACTATCGAGAGGGGGGTTGCAAGCCCCACTTCTAGGCGTTCGATCCCCTTTGGAGGAGTCAGCTTGGGGTTGAGACACGAAAAAATTGACTGTCAGAATGTCAGGAGTTCGATAGGCGAGAAAGTCAAAACTGTGAAGATCCGATCTGCCTGCGTGTGGACACCGATGTTACGTTAGAGGTGGAGGAGGTGTGAGATTCCCAAATGGTCCTGAAAAGCTCTAAAACCCAGCTTCAAGGTATCCATTTTCCATCCATTGCTTAGGTTGTATGTGAGATGGTAGGACCATCTGGATCCGAACGGATTATCGATGGATATATCAAATAAAAGCCTTTTTCGGCATGAACGTAGGCTGATGGCGAAACGAACTTATTCGATTTTTAATCCACACTCACTACTTGCTAGACTTTTATAAAGTGGCTAATTATAGGTCTAATTCACCTAAAACGACAATAAATTAATCGAAAAATCCTCACGCTAGGTAGAGATTCATAAATTTAAGAAAAACCCTAAATTAAAAGGGGGACACACAACTTTTGTTTAATCCTTTGTAAATTCGCTCGTTGCTTCAGTAAGTTCTGTCTATCGTCCCAGTCAGGGTCTTTCGTACTCTATTCCATGAGAAACCTGGGGCACATAGACTGATAGGGGGGAATTGCCTGTTGCAAATTTGTTTCCTTATTTGTTTCTGACTTAGGAGATAGGATTGTTGATTCGTTCAATCAATACAATGTCAAGGGAACGGATAAGTGTTTTTAGAGGGCACAATAGACCCATGGAGGTTGCAGCGCCCAAGGGCAGTACTGCCCTCTGCCCTCAGGTGTAAAGGAAAAAAAATAGTGTTCTTTATCTGAAGCAGATAAAGCCTATTCAAATGTTCCGGATTGATGTACGAATGGAGTAGATATTAATTCTAGTTTTTAGTATGTGCCTATCTAAAAGAGTGACGAAGAGTCATTTGCCAAGAATAAGTTGAGTATTATATCCTTTATCGTAGCGGTAACCGTTCGAGGTTTCTACCCAGTTAGCTGCTCATGTTTGCGTTTAGTCCTTCATTATCCAGCATCGCCTCCAGCTTCAATAAGCTTCAAAAGAGTCAAGGATTATTTTGAAATATTTAAACAACTCTGTCTTCTCTTTTGAATTCCATTCATGACGTTCTTGACGAGCCCCCTCCACATGATTTAAATTTCCGTCGAGTCTCATTACTTAGGAGGGTGCCCCTGAACAGTGTGTAGACTCCATCTGAAGCGGCGGTCGATTCCTGCACAATGAGGGGACACTGGGTGTCGGGAGGTGAGTAATGGAAAATACAAACATCCACCCAAGGCATGCACGGGGTAATAAGCAAGAGCTTGAGGAAAACGTATGTCAGGGAGCTAAGCCCCTTTTTCACATAACCCGCTTCCTAGAAGATATAGATAATATATGGTTGATAATATGGTAGGTAATAAGGTAGATAATATATATAGATGATAATATCATCTATAATATATTATATTATATCATCTCTATGTATCAATTTCCTAATTTTTAATCAATATCAGGTGATTTCATAGCTGTATAAATGTAGGTGTATACTTCAACTAATTTGACCAATTTGTTTGGCTTAGGCGACAAACTTAAAAAAATGTTTGGATACTTGATTCTGCTCAAGAACGCATTTTATAGTAGACATGAGGAAAACATGAAACATTAAAATAAGAATGGAACTATTCCAAATAGATCCTTGATGTCCAGCAAATCATTGATACTTCGTGAATTTTTCTTCGTGTCCATGGATAGAGGTGGAGCATCAAGATTTGAACCAAAAAGATGAAAGGCTGTTACTAAATGAACAATATCCATGAGGTCGGAAAAGATTTATTGAACTGGCTTGGAGTTACAATACACATTTGGAATTACAAATCATCCTATGAATAAATTCAATTTTACTGCTAATTAACCAACCATTATTTGAACCAAAAACAAATAATGGTTAACAAGCATCTAATTCTAGCAAACGGTAAGCATTTTGGAACACCTGATTATTGCGGTAGCTCAAAGGACATACATTACGTTAAAGAGATTTTGAACGCCATACATCGTATACAGTTTGTATTACATTACATGATAATATACCGGAACGGATGGAAGATTTTATTTATATCTCTTTAGTCTCATAAATCGAGGCAAAGTACGGACGGTCTAGGTAGTAGGTACATCAACACTACAACCTCTGCAGTCAAACAACATGTCATTTTTGGTTGGTTATTCCTCGAATAATCAACCTATGTTTTCATGATAATGGTCAACCTCTCCGATTTGGCTCAAAATTTTTTTCTGGACGTTTCATGATGTCCTGATCAAAAAAGGTCGATGTCCGTCCGCCGTACGCCGTACGCCGTACGCCGTACGTTGTACGTTGTACGCCGTACGCCGTCCATGTTCCGCGCCGTTTTTGGTAGTAGAAAATTTTCTAAAAATCTGAAATTTGGGTCAGGGGTCTGTTCCCAGCCGAGATGGGTCCTCGAAACTTTTCAGCCCGATCGGACCAAATTTGGAGGGGGTAGGGGTCAAAATGTGTTTTTTGAAAAAAGGATTTTCGAGATTTTGGGCGATCTAGGCGAGTAGGGTGTCATTTTCCACTAAATTTTGGACGCTGAATCCAATGAAACGGGTCCCAGAACGATTGGCACCCACTGGAGAAAGTTGATGGAATATCTTATACATTCCATGTAACATACGAACTACATATTGCTCTCCTTAGACTGTTAGTGGTCATGAGGGTTTGCAGCTCTGTTCATTTAAGTCTCAAGTCACTCCTTCTTCTAGAGTTGTAAGAAAGTGAGTACAAAAATATATTGTTCAAATTGTGATCCGCGAGTTATAATTCCCATTTTCTCACCAAGAAAGTTCAAGAGAAGTAATGGGTCAAATTGGGTATTTGTTACCCATTTTGAATATGTTTTTCCGGGATTTCTGCTACCTAGGCGTGTGGGGTATAGTTTTCCACTAAATTTTGGACGCTGAATTCAATGATGTGTGTCCCAGAACGATTGGCAACCACCGGAAGAAGTTATGGGTCAAAATGGGTATGTATCCACCCATTTTGTATGTGTCAGGATTTCTGGTGCCTAGGCGTGTGGGGTATCATATTCCTCTAAATTTTGGACCCTGAATCGATTGGAATGGGTCTGAGACCCGCCACACCCACTGTTTCCCCCATTCGAGGAATAACCAACCCGTGTGTAAGAATTTGCAGATTTTTTCTACTGGGGAGAGTGGCAGGTACAAACATTAATTAAATGTTGAATAGTACGAAAAGAAGTAGTTTCGGATCGGAGATGAACCCAATTTTCATGAAGATAAAAATGTTGACATTCACAAAAATCCAATTGTACGTGGAAGAGATAAGGAAAAGTACTACATGGAATGATGAATATCATTTCCGTTTATAACTGTAATAAATAACGAATAATATTGAGCAAGAGTCACCATACTAAAATTATTTCTACATCACATGCCAAATCACAATAAATTGTTGTAATGCAATCAGAGTCCAACATAGGTGGAAATGAGCCTAGAAGCTCTCTTTCCACATTAGAAGGGACCAATATAATACATCTAATATTTCGGGGAAAAAGTCAACCCTAGAGGAGTCAACCGCACAAGAGGTCTCTAAGATGGGGCAATGCATCATTTAGTGACGATGTTGACTCCATGTACATATTACCTAAATACCCATGTTTACTAGCCTGGGTTGCGGCCAACAAGGGCATCTTTTGACTAGAAAATACAATTTCAAAGCGTATTTTAAAAATCTTAAAATAGAAAAAAAAAAACCTTTACCCGACATTTTTACCAAGAAAAACCCTATTTTTCGACAAAACAACCGTCACATATATACCAATTACGAAAATCGCTGTCCAGACGCCGATCGAAACAAACCCAAAAACGATCGAAGGGTTTTCAAGACCCCAACCTTTAAAATTGGCATTTCGCAACGCGGAGGTTGGAAAATACGTCGGCAGCATCCAAGAGATTGGTTTTAGAATTGGATGAATCCCTTCGATAGGCCACAGTGTACCTGGGAAATACGAATGGAGGAGTGGAGAATCAGAAGATTAAAGGTAAAAGAATAAAAGGGGAATATTACGAGGGAAAAATAAAAATCAACCTAAAATACTGGGAGCAGGTGACGGGGCTTTTCGCTATTTGCTGTCAGTGACCTGAGACTGAATGAAAATATTCCCATTCGTTTTGTATACTCATACGTTTCAGATTCAAGCCACCGGCAACATGAAGTGAAAATATCCGTCCATCCTATCTACGAATAACAGGTTTCAACGCGATTGAGGATCGATATTTGATATTGGATGAGGTTCAATCTGATTATAAATTTATGTTAGCTACATATTCTAGTGAAGAATGTGTTACACGAGCAAGTTTTCACAATGGAACATTTGTGTTGTTTGGAAGGAAGAGGTTTTGGTAAGGATTGATTGCTAATCATGATATTGGGGATACAAAGATGCTTCGCTATTTTCAGGCTGTTCAGATTAGTTTAGGCCATAGACAAGTGCGCCACCACATTCTCTTTCTACGATGTTGTTCTCTCTTACCTCCTACGATAATGTTGGCCATCACGAATCCAGTACAAACAGTGCTCGCCCCAAGAGTTGAGTCCATAAGAAGTGGCAAAAAGAATGCTGCAAAGAAACACTCGTGATTAATGTAAAGAGCTGATCAATATGGTTTCAGAGGGCTCGGGCAGTAGTACATTTTGTTAAAACTTGGTGTTGAAAAGGTTTAGCCAAAGTAATACTTACACATAGCGATTCCAGGGAACCCGAGGAAAAACAACAAGCTCAGGCCAACTGACGGGTTAGCGAAGTCATAACGCAATAGAACGTACATCAAAAAGGACGATGACAACAACTGCAGCGCATGGATGAGAATTTGTACGACCAGATGGCTTGCCATGAGTTCAAATGCTGTCACACCTACGAGGACAGGTTAAATTGAATTAAATTAGTGGGACGGGGAAATGAATTAAGTACCCAAATCTACATGACTTCGTACTTTCTCTCATGTGCATGCAATAGTATGATTACATTACAAGTAGATACTATAGTGACATCTTAAAAATTGCCATACCTGCTGCCACACTTCTAGCTGTTGCTCCACATTGGCGTTCCTCCATTATGATCACCACTCCGTAGGCCATTGGCATCGTAAACATCAATCTGGAATCGGTGGTTACGTTTATTTTAAAATTTCGGCTGTTCAGGTTTCGAGTTTGAGGGTAACCTTTACTCAGCAGGTGGAAATATCCACTCGCTTCTGAGGAATTAAGAACTTACGTACCTATTCGTACTCGAAATACGAGAACTCGCTCTTCAGTAAATAAGCTTATACTCTAAATAAGAAATCAACTTCTGTGTTGAATAAAGTGACCAAATAATTATAATTTGATAGGTACTCACATGCTGATGAGAGTCGGAGCCATGTAATCCCTAGGATCGACATTATCACGGGCAAAAACAGGCTGTTCAAACTGAAAATGAATAAGGTTTGATTAAAAGGAGTACATGAATCAATTTTTACGTCTTAAATTAGAAAACTGAATGGTCCCAGAAGGCACTGACTCACATTGTTTACCACAGGCGTTTATGAAGCATTCATTTTTGCCTTATTCGTCCTAATACACTCGAAACCCCATCTCCGGAATACCCACTTTCACACATATTTTGCCCTAGTTTGCAGCAATGGGTTTTGTATCAATACAAAATAGAAATTGTACTATTCCAATAAAAATAGTAAACTAGGCATTGTGTTCTAGTGTTTAGCCTACAACTGTATTCTAGTAACCTATTTTCTGACCCAGGACACGCATGTAGCTTACAATTTATCTCACCCATGTGTCCGAAACAGACGGTAAAAATACATAGGTAGGTGTGTTATTCAGAGCTGGTTACAATTTGAAAATACAAAAAATAACTGGGAATACACGAGGAACTGGATAGATACGTTAAAGATCATTTTGAGCAGCTTTGTATCAAACAAGTACGTGTAATATACTTTTGTGCAAATAAAATCACTCTCGGCGAGGTTGTGGAAAGCGGAAACCCATTTCAGTTTAAAATGAATAATAATAATAATAATAATAGTGATAAATAAATAAAAACATATATACTTACTGGAGAGTCTATTTATACGAAAATAATGAGAAAAGTAGTTAAATCAATTTCGGCGGGTAGGTCGAATCATCAGTAACTCATGAACTCATGTTGAAGTTGAGTGAACTGAAGTTCATTGTAGTTACTGTTGATGACCCCGCCGTCAAAATCCATTCAAACATTGTTCTGATTGTTTTCGTGGAAATATGTATACCTCCATCCTGTATATTTTTGTGCCATGAAATGTAAACAATTGAATAGCTATGATAGAATACAAGCAAACAAGAAATGCCAGCAGAAGGATTTAATTCATTCGGGAAAAAATCCAGCCAGGCCCCTCCATGGGAGCCAGTCTAGGGGACCTCCCCACTCAGGCCTATGTAAAGCAAGAACACCTTTCTCGTACGTGTTCTACTCCCTCCTTGCCTTCGAGTGTGCGTGTTCTATTCTCTCGCTACGACGCATCATATACCACTCGAACAAGCTATTACTATGCGCTGCCTACTGAATGGGAATAACCGAAGTAATACTGATCACCTGCTACAAAATTGTTCATAAAAACAACTCACTTTGATACCCGGTTGAGCGACTCGAGGTTCGATTCCGCATTCGATATACAATTCGGCCATGACCTCTTTCAAACTGTTGTACAAGTGCTTCTTGAGTATGTTATCGATCACGACATCTAAAAATTGAAATAAATAAGTATTGAATAAAATAAAGCTGAAAAGCCTTGAACTCTCTGAGAAACATTCACACCCTATAGCACATACCGCAATAGCGTCCTAAAAGAAACACGTACAATGTCTCACTGACTTTCAGAATATAAAATAGGAGAAGGGAAGAACCTTCTTGACGACACTGTTTCCTATCCGGGATTCAGTAAATAAGTGACAGTATAATGTTGTTCACTTTTTAGACAATGCCGCCATCCGTACATGGCAATTTATGTATTTTTTAAATAAAAAAAGAGGTCAATAATTACAGTATTTCTCGTTTCAAAAGTTGGTTTTCACTTTCAACTCCTACTCTGAAGAATGTTCATGACCACAATTGGGAACATGAGAGTAAGTATATGCTTTCAATTAATGTAACCGTATTATCTGACTTTAACCAACAGGAGCAATGCCTGTTTCTGCTCCAGAATGCATTTTCCATACTAAACACCCTAAGGTAAGTATGCCAAATTAAAATGGAACTCTTCCAAAGATCAATTCAATTATGAATTGGGAGTTAGTCAATACAGTCTAGACTAAGAATGAACTCTCACTATAGGAGACTACAGATAAGTTGTTAAACTCGTGGACCCAAATGGACCAAATTTACATCAAGTGATCCATGAACTAATAGGAAGTGATGGCCATTCAAATCTCGATTTTCCCATTCTTTACATTTTCTCACCGATGAGAGGAGATGCAGTCTGATTTGGATTACAATGCGTGGTTGCAAAGTGCCTCAGGCTTTACCCATTTGATAGTGCTGCAAGTGTATCTTTACTTAGGAGGTTTTGCCAGATTATAATTTTTGTGTACTTGACGAGCACTGAATGCTCTAGACGCATTAATATGTTGAATGTACCGGAAATTAAAGAAAATTACAAGAAGTCTTGGACATTACCTTTCCTAGAATATAACAGAATATGTGAAGATATTTCGGTCACTGATGTCGAAAACAGTGATGACCTCGAGAGCTTCTACCCTGTACGCTTTACATCGTAATCTCCGTAACGCATCCTCAAGTTTCAAAGAGAAAGTGAGGCTGAGGTCAAACGACGAATAAATCCCGTACGACCAATCGTTCGATTGCTATCGACTAGGTGCCCAAGAACTACTGATTTCAAAGTCTTCCGCTCTTCACTTACTGGATTCATCCATCCGGATTTCCATGTTGCTGTACTTGACGATGAAGTCTTTCTCCGGGTCTTCCCTGAATGGCAGTACGTCCACCAACTTTGCCATTGCGTCCGAATAATTGTGTGGAAAATGTATCACGCCCCATATGCTGGATTGCTTGATCAAATTCACCCCTTCTTCTAGGTTATTCAAATCCCGCTGAATAAAAAAAGAATCAGTTGTACAAATTCAGAAAGAAAGTTCATATAAAACAATGAGTCGCTTGATTTCCGCCACCCAAAAAATATTGTTCAATAATAACGCACAGCTATAAATTGATTTTCCGCTAATTTATTTATGTAACGGCAACTCAGATTTGTGAAATCGCACGTCGTGTTGGGCTGCCAACTGCGGCAAGCTGCTATACCCATAGGAACTTCGTCGTTGATGACACCCATATGGATGGGAGAAGGTTCGGAGCCTGTACCGTAATTGAAACATAACAGCGACATCAGAGGGACCACAACAGTGTAGAGAGTTACCCTGGAAAAAGGAGGAGAACCAATCAGAAGATCATTCTGTTAACAGCAAATTATCAATGAAGCTTTTTTTTCGCGATCTATGATAATTTTTAGATGAAGCGATGAAAACATGAATGGACAACAATGCTGTTTGTCGTTCATAAATCCAATTATCCAAAATTATCTTTAAAAAAAAAAAAAATAAAATAAAATAAAGGCAATTGAGTTTCTAACTCCGAACAAGTGAATTATTGTTCCACCACATGGAAAGTAACATTTATGCACCTACAAGCTATCCATTTTAGGATTTGAATTTGAATTGCCAAAAATCTGTTGACCAAAAATCAAAATATTTATAAAGAATTGTTTTCTGAGGCTGGTTTGTACCCTTCACGCGTCAAATGTTCGCTCTCCTTTTTTTCAAATCCCTTCCTTTTAAGAGCTGAGAAATGGCCATTTTTTTTTTTCAAGAGTAAGTTCTAAATATAGGACTTTCACGTTTCTATCGTCCGAATTTCTACATCTCAGATTGCATCGCATTTCAGGGATCATGCAGCTTCAGCTCTGAATGGGATGTTTGCACATTTGCGATACATTACTTATACATTACATTACTCCATGCTCTTTAAGGTAGGCCTACTGAGCTATATTCATCAGTGAAAGATCAGCGTTACGCTCTGCGCACGTCATTCTGTCCATATACCCTAGACACAGCCATTATATTAGCTCTGAATGGTCCATATCATTTCACTGGGATCGCTTCAGTGGTACAATCGGAGCAAGCGACTATTTCATGTAAAATAAAGAAACGTGAATAGAAACGTGAAAGGCACTTCCTAATCCAAAGAAAAATAAAAGTTCCCAAAAAGTTTTCCGAGGCTAAATTATCGTCTCACCCATAGTCACGTTTGACGAACTTGAAATTCTTTGTCACTTCTGCTTTGAAACGATTCCACAAAAAGAACGAGCCGTTTTTCGTAAATTGCTGAGGCTGTGGCTTTTGGAATGTGATACTTCTTATTTGGTTATCTTCTTCCTCCTCTTTCAATTTCTAGAACGGAAAATAATATTATAGTAGAGTTAAATACAACACAAACAACAACAATGACACTAAATAATTGAATGTTGTTAAAGACCATATGAATGGCTTACGTGGACTTCTTGAAGGTGGCTGAGTCTCATAAACGTTTCTTCAAGAGATCGGGAGTTATTTTGAGCAAGAAGGTTTTCAGGAGAGTCTTCACAAAGGAGTACTCCAGATCGCATTAGTCCAATCTAAAATGGTAATAACCTCAGTACAAACTCTGCATCGTGGTAAATTAAATATAGGTACCTACAAAAAGTTTGAGGTTTTGCTCTAATTTTGAAATGTAGAGGCTTAATGAATTAGAATCGGGCGATTGATGGGGGGAAGAAAGAGACGGAGAAATAATATAATTGGACGTAGAAAGCGGAATGCTGCCGGATCGAAGGTAGCCGGTTTCATGGGAAGGAACGTCAAATGAAGGTAACTATCATAAGAGAAAAGAATCAACAATATTTGTAACCCGCCGTTTCGCCTAACGGGCTAGGGATCCAGAAATAGACCTAGGCGAATAAATTAGTGGGAGACTAAAGACTTTCACTTACCGTTCGGAATGTCGGAGACGGTCGGTCATAGACTCCAAGTACACCTGAATTGACTAAGCTCTGAGGAATGGGGTTTCGTAAGTGAAAGGCAAGAGTTCAATATTGGTTTGTAATAACGCAATTGTTCGAAATAAGAAATATGGAATGTCTCGGCCGAGAAGGATACTGACTATGACTTAATCTAATTAGTGAGTAGGTAGAATGTGAAGGGCTGAAGGCCAATGAATTTACGAGGTAGCTGAAGGCTCAGGAGTGTTTGATTTAGAATAACGGAAAAATACAGTTGTTTTACTAATGTCCTCCCCTAACTCCCTTTACTTTTCCTACGACAGACAAGATACTAAATACTACGGTTACAACATACGATTCTCTGATCAGCTTTCTAATGACTAACGCGTCAGGGCTTGGGCCAGATTTAGAGAGTCGACTTTCGCGTTGCGAGGGTACGAGATAGAGTTAATTCGCCACTTACGTGCACCAACGCCTTCGGATGGAGACAACAGGGTGATTTGCTCTTCGCTGCTCGGCTTCGGTCAGGGGAACGCCGTCCAGGTTGGAGGAGGCGAGGCTCTTTCCAACGGAGGTCCGACGACTGGCGGTGCGTGGAGATCCCAGACTATTGGCCGTCGGTCGGGCGCGAACGGATCAACACTCGGGTCCGACGGGGGATTTTCAGTTCGTAATAGGGGTCCACTGTTACGGGATAGGAATTGGCTGATCTCCCAATTCCCGAGTTCTCACCCTGAAGGAACCACGATACAATCGTTCCTTCAGGTCACTTTCACTTCACTTCGATGTCCCGGTTCACTTCGCTTCGATGTTCCGGTTCACTTCGATGTCCCGGTTCACTTCGATGTCCCGGTTCACTTGGATGTCCCGGTTCACTTCGCTTCGATGTTCCGGGTCACTTCGATGTCCCGGTTCACTTGGATGTCCCGGTTCACTTGGATGTCCCGGTTCACTTCGCTTCGATGTTCCGGTTCACTTCGATGTCCCGGTTCACTTCGATGTCCCGGTTCACTTTACTTCGATGTCCCGGTTCACTTTACTTCGATGTCCCGGTTCACTTCACTCCGTTGCGCGAACAGAGATTTCAACTTTCCTTCCCTTGAGTTCGGATACGACTGGGGATTGCTCGTTCTCTCAGTCCGCTCGTCAAGTCGCCTTTCCCTTCTACTCCTCCCTGGGTGTCTTGCGCCGCCCATCGCCTACCCAATCCAGTGAGGCCACGCCTTCCGCCCAGCTGGGGTTAGGCGTTTGGAGGGGAGAGGGGTCGTTCCGTCCCCCCGCCGCCGAAGTTTCTTGACGGGGCGCTTGAAATCTGCCGCCCCGTTACACCCCTCCGATCTTCGGAGGCCGAGGTCTACCTCGGCAATTTTCCTTCCGGTGGGGGTGACTGGTGCGATGGGCATTGCGTCAGGTCGTTTGGCTGCTATCCACGCTTGCTCGTACCGCCAGCGTCTGCAAGCGGCACAGGTTGGTGGGCGGTCCTTCTCGTGTTCGGCGATGGAGCAGGGCTTCGGGTAGGCGGGATCCGTGGGTCGTAGGTTCCGGCACTTTCTCACCAGCCGATTCCACATCACCTTGCAGCCACCGCAGCGGTAGGTTGTCGGCGGGTGTTGTCGTTTCGTGCAGATGCAGCACAGGACGCTCCCATTCGTCGAAGGTACGCTGGCGCGGATGTTCCAAGGTGGTATAATGGGCGAGATGTGTCTTCCACTGGTCTTATCTTCTACTTCCCTACTATGCTGTGAAACATACAAACCGGCCCTTCCTTTAGTCTACTCTCACACTCCAACTCACACATTTCACACCCTAGATTTTGCTGCCATTACAAGGGAAAAACAAAGGAAAAGAGGGGGGGGGGCAAGGGAGTCCTGTCCCGACTCATGAGGTACGGTCATTAGTAAAACAAGGTAAGTACTGGTGTTGTGCATTTTATTCTACAGGTAAGACATTCCCTATTCTATTTCACAAATTACGAGTATACCACAAAACTTGAAAATTTTTTTTTTTTTTTTTTTTTTTTTTTTTTTTTTTTTTTTTTTTTTTTTTTTTTCAATCGCTTCATCCCGTTCTAGGTGTTGACATCTTCCCCGCGTGGAGCTGCGCGTAGTCGATCGTTTTGCGCCTTGGTCTTAGCCCGTATGGACTGGACGCCGTCCTAATCGGAATCGGGATTCGGCTGGAGGATCTTCCAGGGCCCTGGGCTCCAGGTTCAGGATTTTCTTCGGTCCGTACTGGTTCCGGCCACTCAAGGGGTCCAACAACCACGTCCCTCCGCTATCTTCGCTAGGTGGAGGGGCAGGGCTCTCGGGTGGGCGCGGTTCCTCCGCTACGTCGGGGGTGACGGCGTCGTCTGGCACGCTGTTGATAAACGCTGGCTTGAGCCTGCTGAGGTGGTAACGCGTGGTCTTCCCCAGGACATCCTGGACCTCGTAATTGACATCGGGTTTCTGGATTGGTGGTGTCAAATTTGGGGGAGTGTTCCTCTCCTGGCACTCCTGGCATTTCTGGACGAACTCTCGGACGTCACGTACCATCTTCTTCCAGTACCCGTACCGCCTTGCGACACGGGTGGTTGTTTCTATGCCAGGGTGCCCGGCCCACTGATGTTGATGACAATTGATCAGGAACCAGCGCCGCATGGTGGATGGAATCAGGGGCACCGTGATCCGCTGGCCATCCACATCGACCTCCTTCCTCCAGACTTCTTCCTCCTTCTTTAGTCGATGCTTCTCTGGGTCAGCAGTCAGGGTGGAGATCCAGGGGTCCAAGGATTGGGCTGCCATCAGAAGTTCCTTTGGCCAACTTAATATGATGGCGCCAACAGGAACACGGCTCAGGCCGTCTTTGACCAACTGGTAGTCGGGTCCTGCCAGATGAGTCAGATGCTGATGCACCTGGTGCTTCAATTCAGAGGTTGAAGGGGGATTGTCCCGGATCTCAATTGGGAACTCTGCTACATCGGACATCGGAGGGTGTACCACCGGCTGCTTTCTAGGTAGTGTTGGTTCGGTGGTCAGTCGGCCTTGGTGGTTGTTGTCGACGCTAGGTTCAGAGGCTTTGGCAGATGTTGAAGCGACTGTTGGCCCGCCCTGGTAGTTGTTGTCGGTGTCGGGTTTCGTGGCTTGAGCGGTTTTCTGGGCTTTTCGCGCCATCCCGTCGCCCTTCAGTTGACGGATGTGCCTGTGGAGGTCCGGGTCAGTGGCGACCACGCCGATGGAGATCATCTTCCCAGTGGTGGGTTCTTTCATCTCCACTACGCCGATATCCGGGCGTATGCCAAGGGGTAATTTCCTCAGGAGGTCCAGTCCGATCAGATCCAAGCCGGAGTCAGGTCGTTGGAAGACATAGAATGGGTGTGTAATTGTAACCAGACCAATGGTGGTACGTACCTCCTGGATCCCCAGCACGGGCAGTGGTTGTCCGTCGGCACCCCACAGCTCCAACGTTGTTGAGCGGATGTCAATGCCAGGCACAGGTCTTGATAGGACAGACACTGCAGCACCAGTATCCACGACCATTCGCCGGGATTCCTTCCCCAAGCCGGCGGTGATCAGTATCATGGGCCTCATGACACAATTCACAGCGGTCTGGTAGGCCACCAGCTCGTCTCCGTGGACTTCAATGGTTGGTTCGTCCTCGTTATTTGTCGTGAGATTGGCTTGGGTTTCCTGGGTCGTACTGATGTTTCTGACCTGGTGCATTCGCGGATTCGAGATGGGCAGGGTCTTCTTCTTCTTCAGGCAATCAGCCTCCAGATGGTCACGGGATCCACAGAAATTGCAGAACAAGGCCGCGTAGAGTCCGTGGGGGCAACTCACTGGAAAGTGGGACATATCACCACAGTACATACAGGGCAGCACTGGGACGGTCGGTGGTAACTTCGTCGGCACCGGTATCAACTGGTGATCGCCGAACGTGGCCGGTTTGTTTGGGTAACGGAGCGGGCTTCTGGGTTTTTGCAGGCAGTTTGCTGCAAAATGCCCTGGTTCTCCGCAAGAGTAGCATTTCTTGGGCTCCGAAGGTCTTGATCCGCTGACAGCGGCTATGTCCCATCGAGCATCGTAGTCCTGCTTCGCTCTCATTACGTCCTCCCATCCCTCAGCCCGCTCCACTGCATCCTCCAAGGTGTCCGGAGGGTTACCCTGCAAGTAGAGATGGAGTTCTTTCGGTTGCCCGCGGACAAAAGCGCTGAGTGCCTTTCGTCTTGTCCACTCCCGACGTTGGGCCTCGTTCAGGTTGGGTTCAGTTCGGACAGCCGATCGTGCCGTGGCCAGAAGTCGTTCTGCGAAACCGTCGGATGGACTCGTCGGGGTCTCTCTGGGCTGTCCAGAGTCGTATGGTCGCCTTCTCGGGACTTTCCTCGCCATACCATGCCAGTATGGCCTTCTTCACGGTCGTGTATGGGGTTTCGCCAAGACCATCCTGGAGGAATCGCTTGGCTCCACCTTTTAGGCGGGTGCGAAGGAATCGCAGTCTCTTGTGTTCGTCAAGCTCTTGGGTTGCTTGCTCCACTTCCTGGAAGAACACGGATGCCGTGATAGCATCCGGCTCATCAGGGTTCCATGGGTCGACTTCCATAAACAACGACCGCGGAATGCCGGAGGCCGCAGGCTCGCGGAAGAAGGCGCCCAGTTTGTTCATCGCTTCCGTCACGGCGTTCATCATGGCTTCGCCCTCGACTGATGGGCTGCTGTTTCGTTGCATGGTCGCGAACTCACTTGTTGCACAAAAGAACTAAATAAAAAGAATTACAGAACTGATAGATCACTTTCTTGCGCACCAAGGACCGATAATTTCCCCACGAATCGAGAAAGGACTTCCCAGTTGGTAAGAGCTATGACGGGTCTGGAATCGGGATGTCAATTGGAGCTGAAGGCTCGTCGGAACAGTCCCGGAACAGAGGGCCTCGGGACAAGTGTCGGAACAGTCCCGGCACAGACCCGGGACAGTCTCGGAACAGAGGGCCTCGGAACAGTCCCGGCACAGACCCGGGACAGTCTCGGAACAGATGGCCTCGGAACAGTCCCGGCACAGACCCGGGACAGTCTCGGAACAGATGGCCTCGGAACAGTCCCGGCACAGACCCGGGACAGTCTCGGAACAGAGGGCCTCGGAACAGTCCCGGCACAGACCCGGGACAGTCTCGGAACAGAGGGCCTCGGAACAGTCCCGGCACAGACCCGGGACAGTCTCGGAACAGAGGGCCTCGGAACAGTCCCGGCACAGACCCGGGACAGTCTCGGAACAGGGGCTACAGCGAGAGTGATGCTACTAGATAAATGAGCCAGTATTTAAATTTTGATTTATGGAAAGAAAGAAAAATGATACGGATTTGAAGTTAATTGACTCCTCACTCGCTTCCTCACACTCGGGCCGATTTGTTTGTTTCTTACAATTTTAAATTTCAGAATCTATAACTAGCACAATTTAAATTTCGAGATTATAAAACGCGACCCAATTCCTTCAGAGCTTTTTCTCACCAATATTCGCCTGGTCAAGATCACTTGTTGTGGATACGACAGAAATCGAGATTTCTGAAATATCCCACCGCTTGCCACCAAAAGATGTAACCCGCCGTTTCGTATAACGGGCTAGGGATCCAGAAATAGACCTAGGCGAATAAATTAGTGGGAGACTAAAGACTTTCACTTACCGTTCGGAATGTCGGAGACGGTCGGTCATAGACTCCAAGTACACCTGAATTGACTAAGCTCTGAGGAATGGGGTTTCGTAAGTGAAAGGCAAGAGTTCAATATTGGTTTGTAATAACGCAATTGTTCGAAATAAGAAATATGGAATGTCTCGGCCGAGAAGGATACTGACTATGACTTAATCTAATTAGTGAGTAGGTAGAATGTGAAGGGCTGAAGGCCAATGAATTTACGAGGTAGCTGAAGGCTCAGGAGTGTTTGATTTAGAATAACGGAAAAATACAGTTGTTTTACTAATGTCCTCCCCTAACTCCCTTTACTTTTCCTACGACAGACAAGATACTAAACACTACGGTTACAACATACGATTCTCTGATCAGCTTTCTAATGACTACGCGTCAGGGTTTGGGCCAGATTTAGAGAGTCGACTTTCGCGTTGCGAGGGTACGAGATAGAGTTAATTCGCCACTTACGTGCACCAACGCCTTCGGATGGAGACAACAGGGTGATTTGCTCTTCGCTGCTCGGCTTCGGTCAGGGGAACGCCGTCCAGGTTCGGAGGAGGCGAGGCTCTTTCCAACGGAGATCCGACGACTGGCGGTGCGTGGAGATCCCAGACTATTGGCCGTCGGTCGGGCGCGAACGGATCAACACTCGGGTCCGACGGGGGATTTTCAGTTCGTAATAGGGGTCCACTGTTACGGGATAGGAATTGGCTGATCTCCCAATTCCCGAGTTCTCACCCTGAAGGAACCACGATACAATCGTTCCTTCAGGTCACTTTCACTTCACTTCGATGTCCCGGTTCACTTCGCTTCGATGTTCCGGTTCACTTCGATGTCCCGGTTCACTTCGATGTCCCGGTTCACTTGGATGTCCCGGTTCACTTCGCTTCGATGTTCCGGTTCACTTCGATGTCCCGGTTCACTTGGATGTCCCGGTTCACTTGGATGTCCCGGTTCACTTCGCTTCGATGTTCCGGTTCACTTCGATGTCCCGGTTCACTTCGATGTCCCGGTTCACTTTACTTCGATGTCCCGGTTCACTTTACTTCGATGTCCCGGTTCACTTCACTCCGTTGCGCGAACAGAGATTTCAACTTTCCTTCCCTTGAGTTCGGATACGACTGGGGATTGCTCGTTCTCTCAGTCCGCTCGTCAAGTCGCCTTTCCCTTCTACTCCTCCCTGGGTGTCTTGCGCCGCCCATCGCCTACCCAATCCAGTGAGGCCACGCCTTCCGCCCAGCTGGGGTTAGGCGTTTGGAGGGGAGAGGGGTCGTTCCGTCCCCCCGCCGCCGAAGTTTCTTGACGGGGCGCTTGAAATCTGCCGCCCCGTTACATATTTATGAACAGGCCACCGGATCCGGTGGCTAATAATCAAAAATAATATCTTCATTGCTTGTTTATCATTAATGTTCCAAAACATAATAACTAGAACTTTCAGCTGACGTTACCATGTGCGCTTGTCTTGTTTCTTCAATGTAATGCGTGGTTATAACCACGGTCTTCTTTTCGTTTTCTGTCAGGTTCATGAGATAATCCCAAATACTGGAGAAATACAAATTTCGTCATTAGTTTACATTATAGTCAGATCAAAAAATTATCAGTATAATCACGCCACATCACCGAATCACCAGACGGTTCAACCATTTTTGTATATAATAGCGCCATAGCTGGTGGTTGCATTGATAAAACAGTTCCTCCATTACCTTTTTCTAAGAACAGGATCAACACCAACAGTAGGTTCATCCAGTACCACAAGAGGAGGGTTATGAATTAGAGCTGCAGCTAGCGATAGCCTCCTTTTCTGGCCTCCACTGAAACAGATTGTGAGCGAGAAATCTTTGCACGTTAACAATCAATGGGTTACAGTGAGTGAATAAATGTCGGTTTGTCTGTATGTGGCGACAATCGTGCGAACCAGATGAAGTGGATTTCACGTGTAGCAATCACGTAGAGATACTTTTGCCGAGATAGGCTTTCTCACTCTACTTTTCCCATTTACGAATTACATACAGATGTAGGAAATGTGTATTGTGAAATATTTGGACGGTGAAGAAGGTACTCACCCCCAAAACACAAGTAGTAGAGTAGGTGGGTAACCTGTCTTTTTGACCTGCGACCAACCCTTCTGAGTTGCTTAGGATTGAATAACGCAAAGTCAACACCGCGGGAAGGATATCTTTATAATAAGGTTATGCAACATTTGGAGAAGCTCGTTCGAAACTACCATTACCTGAGAGACGCGTTTTCTCTGTCCGCGTTGGGTAGTTCAAGGAACTCTATGAGATGAGTAGACCGTTTTTTGATTTCGTCCTCACTCATACCGTAAATGTAGCCGAAGTAAAAAAGCGTCTCTGTTATCGTCATGCGGTCGTAAAGCGATAGTTGCTGAAAGTCAAACGAAAAGACGTGTCACCATTACGAACATGGATTTTGACGAAATATTTGACATTTTTTACCTCATCGATTCTCCCCTTCTTCATTGCACACTTTGTGCTCTTACCCTTGTAAAGTTTTTTTTTTTTTCCCCTAATAAGATCAGTGAATCCCCAATGAAGCGGTCCAAAGCATTGATTAATCGTTTAGGTTTTTCGATTACAATATTTCGCATCCAAGGCCGCTGAGATCTCGTCTGACATTCAATTTTCATTGTTAACAGGATACGATCTTTTTCCCATCCGTCTCGGTACAACTGTGGGCAGGGCATACACACCTGTGGCATGAATCCAAGGTCTCGCTTTCTCTCCATCAGCGTTGTTATTTCTCCACCCTCCAATCCAACGAGGCCCACGATTGCGTTCAGCAGCGTCGACTTGCCGCACCCACTCGGTCCCAGTAAACCGTATCTGGAGCACAAAATGATTTTTAGAATTTGTATTTTAGAATATGGAAAACAAATGCCAGCTCAGAGCCGTACGAGCTGAAGCCAGTTATTTGATCTCAAAACTCGTGAGGAATAAGAGTAGAGAAGAGTAGAGAATAAGAGAGCGAAATGATTACTCGAAATTCCTTTCTGTTTTAACGAGCATAATATTGAGTAGAAACGATTTAACATCTTAGAAGTGTATCGAATTCTAATTCAGAAGTGACTATAAGCATCTGCACATTCTCTTTGTTCTTGAAATCTCAGCTGAAGGTCGTTCTGATCCACATTCACAGTCTGGTGCGTGAGATGATCGAAGTTAGGCAAATGTCAAGCATGGCTGGCTCTGATAAGGCACAAAAGAATGCTCTGTAATGCTTAGTCCGGGAAACGGATGATGAATATCCCTTTATTCTATTGTCTATATAATTAACTCATTTTGTAGGGATGGACAACTTGGACTATATCGTACAACACGGGTCGTAAAAGAGGTGGATGATCCCGTGGAGGAATACTCCCGAGGGAGCTGTACGTGTTCTGCGTTTTGCATGTTTTGTTAGAGGATGCGGCTCAAATCAAAGACAAGCACAAAAAAAAAAAAAATGCTCCGTGAAAAAACAAAAACACTATCATCTGACATCCGCAAGTGCTCTTTCCCATTTGAACGACACGTGATAAATCTCTCTAAATGAATAAACGAGCTTTTAGGGACACGAATTCAACAAAACGCCAACTAATTCGTTAGTTCAGTCGAAGTCTCACACGGAATAAACTTCCATTTATGGGAAGCTGGTTGGGTGAATCATTAGTTCCGGACCTCACCTCCCGTGGTACACTTACGTGGGGAATTCCGAAATTGTAAATCCTACTGAATCGTAATTGAGTATTTGTTTTTGGAAAGTCCTTTCTCGATCCCAAGGATGTACGAAACATTTTTCCTTTTTCTACCGTTCTGAGATTTCCTTGTCCTTTGTGAGCTTCATGAAGTTTCCTGTTTGCAATTCTAAAGAATCATTATGGAGATCCCCAGTCGTTCAGCTGAATGGGTCCCTAAACCCGCGTTTACTTTTTAACTCTTATAACAACAATACCTGATAATGAACTAGATTAGTAAGCAATGACTAGTCGTCGGACATGATTTTTTATACAGAGCGATTACTACTCACATGGTTCCTCTAGAGACGTTCATGTTGAGCCCTCTCAAAATGTATTTTCTTCCATCATAGGTTTTGTACGCCCCCTTCACACAAATGGCTTCACCTTCGTTGCCTGGCGTGGACATCCTGAAAGAAGAAAACAGATAAAATGAAATTAATTTGATATTAGAAAGTCAAGTAAAATTATAACAGGCGAGAAATCCAAATGGTGTCCTTCTCATTGGTATTTTCAATCTCATAGTGACCCCATTTTTGCGGGTCAGGACTTTTCCCATGGGTTTTAAACGAACTTGACTCCCGCAAATTTGTTGACTTGAACAAAACTCTTTGTCCTTCATTGCTCGTCATAACATATCTCGCACGAAATGACATTCTACTTCTAACAAAATTTGTTTCAATATTTAATTTGAGTCTTCACACCCCTCAGAGCTTCTTCAAGACACCGGATGGACAGTACCGGTAGAACTGAGCCAATTCATCGTCTTGTAGTGGGAGAACAATGCCCTCGCGCCCTGAAGTTCTTATGCTAACCAGTGAAGAATGGCTACAGAACCGCTCACATTTTGCATGGGTTTCCCTTTTCCTTTTACCTTCGGGAATTTTATTCGTCGTGTTAGTCTTTTCCTTCTACAATGTAACCCTATATTGTGCGACTATATATCTTCGTCCGCGCAATACCTTTGAGTTGGTAGATAACGAAAGAAATAAAAGAACTACGATCGCGAATTTCACAACATGACCAAGCAAATAAATTAGAAAACCCTTTGACGTCAGCAATACGAAACTACGTCATATAGGTTTCCAGCGAGTCCTTCCAAACAACCTCTCTCCCGGGTTCATGGTGGAGCAAGTTTTTTGCTAACACCTTCGCATATTTTTGCTCGGAGGTTTTCTTTATTCTTGTCGTTTGACCGGTTTCGCCGGAGTTTTTTGCACCGACCCTTTTTTCTATGAATTCTAGCAGTAAAAAATTGATAGATTCTTAGTAAAATATTCGGGGTAAAACTAGCCTGCTGCCTAAAACTCCTATTTCGAATCTTATTGAATCCGAAAAACGTGTGTTGAATTTGGTAATTGACAAAGAGTAAAACTGACGTTGAGATTGATATTTTTTAAGAATTTGTTGATTTTTGGTGTAACCATTCAGCTGACTGGTGTTGAAAACAGTGGTTTTCTTAAAGATAATTTTTTTTCGTAATGGCCAGCTCAATTATTTCTTTCCTCCTTCCATATTTCAAGTGCTAAACCACAATTTTTCCACATTAGAACGTGAATCCTTATGAATGTTGCCACGAGGCTCAAGAGTATTCGCAACATTATTTTAACCGTCAACGTGTTTCTATATATTGAATTAAATATTTTCCAGTTCGAAAAAATGCAAGCTATTCCGAAGAGAATATAAAAATAATTATAAATTAAATGATGAAACACAATTTTGCAATGAGGGACTTGAATAGATACCTTGCCTTGCAAGTAGATGTATGATTCCTGCTTATTGTGAAAATTAATTCTGAAAATGAAAATTTGTTTAGGAAATTGAAAATAAAAGAGCGAGTGACTCATTTAATTATGTGACGGATGGCTCTGAGCCACTAGATAAATGGTACTTTCCCATATTCTTTGTTCTGCTCACTTGAATTGATTTATTAGACCTTCAAGGTTACATCCCCTAATTGTTTACTGTACACATTACTTACAAGAATACAAAAAAATAGATATATACTAAGATTGTTTGTTATACAGAAATTTACTATTTTTGGAAACGGTTTCATTTGCTTGAAAAATAATTCATATGGTTTGGAAAAGGTTTTATCCCACTTGGGAACGGGAACATTAATTTAATCACATTACCTTTTTTTTCATTCATGATCGGAGGTTCTCTTATAAGTTGGTTCATTTTTTACAACCATCACATTCGAGTATGGATTTGAGCTTGTTCCACGATTAAGGGATTTTTATGAGCACTCATGAGCACTTATGAGATTTATGAGCACTTTACGCGAATAAGCTCCTATGAAGATTTCGTTCTGAAACTCCTAATGCGAAACTTTTCTCTCCCTATCCCGTCTACCAGCCGTAACACAATCACCATTTAGGTCTACGTAGAAGGTCAGGACCAAGTAACCAGCTACCCGAGGCCTAAAAAACCCCGACAAAAAGTGAATCCTCTGCCACAGCAACTGCGGAACAGGCGATTTTAAAATTTTTTGCTCGTCGTAAAACGAAGGATACCGACTCCTTCCTACCAGAGTAACGGTTTCTAATTCCCCCGTATAATTTCCTCCTTTTCATCGCAAATTAATTTCGCTTGATTCCTTGTTCTTTGTTCTAGAATTCTAACGTCAATTTTATCATCCACCAATTCATAACGCGTTCGCTCTACCTCTTGAACCATCACTTTGTTTACTTACAATGGGAGCGCAGAAAAAAAACCTATAGTAACTGCGGCGAGAGGTCAGTGCTTACAAGAACCTAATGGATTCAGCTTTAAACCAAAAGCCATTTGCTCTGAGGTAACGTGGGAAACATCGTAAACCATTACGAGCAACTGAGTAGGTACATTTGTTCTACAATTCTTCTTCAAGGTCATATCACTCACTAACTCTACTTCACGTTTCGGACGCTTGACGATTTTTGTTACGCTAATGGGATTAAATTAGAGAAATGTTGTGTTGAAAAGGCATGGCACCTATCTCATTTTGCACGACATTACAGCGACAAACATAATACAAAAATTAACGTATTTTCGCTTGTTTTCTCATCTTGATCACCACTACTGAAAGCACACCGAAAACCAGTATAATTTACGGCAGATTACCGAAAATTGATCATATCTATTCTAGTTGCCAATGAGGTTTGAATTTACCATTGTAATGGCATCATCGATTCCAAAATAACCCATTTTCTCCGAAGATGTCAAATGTTGTACGTTAAAGAAAATGCCCCAACGGTAGGTTGAGAGTTAATAACAGCAGAAATTATTCTCTCTTCCTATTGGTGAAAATTAAATCGTTTTTAGCCTTTTAAGCGTGTCTTTCTAGGTCTTATAGAGGATGAATTTTGCACACAGACTCAGTAAACCTCTCAACAATATCTGCGCGCAAGGTTATTCTGCGGCAGCGTGAATTCACAAGACATAACTCTCTTTGACATTGATAGAAAAAAAAAAAAAAACTGAGACACGTTTTTAGGAGATTGAATAACTGAAGCATGTTTTGAATTCTTTAAGACAGAGAAAAATGCTATGCATACTCAATGACTTGTCAGAAAGGCAAATAAATCCCCAAAGATCAAGGCTCGTTTATCCGTTTGTGTTGGATCAGCGAGTTTTGTGAGTATTATGTTTTAGACTTGTAATCGAGGAGGGAATTCTGAAAACTAGACTTTCAAGGAATTTTTCTAATATTTAATCTCCACAGTGGTAAGAAAATATTCGGCATTAAGTGATATTCGAGAACGCTTAACTTGACAAAACAACATCTTACATTGTACATTATATTGATTTGATGAAAATTCTTATGTGGAGTTTTCATATTGATTAACTAAATAATAAAGACTTAAACGTTCAACTGGTATGGTGAATATCATTAGTATTTTTTACATTTTGGGGAATAAAGAATTTCATTCCTTCTTCCATCTTTAATTTGTGATCAATCTGCATGAGTCCACGTGGATGGAGCTCATGATAACTCGTGATAACTTTCCAGATCGCCATTAAATGTGGCAATGAGCAAACGAAAAATTCGACAGTTGTAGTTTGTCATTATGCATTCATGACCAATTATCAGTACTGCGGTGTCAAAACGATCTGAATGGATCGCTGCAATTCAATGTTCAAAAAAGGCTTGCTAGTCTGACAGTTGATTGATTGGTGGCTAACTTGTCCCTGTAGTTACCAAACGTCTGTGAGTCTTTTTCCATGTTGAAAAAAATGCCCAAGAAGCCTTAATTTATAACCAGTGACAAATATCTTCGTGAGGAAAACCTCGAACTTGCTTTCAAGTAATAACAAAGCGGGCTCTTCACTAATACTCGATTCAGAAATTTAGATGGAGAATTTACATTATGATGTGACTTAGGTGCAGGTCCGCTTCACAAAAAATTCCCATTCGAAAAAATTACACCGCACAATTTGTACTCGGATGCAGAGATCTGGCCCCATCGGTTGCCTCTGTACGCTTGAAATTCCTCAGCCAGGTTGGAAAAATGTGGGAGTGATCAAAGAGTTTTCACGAGAGTGGGCTAATCAAGTGGATTCCCAGGACAACCAGGCCCTGAAAGACGCTCGCCAATTGCCGATGGCAAACCAGCAATTTGCTCGAAGGACTGCAAATGTTGTGGATGTAGCGGTCTAACTTGGTCGGTGCTTGAGTTGCCGACTTGTCGTGGAACCTGCACGAGATTGAGGGCTAAGTGATTAACGGAGCCCTAATTTTTTATCCTCACTCGATAGTTCATTACGGTTTCATCACGCCAAACTTAACGTGGAATTATGTATTTTCCTCGTTTATTCTCGGTATGCTGAAGGATATGAGCAATTTCGCTATCAAAGTTCCCATGATCGCCCATCTCATTGGTATGTCACATGAGACACGAACGTCTTGCGTGTCCTGAAACTATTTCCTCGTTTTGGTTGTTATTCCTTGAATTTCTTGTGGAACTTCACTGATTTCGCACGATCGAAAGCAACCAAGTTCAATGCTGAAAATACATGAGTAGGGAACCTCCTGACTCGTCTATGGCCGTAAGAATGATTTAAAATTAAGTAGGTTGAATTCAAGTCAGTCCAACTTGTGCCCATCGGGTGAATGATATGTTTTCACAAGTCCAAAGTATCTCTCCATAATGATCGATTATAGGAGTCTCAATTTCTATAATCAGACACGACTGTGGCCTCTTATTAATTCAATACTTGATAGGTTTCTCGAGCTGTTCCAGCCCTAATGATCGTGGTCGTTAAGATTAATAAATTGTTGTTTATTCAGTTTCAAGATTTAATGAAAACGTCGGCGTCCAGCCTTCTTCTGAGTATGGAAAACAAGGAAAAAAATATCAGAGTAAGATTTTTTTTTTTTTTTAATTCCATCAGTACCTAGGTTTTTTTTTTTCCATACCTGCTCTAGATTTTGGAAGTTGAATCATTTCTAGAAACGCAAACTCTTCCACAAACGGTCTATTGTATGGGGAAAACAGTGAGCGTGGAGCGTGCGGGACTCATTCCAGTAGGTAGGTAGGTACCCATTTTTATCCATACCCACCTCCGGTGAGCGCCCATCGGTCCGGAACCTTCCCTCAATGGATTAATTTCGGTGTTTTGATACGTACATCATGGAAAATGAACTGTCGAATTTGGTGGCCAATCGGAGAGTTTGACTTCCTGCATGAAAACATAAAATAAAATTCAAGGAATAATGAACCAAAACTTCAATCTCCAGTTCAGATGTTTTAGTGGCGCATATTGCATAATTACTTGAAACAGAGGATAATAAAATGGATATAAATTAATTTTGTTCTTTATGATTTCTGGCAAGTGTATTGGGTGTAATTTATACCTAATTTTGGATGCTGAATCGTTTGAGATTGGGTTCTGGACAGATTTCTGAAAAGAGAGGTTGGGTATGGTTGAAAGCAGTTTTTTTTAATGGGATATTTTACCATTAATATTATGTATGTTTGCCAATCGGGTTACAAATAATATCAACGTTCCAGCTCTTATTTATATTGCCATAATTTCTCTGATAATGAATAGTGGCTGAAGGGGGACTTGTTTGTGGCAAGTTCCCCCAGCTAGAGTCTTTCCCGCGGCGAATCGCCCATTTGGTCACCTGGCTATAGTGGGGGAAGAAAGATACCGACGTACGAGAAGAAAGTGATCCGGTGGTCGGAATTATAAGAACCGGGAGGTGGGAAATTGTGTAACTCAAACCTGAAATTCACGAACCCACGCCACTAACTGCGCCGCTGGCTTATTTGCCAAAATCGTACGTTCAATATAATTCCCAGGTTTCTCTTATTGGAAAAACTATTGTCGTTTCTTTGAAGAGTTTCTTTATATTGTACGTCAAATGACCAATTCCTACTGAAACATCAAAATCCGATCAGCATTTTGGGAGCAATCACTTACAGGGAGAATGACTACATAGCTTTACACTTTTCTAAAAAAAACGAACATACTTTGTATTCCAGTGTGTTATATATTAGCAAATTTTTGACCAACACTTTAATGAAGCAAAAGAAACAGTAAATGTATACATGATGTAAACGATTCATAGGTGTTATTAGTTCGTTTTGAGGAATGCTATTATTTCCGATTTCGGTTACTGCAGAGAATTCGCTCATCTTCCCTTCACAATCTACGCTCGTTATTGACTGTTAAGAAGTGATGGCAAGGTAACTAGTACTACAAAAACAACATCGCACTTAACTTAACATCAACGGGTGTTATTCACTTCACGAATTTCTACTGCGAGGAAATCCGGATTACTTATTCCGGCAGAACACCTTCAGGAGACATCATTATTTTCGAAGCAAATACGACTCAATCTATAAATTTGATGAAACTGCTCATAATAAAAACGCCAAAATGCGTACGTGTGAGGTATTCAGAGTAAGTATCGAACCTACCTGTAAGAACAAAAATCCTGGTCCCCAAAAATTTCTAAAACCCATTTTCACCATTAACCTGCATCCTTTTAAGCAATCGGACTGAAAAAATGTTACGTTCAACGCAAGAAATTAGTCACTAAAGAAAGCTTCAGATTCTTAAATAAAAAAAAAAAAATGCCTCCTACCTAAAACGACGTTGACGGCAATCGGAAATTTTGGTTTTGAAATTTAGATAATCTTGAATACAAACTTCAAATATTTTAAGCTCAAATATGAAAGCTACTCCATCGGGAGTTGCCTCAACAACAATTTTCTTTTTTGAAACTTGTATGAATGATCACACAGTTGAAAACCCACGAGAAGTTGAAAATCGATTTCATTCATTTACTGCGGAAGAAAAATCGAAACCTTCGTCCGCAGGTCCCCAGAACCCGGATAGAATGCAAGGTACTAATTAGAATGACAATAACAAGGACAGCGAGAAAACTAAGCAATTCCCGTGCGATGTGGCCGTCTTCAACCTTCGCGAAAGTCAATCGTTAATGTATTGAAATTGCCTAGTGTCCACATGGGCTCATGATCGATTTCACTCTGAGCATAACCAGAGATTCGCCAGCGAAGTTCACCAAGAATAATTGCATCGATTCACATTCACTGCTGAAACTACATAGATTTTTGGCTCACGCTAAGAATGAAAATCAGATATTTTCTAACCTCAATTCCACATTTTCAATGCCAGCAAAAACTTCTCTAAGAATAACTGACGATATGATATTGATGAGGCACTGTTATTTCGATACTGTGTGAAACGAGGAATAATGAAATTTTTGGAATACCAACACTTTCTTCTTCAAAGGCTTGAAGAATAGGTAGTAGCGCCTCCATTCATAAGCATTTTTGTAATGTCGATAATGGAAATGAGCTTGTGAGAACTTGATCCCAGGTTTGATAAAGTTATTTCTATAGAGATCTGTGTTGGTCTGTACAAAGGAGTTTTTCTTGAGGAAACGGGTGTTGAGCATCCAATTTATTGACATGTTCTAATTAAACATCACCTTGCTTTCGAATTGCCTTCAGTGACCATTTTCCAAGTAACCCCTTTTGGTTTGTTATTCTTTGACCTATGTTTTAATGCAGAAAGTCAATGTCTCCGATTCGGCCCAAATTTTATTTCTGGGCGTTTCATAATGTTTAGATCAAAATAAGCCGTCAAAAAAATGTCCGTCCGCCTCCATACCAAGTTTGGAAGTAGAAAATTTTCTAAAAATATGAAATTTTGGTCAGGGACCTGTTTCTGACTTTAGTTGGTTCTCGTAACGTTTCAGCCCTATCGGGGGGAAGGGGGGTTAAAAATGGGTTTTGAATGGGCTTGAAGGGTATCATTTTTGATTAAATGGAGCTGAATCTAATGAAATGGGTCCTGGAACGAATAATGCCCACCGGAAGAAGTTATGGGTCAAGATGAGCTTTTCCCACTAAATTTTGGACACTGAATCGATTGGAATGCTTCTCTATGCTCCTGGTCCGAGGAATAACCAACCCCTGAGGAAGGATTCTCCGCATTTTTAGGAGTATTGATAGAGGATGTTTCTAATTTTTATCTCGTGGTTTGTCAGCTCTAATAAAAAGATTGAAAAATACTTTAAAAATCTGCTCTACGAGTTTAACAATCATGTTGCCTAAAATTTGGTTTATTCTCTTTTTAAAACGAGCTGGAGTCATCCCTAGCCTAGTCGTTGATTTAGTATCCAATAGGTGAAACCAATACTCCTCCAGATGAAGTCGGTGTCTCCTTGAACCTGAGTCTACTCGATAAGACGAAGAGAGGAAACACGGTAGCCTGGATCCACATCTTTCCCCTCTAATGAGAACTTCGCACTTGTTAGCCCTACGTATGGTCTTGGTTCGCCCCAAGCACCATCTGGTGGACAGCGATTAGCGTCGAATTCGTCAGTAAGTGCACATGTCCTATCATTATCACAATGGACGCCCTACCTGCGTCGATGACTCATCAAGGACTTGAAACGGGATCACCTGCCTGATTTGCTACCCTGCAGGCAGGTCAGCTAAAAGATGGGATGTGTTCTCGTCGAGGAGTTACTCAAGCGATTAGGTGATCGAATGTCGCGTCCCTGGTGCTCTACTTTCGCTCCAGCTCACATTGGTCCGCACGATTTTTTTTTTTTTTTTTCGCGCTCTTATTCGCGATCTACGAGAGAACTTCGGTTGCACTTGCAAATTATAAGGCGTCGTGGAAATGGATATGCCATTTCATTCATCTTCCTGAGTTTGAGCAGTTTCACGTCATCAGACAACCTTTCTCCAATAATATATAATATCTTCTGGTCTCGGGTAAAATTGTTATTATTTGTATTATTGTATTATATTTTAATGAAAAATATTATTGAAATTGCGGACGCAAAACAATAAAGGTAAATTAAATTTCATCCATTTCTTCCATCCCTTGATGTATTCATTTTTAAATCAGAACAAATCCTGTTGTCTGCAATTTGTTTGCTACAGGGTTTGATGACTGAGAAAAATAGCTCACGTTCCCGCCAGGAACTTCATAATCTGCAAGGTGATGCGCGTCATGACTTGCTTAATACCCTGGTATCATACATCGTGGTCATTTTGATCGCTAGGTAAGGTACGCGCTCCTCGAAGGAGTAGTTATTAAGATTGTAATGTTGTGTGAACTAGATGGACGTTTCGTGAGTCGCCAAGAACCTCCGGTACCCAGGGTTTTCTAGCAATTCTCACCGCACCTATATTGTCGAACTGCAGAATGATAAAAGCTCGATCAATTAATTCATTCAATAAATGCAGCGAAATAGTATTTCCGGAAAAACAAAAATAGACCGAAAACAATCGTATAAAAGTGCAGTTCTCCCAAGGTGAAACATTCTTCCCGATGAAAACACTGCATTATGAGATACGTCACATCGAATTACGTGTACGGTTTCTAATTCGCTGGACCCAAGAAGACCTTCATTTGAACACTAGCTCGTATTTTCCCTCATTTTTAGAACCATGTATTACTAAAATGTTCATTAATATTTCATAAATGTATATTATACACACAAAAATTGAAGAAGCACTCTGAACATAATATGAAGACTAACCAACCTGATTTGTGTTTTTTTTTTATCACGGAGCCGCAATCAATAGGTAATATCTCGATATGGATCATACATCAGATGCCCTTGATCGGTGATCGGTGACTAACCTTCCCGTTGTTAAAAACTGTAATATTGTTTACACAACAATTCGCGGATTAACTTTCACACTTCACCTTCTTCTTGAACATAGTGTTAATAATAATTATTTGTTGTAATTTTTTGCAAAACAGTTATCGCTCAATCGCAATTTTTCACCGGTGAGCGACTTGCGAATGTGTTTATGAAACATTCTTTTTTTTTGTTGGTTATTCCTAGAATGTTAGAAAGTTGAACGTTGGGGATTGTTTCAATATATTTATCCTAGCCCATAGAGCATATTGTTTGAGACGTACAGTATTTTAAGAAACCGATTAGGGGCAGGTGTTGAATTCTTCCCTACCGGCGGATCCAATAATGAGTAATCATTTTTGTATGATTCATGGATGTCATAAATCCCTGGGCAGGGTGAAAATTTAAATCTTAACTCAATAAATTGCATTTCGCAAGTGTTAGCTTGATTCTGTTGAATAATTAACAAACTCTTCTAATTAAATGTAAAACACTACAAACGTTGATACTGAATTCAGGAAAAAATAGGAGTTTGGAACATCAAATTTGCTTGTTGATATTGAAAATATTTATCGGGTCTATTGAGTGGAAAATACGTACCTTCTCTAACAGTGGTGGGTGACACGCTACCAGAGAACAAAATACCCTCTAATACCCGAAAGACACCTCAGTTGGCTTTTATACAGGTCACCGTGTCTGAAGCCGATATCATGGACAATAGAGTAGCAACGGGGAACCAATCAATGGGAAAGTAGGTCACAAACTTCTTTTACCCCAAAAGCGCGATGAAAATTCATAAAAAGTAAGGCGAAGAAAATTGTCAGTAGATCCGTTGCAATGACCGGCACGCGATTAGTTTTCAATGTCACATTTATTGGAAGCTGAGTGTTTTAATGCCTCTTCACTTGAAGGAGAAAGATTTTTACATCCTAAGATTTGAGATCTTGAATTATAAGAATAAAATTAAGTAAAAAAAAGTGGTTATGAGTCACGAAATTCATTATGCGCTATAGAAAAGGACTTGTCATGTCACGTTCTAACTATACCTTGAGGCCTCAAGCCAGGATCACGAGCAATCCTTGGATCGCTAGGACTGAGCATTTTCGAAAGATTCAAGGTCAGATTCTACTCCCAGATTTACAGAAAACGTGAAATGATTCGAGCAAAATCTCTTTCCCCTTGTGGATTCCCAACCATTAAACCCCTATTTGGCTAATATGTTTTGACAGTGGACATGAAGGGAAGAGCCCCACATAGCATCAGGCATTCGTTCGTTCGTTGCTCTCCAACTATTCAATTAATGAACCTGATTTGATTATTTCAAGGCTATAACAACTCTCGCTATATTATTATTCGGTCAGAATATGTACGTACTGATCATATCACTCATCCATTATAGTATAATGATGGATTGAGAGGAGTCAATGTTGAGAGTGCTCTAGAATCTACCAGATCCTAAAACTTCTAAACTTCTGCTTTAAGTAATAAACCTTGTTGGATTCCAAGGAAATCGTTTTCTTAGGTTATTGTGTTTTTATTATTAGGTATGTTTTTCAAGGTTTACATTTTCAATGACCGAAATTTCCGTTTGGCAATATAGGTATTTTTATGAAAAATTAGAGACAATCACCCCCAAGTTATTGTTGATCCTCAGAACTTTTCAGCTGAATGTGAGTCAGGTTATGACTGACAATGTGTTTTCGAGAATTCTGGGGACCAAGGCGCGTTGGTTCCACTCCGAAGTGCCTACACAAAGGAAGACATGCAAGCGTCGCTGAAGAACAGCTTTTTATATCGGCTTAACATTCAGATTTTAGGACATGAAACCATCAGACGTTATTTCAGCTTAGCTACTCCTAGTTTTCCCCATAAATGAAAACCTTCAAATCGGAGTTCATTTTCATATTAATTAAACCTTCAGGTCTCCTTTGGTTTCCTGGATAGTCCTAAAATAAGGGGGTAGTACTAATCAATCGGTATTTCAGTAGGCTTATCAACTGAGCTTTGGGGTCGGGGGGTCCCTTTGTCGTTCGGTCTCCGGCCTCCCAACTATTAAGCGAACTTCACAAGGAATTCAATTCAATTTTTGCCACCCAATTAACTTCCGGTTGAGGCAATGGCCGCTTCTATGAAAATCCGAATGAAAAGACTCACCTGGCGAGAAGTGGGTCGGAAGCCGTTAAATGGCACGATGATCTGGAGTACCTACACACAGATCTGAGGCTTAGGGACAGGAAAAGGTGTCACGAAGCGATCAAGGAAGGGCCCGATAGTGGACTGCTGGAAACCTCTTCCCCCAGGACGCGAGGCGCCGAGTGCCCCCTCCAGGACGGTCCTGGGCGGTCGAGCGTTGCGGGCTCGGCGATCGAGTTGGGAACCCTTTCGGTTCCTCAGGAGTATTTCTTTTTCTTTCGTAAGAACAAGGTCTTAGGTCACCCCATCTGAAGAGTACCGAGTAAAGGTTCGCACAGATGGAACAAACAGGCGAACAGCCAGAGAGCCCATTTGCCGTCTTATGCAATTTTACATGATAGATTTCCACAGAAGCTGAAGGTCAAACGGCAATATCCACACCAGAACAAAGGTTTTATCCATGGATTGTTCAACAAAATGATTGAAACTTTTGGCAGGAGATGAATCGATGATCGTATTGAGTACTTTCTCTTTCTTAGTAACTTGACCTGCTTTTACCTTTGAACTTGGAGCTACAAGTAGTCAGTGGTAGAAAACTAGATGACAGGTGACTTAACCAGGCTTGAGGGGCGAGGGGGGGGGGGGGACTTATCACTCAATTCGAGATTATTCAACTGAGCGCGAGCTGATTGGTTTAATTTTATCAGCACTATGTACTCTATTCTAACGTCCTGATTTCATCCGGTTTTCAAATGGAGACATTTCGTTATTAAAGGGCGAGCCAGCTGATCTGATTTTCAGCCCTTATCGTCACATGTCAATCATTTTAAGAGGCTTTCAGAGGCTGGCCAGCCTGATTTTTCTCAAGTTCATCAAAACTAATTCTATACTGAGACACTGAGACGCGGTTCTTTGTCTCTTGAAGTGGTATTGAGGACATGTGCTGGATGGAAACCTACAAGATCAAGATCATATCCTCTTGAAATTATGTTTGTGGAGCTTGCGACCTTTCACTCCTTTCTACGTATGTGAGGACCTGAGCTCGAAAAAACGTCTTTATTTTATTGTTGAGGGCGATGGAAAAAGTCCAACAACAGTTACGTGAATCCCGTCCTTTTAGCAATATAGTTTGACATTTAGAGAGCCAACTCACGATAATCATAATGACAACTAACAGAAAAATTTACAAATATTCTGTGAACCAAAGCGGTTTCACTCAATGATCTGAACTCGCTCACTGCTGAATCCAGAAGGCTCAACACAGTAATTGTTCATGTCTGGCTTCTCAAAATTACATTGGAGGCACAAAGAAAAATTCGCCCGTGTTTCGCCGAGGATTCTGTAAACTGATACTTTCCTCAAGGTCTAATGCGCACAAAATAAACCAGTTGAGGGGTTTGGAGAACCAGTTATGGGTCAGCTTTCATTAATTGCAATGATAATGGATGTGTACTAGGAATAACGTCACAGTGTGAGCAGGTACCCAGCATAGTAGGTACCAATCAATACAAAAATTTGCTCGTTATAACTTTAGCGCACCAAATGTCTCTCCGTTTGCTTTAGCCGCTGACTTTAGCATAATATAGGTTGCTATTCAATTGGAGAGCCTCCAAACGAGTTATTGTAATGTCCCGCTTGCTTAACCTCCGCCTTATTTCCTGATTGAACGTCTCTCTGAATTGGGATATTATCTTGGCAATAGCTATCGTTTACTCCAAGTTGCTGGCGAAGGAGAAGTTTGGGGTCACGCGCAACAAATAATTCATTGAGAGTTTTCAATTAGATGCCATTAAAAAATTAAAAGTATTAAATCAATTAAAAAAATGAATTTAAAAAAATAATAAATAAAAAAAAACATTCTTGGTGAGTTCTTGAGATCATTCTTGGGTAATGTTAGAGGCATTTTCCTAGCTGAATTATAATGGCCAGTAGGTAAATAATATGTGTTGGCTGGTTACACGATTAAAATCGGTGTGATTGTTTTTTTTATTGTTCTAGGGATAACCAACCTAATCATGTCCAACGGAATGGAGGGTATGCCGATCCCCACTCCGCTCTACATGGTCCTCAGAAGAGCACTGAATCGGTGGGAGGCTTTGCTGCGAATGGGACCTGACAGATTTCCACGAAATTACTACGACCAGCTTCTCTCTCTTGCAACCTCTCCGATTGGCCCCAAAGTTCGAAAGTGTACAACATTTCATGATGTCCAGATCAAAACATTCCACAACGGTTTGTTATTCCTAGGTACAGGAGTATGGAGAAAAAGTGTATGTAGGACTCGTTGTGTCCTACATTTAATGAAAAACGATACCCACACGAATAGGTATAAAAAAAATATCGAAAACCCACATACAAAATAGTTAGGTAGTATCACCTCAATCGATTCAGTGTCAAATATTTAGTGGAATATGACACCTCACGTAGTGGATTTTTGAGATGTTTGGCTACCAAGGAGTGAGGAGATTCATTTTCCACTCAATTGAACGGTGAATCGATGAGAATGAGTCTGGGACGCTCCACTGTATTCCCCATACCTACTCCTGCTCCAAGAAACCAACCATTGTGGGAGAATTTGCAGCGTTTTTTCATTATGCTGTGTCACTGCAGTGTAAACTGTGTTTACTCACAAGTATCAATGGCGATGATAGCGGTAAAAATCCAATTAGGGTACCTTTGAAAAACTGTAAAACGTGGAACCCTCATTGCTTCATAGGTACTACATCATATTATGGTTTGTAGTTCATGGGTAGTATTGAAGATCATCAATTTTGCCCCTTTTCTGGACTCGGTTATTTGAGTTAGACAAATTCTCAGCTGCAAGGTCGCCGCAAACGATGGCAGGGCATGGAGAGAAAATGGATGTTTTTTAGATGCTTTATCGTGTTTTTTTTTTTTTTTTTTTTCAAAACGTTTTGCTGATGCAGTAATAGATTGCGCAACTAAGATGGCGTACCTGCCAAATTTAGTGATTTGGCTAGATCGAATCCTAGACAAAAGCACGTTATTTCTGAAGCAGATGTCTACAATGCCCTACGCCTATCCCACTTATTGACTACTTATCGTCACGGTTCAGTCAATCAACGAACAAGGCAATTCGGATCCTGAAGGCAATAATCAGCCAGCACGCAAACATTTTCCAGTTCCTGGTAAAATGCCGCCCGCGACGTTCGATTTAATGCCATCAAACGGAACAATTCCCAGTCCAAACAACCTCATTACGAGGGCGAAATCGAACTTGGGCTCGTTACTGAGCGGTACAATCCAAGATGACCGGTTGAGTTCTGAAACCTTTATAGTGTAAGTAGGGGATCTGGTTCTTTGAAGTTCTGTGCGCTAATGCACTGACTTGAGCAAATATGCAACCCCTAGATCCTTTCGCATTCCAATGGTGCTCAGACTAGCTTTTCCAGACTTAGACATGATATATCATTGATCATTTACTTTTACCTCACCATATCCTCAGCTTATCATTGACATGAATGAATGAATTTTATTTTACTAGAAACAATGTAAGCAGATTGAAAAGTGATTATAGAAATATTTTTCCGTCTATGTTCTGTGCGACCTATTACCCACGTCTCACAAAAACCTTGAACAGACGAACTGCTTTTGAAATATTGTTCACTTGAGGAAGTTGGTTCCAACTCACGATCCCTTGTTACTCCCAGAACAGGTCACATTTACCCATCAACATAGACCAGAGCTCTGCGCCTACCCATTCACGACCATGCCCGCGTTGCGCCATCCTATGCATCACCTTTTTTTTCTTTTCTTTCATTTTTTAAGCAATGCACTACTGAAAACGCTGATAGTGCTAATGAACGCGCGATAAATTCATTTTTAAATGGATTTTTAACCCGAGCAATAAAAGTTAATTTATCAGATGACTCATACTGCTGCAATTGGGACGCGGAAAGCACGCTCACTCGTTAATTACAATCTCTACTGTACTTCCCTACATACATGGGAACTCAGTTTTTCCAATTCATCTGATTGGTGTGAAAAAAGTTAATTGAAGATTCTCACAACACGTTCGTAAATCAAACGCACCGAGAATTTTAATCACCTCGATTCATTTTAATAATTGATAATTATCAGCAGATAGATAAGAGCAGTTTCTAACTCCGTGCAAGGAAGACAATATCTTCTTTATACAAGAAGGGCAACGAAACGAATGCTCGCATAAATAAGTATGTAAATATAATATTCGTAATGTTCGGTATTCGACTTCTATTGTTTCATTGAAACTCTTACTAGATCGAGCCAGAACCTTGAAGGGGAAAGAAAAACTGCCTTGGTCAGTCTAACGAACTTTCAAAAGGTTGAGTACATTTTGAACGAATAACTACCAAGAGGATTAACAACAACTTATCGGTTTTTGCCACTTCTGCTAGGTACAGGAAGTGTGCATATCGGTATCTTTTTGCCAAGAATGTATTTTGCAGTTTCATTCTTAAACTCGATGGAGTAAATAATAAATCTCAACGATTTTATGTCGCCTTCTTCAACTTAATTCATTACTCATACATTACAAACATGTACAATTCAAACCCATTATGGTTTGTTTTTGAAATAATGTAAATCAACTCGCTCGTTGGTGGATGCAACAGTGCAACAGCGTGCTTGTCGAACATGGTGTTCATTTTATGGTTCTTCATCGAGTTTTGGACGGGTTTATTGACAAGAAGATTCCTTCCGCGAGACAATAATCTTCGAAGGTATTTCTGAGACTAGTTGGAACTGTAAAGCACAAATACTATTGATCTTCTCTTAAAAAAATACTAAATGTGATTTTGGGCTCGAATTCCCAACGAAATGTCACTTAACAAAACTAAGAAACGACCTATGTTTCGAGAACGCCCTAGTACTGCGCGTCATTGTTTAAAAAACCATGATCTCCTTCAGGCACACTTTGATTGCCACTTGTTTGTGTTGTCGTTATTAGAAGATCGAAAATGTGATCGTGTTGGTGGGCCTACCCTTGAAAGTCGAACGGGTTTTTATTCGACACCGGGTAGCAAGTGTGGGATTATGGACAGTTGTTGTTTACCTCGGAGCTTTAACGAAAATTCTTTCGCTCGTCATTTGGCCACAGCCACTGCGGAAGAATACACCCACATTGACGAGAGTCGAACACGAATGAAGCAATCATTGGGGACGTTGTTTTTCCACTTCCTGGGTGGACTGCAAGGGTTAGCTCCACCCACCGTGATACGAGACCATCATCATCAATGTCAGCATCTCTATTCAACTTCTCTGAGATTATAATTATTGAAAAAAGAATGAAGAAAGGGAACGCAGTGAAAACCTTGACTACTAAAACAACTTACTGTTACTCCTTGGATCATTTTTGGGCTAAAAAATAACGGTGCCACAAATGAGAAACAATTTAGGATATTGTCGGAAGTACCATTAAATTTCCCAACGGATACGCTATCAAACATAATATCGAACATGTTTTTATTACCCACTCAGAACATTTAAGCTTTCGTTAATGTAAATAATTAAATTAAATTAAAATATACAAAATAAAATAAATACAAAATTAAAGAATCCTTGTTATACTTTTATGGATACAAGTTTATGATGGTAAATAACAAATGCTTCCAACAGTTTACAGTTACGAATCAAACGAGTCCCCGGTTAGCATTTTAATCGATTCATCACCGTCTCAACGAAAGGATTGATCGGGAACTTAATAATTTAGTCGGCAGTGAAACAAAAAATTACCTTAGAAGGACGACCAGTATTTTGGAAGGATGAGGAAGGCACTTTGGAACCGCTCTGTATTCTGTATCTAAAACACATGTTTACCACGACGCGTAATTTTTGGGCGTCTATTCATTCGTGAATTTCTCCTTTTTAATCTACGTGAAATCTTGAAAACCAAATATTAATTATCTTCTGTACTATTAGTGATTTCTTTCTCATTTCCTACCATCGTGCGTTGATAAATCAACTGGTTCCCGTCCGAACTCCAAAGCAGCATAGATGGTGGTTACTACTTACTACTACTTATGTAGATGGGTGACCGAGGTTCGGGCTGTCTGTTGGCCTAGCTCGTCTCTACGGCGGAGAGTCTATGAGTAACCATGAGCAAAATGGCCAGAATGAGATTTGAGCCTTCTATAAACGATGGTTGTCGACGTCCACGACGCATTATTCACTGAATAATGCTTACTTTATTCATTTTTCAATAATTTATTTTGATCTATTTATATGAATCACTATTAAAGTAATCAAGGCGAAGTGAGAACATGTAGCTCAGAAGGTTAAGGGGTGAAGAAGATAGAATGCTGACGGGAGTCGTTATGAAATGCAGTGCTATAATATTATTCATTCATAGGCCGTGTAAATACGAAAACATTCTACGCATAAGTTTGGTTAACATGAAGTTTCGAGTGCCTTCCGAGTACGATTCACTGTACCTGCATATTCAGATGTCTAAGGGCTATGCTCAACGGCCTGGAGGCAATCCAAAAGACAACCACAACTTTTGACCTGGCGTTCGTTCAAACGGTTTGACGACATTTTTTTGGGGGTCTGGACCGGCAATTTCTAGGATCGGAAAGTTCAGTTGGCCATTGTTCAATGGTGCCCAGGAGGGTTTGCTAGAAAAAAGTGAGGATATGGATAGTTTGTGTAGATTTCGGAAATGTAAGAGAACGTAAATATGCTCTTGATATGATTTTGTAATAATAGTTTTTAATAGTAATAATGAACAGCATCTATAATGTGCCCGGGTATCATAATAACGCATCACTGAACATTAAATTGGCAAATTTAAGATTCTTCACTTTCGGTCAGCCTCAACATCAATAGAATGTTTCAACACCAAAAACTATATAGTCGAACAATTATTGTTGAACCATAATAACACAAAACAGAATAAGTTCGTAGGCAAACCACTTCGAGGTTCGTTTGCGATGGATACTATCCGTGGATGGATATTAATATTTCAGCCGGATGAACTGATTTTGGGGGGCATATTGTTCGAATTTTTGTAATTTTAAAAGACTGAAACTCACGATTGATATTATTTTGATGAGCCAACGTATCAGATGAGGCCGATATATCCGTTTTGAAAAAATATTGGCTAAAATATCGGGATAAAAGTTTGGTTGCTAACTATCGATACCCGATACTATCGGCCCTTGCATCATCGATACAAAAATATTAATATATTTATTGGAGGAAAACATCGATATTTCAATACTATCGACTATCGATGGCTATCCCTAGTGCCTACTGAGAAAACTATTCAGGGAGTATGATCACTTACTTTTGAATGAAATCCACCCAAATTTTTGTCGTTATATCAATTACGTCAATATCGCTCTGCGTAATCGCAACAGGGTTGTAACCGGTTTTTAAGGCATAGCCGACGTCTTCCCCGTGGCAGGCCCCTTCTGCGAAGATAGAATACAAAATTTTACTTTCCGAACTGATTATTGAAGTTACAAGAATTTATACAAAATATTTGTAGTAGTAGGTTTGGAGATGAGGACAACTAGATTTTGATCTGACGCACATACGTCTTAAGTATAATAAAGGTGTTTACAAAAATAGTCATTCTTGATTGGAACCGTATATCTGACCTAGCCCTTACCTTTGAATCCCAAAGTTTCGAGATGACGAGCGGGCCCTTTGTGAGAAAACGTGTACATCCATTGAGGAGATTTCGCGTGTTTAGCGAGAAGTTCGGCACTTTCAAAAAATCCATTATTGACTAGCCTGTCTCCGTACAACTATGAAATGAACGAGTGTTATGTAAATAATCGAACATTTATGGTTAGTGTTATTTTTACATTTTCCAATTGAATGAGCCTGACTGCACTCACGGCTAAGAATGATTCAGGACTATCTTTTACTGTCTTCCCATCCATGTACAGCTTCCTCAGTTTTTGGACGATTTGGAGTTGTTTTTCGGGTTCGCTCTCCGTGAGTTCTAACACGATAGGCATCATGTCGTCCCAGTTGCGATCGACGGTCTCACCGTAAAAATGTGATAACGCTACAAAAGAATAAACTCTCCTAATGACTTAAGACATATTTTCTTTTGAGGATTTTAATGAAATTTCGGTAAGACATTTCGATTCAACGTGAACAACTAGTTTTTTTTTAATCTTACCCATATCAGGTACGAAAAACCCCTCGTGAGCATTCACAGTCCACAGTACGGGTACATCATTGAATTCGTTGTGTTTGTAGACTTCATACGGGTTCTCAACGACGTACGCTTGAGGGCCAGGCTTTTCGATAGCCACTCCAATTGGAGTTATTGGAAAGCCGGTATAAAACTGTCAATTAAAATTCAACAAACAATTTTTTTAAGCGTTTTAGGTTTTGCTATCTTTTTGGTCATAGGGATAGAAACAAACGTCTCGTATAAAAACGCTGCGAATTCGTTCGCAGGGGTTGATTATTACTTGGACCATGAGCATAGGGCAAACAGTGAATGCGGAGTGTCCCGGGCTCATTCCAAACGAATCAGCGTCCAACTGGCTGCTAGATGTTGTATTAAAAAAGATCTCTTTAACCCTTCAGAAGAACCAGCCCAATCACTCCGTAACATGCTCAAATATTCGGTCAGGAGTATATTGCGTTGAGCTTCACCTACGTCAAAGAAAAACGCTTGAATCCATCCAAAAATCACATATCTACTCAAACTAACCTGAAACGCACTTAGCCCTCTGATGATGTCCGCTGCGGGTCGTTGTTGCAGACATTTCAATGCCTTTCTTGTAGGCTGAGTGGGACAGCCAAGTTGCGCCGTGAGAGTCACCGACGTCTTAGTGAAGTTACGCGAACTAGCCCACGGGCTCAAAGCAGATCCACTTGACAATATAGCTTTCTTGAAAAGTCCTGTCAGTCGCAGAGTAAAAAAAACTATATTTATTTATATTCCGAAATTAAAACGATGTGTTAGTTAGTCTCAATGAATGAATATTCACTCTACCTTTAGTTTTTTTGTTAAGCAGGTGGTAATGCACGCTGGCAGCACCCGCCGACATGCCAGATATGGTTATTTTGTTGGGGTCACCCCCGAATAAAGCAATGTTTTCTTTTATCCACTTTAGAGCGAAATATTGGTCTTTCAGACCGTTGTTACCAGGTACGACATCGTCACCGAAGCTGAGGAAACCTGATTTATGTTCATGAAAAAATGAGTTATTTCCGAGCTTGTTTTAAATCACACAGGAAAGAATCGATTTCCGTAGGTTTTAGGGCAATTCAGACATTCGGGAGGTGGTGTAAGATGTGTGGAATACTGCGAACATTGTCTTAGAACGTGAATAAATGCGTTAATTGTGATAATTTGCAAGAATGTTTTAGAAAACAGAATACTACTTTGGTTCCCAGGCGTTGGAAACGAAATATACCGTGGAATAGCGTGGACATCAGAATGAGGAAAATACTTTTATTCTATGTATAATTTTGATTCATTATTCGTGGACCAACACACCTTCGCATTAAAAAACTTTAATTTTATCATTACTGTAATGTTGAATTTTTGGTTATTTTGACGCAAGACACTTCTCTTTTTTAACTTTTTTTTTCTTTTTTATATAATTATTATTTGAGCCCATGAGCAGTTCCTATTTCAGGATGACGGACAAAGCATTCGCAGTGTTTTTAGCTAACTGTCTTATGGTATCGAACCCGGCATATGTTCTGTTTGGTGGGTGTGCGCCCGCTTGGTTACCGGAAACCCATTCAAATGTATAAATCCGACTGGATCATTAGAATTTGAAGTCACTAACCCATAATGTTGAGCCGATAGTTGAATGTGACATACACCAGGTCATGATCGAGAATGTAATCTGGACCGTACGTATCGCCTGATAGAATTTGCAGTGCACCTCCATGAATGTTTACCAAAACATCCAAAAGTTTGTCTTTTTTCCTATCAGGCAACTGAAAATAAAAAGTATTTTCTATTTAATATTTTTTCTATTTTTGTTTTCCGATGTTTGAAAAAGTACGGCAATTTTAACGGCATGATGCGTACCTTTGGGGTAAATACATTGACGTATAAACAATCCTCGGACCCGTTAATGTCGAATTCTGCGTTCGGGTTCCAATTCCTTTGCAAGCATATTTCAGGCTTGTGAGTGGCTTTCCACGTTCCAATCCAGGGATCAGCAGGGACCGGCTCCTGTAAGACAACCAAGCCTTTATTCTTTGGGCTTGGAGACCTTCCTACGAGCCTTGTCCTTCGTATATGGCTGGATTAGTATTTGATGTAAATCGTAATCCCATGTATCCAAGTGACGTGGATCCGTCATGTATAGTACACATGGTGTCCCGCGAGTACCTTCTACCTCCTTACCATTATATTGTTTTCCCGGTTAAAAAAAAAATGAAATAAAATAAATAAATAAATTGCGGACTCAAGGTATGAAGTGCAAAATTTCATTATTTTCCCAAACTATCTCACGTAAATCTATTTTAAAAGTACATATTACAATTTTTTGAGAAAAAGATGATTTTTCAATGCTGAATTATTGTTGATAGCTAAAAAAGGGTCGTTTATCGCATAGTTGCGGCCACCCAATTTCATATTTTCTAAAACTCTTACAAAAACTAGTGATCTGAACTGTCTAAATCAATTTTTCTCGGGTTGTTCTCAGATGTGTCTGTGGGAATCTCTCTCGCATTTTTCTAAGATGAATGTAACCTGCAATTGAATCGAATTTTGGCAATAAACACCTTTCCTTTGGTTTATCAATTATTTTACCTTGAATCGTAGTGAACCAATCGGAGGCTTAGCGTAGGGAATCCGATAAAATGCGTTGAATTTCCTCCCATGTAAAGTTTCCTTTACGATCCCCACAATCGGGCCATTCTTCGTGATGACTGACGGCGGTGGCTGACTAGAAACAAATTTGAACATAAAAGCAAAGACCAAGATTAGTCTCAGCATTTTGCGAAGACTCGCGGAAGAATGTGCATGAACCGTGAGGAGAGAACCATTTTATCCCCAGTTTCTGTAAAGGTCACGTAAACACCGGGTGGTTACAAAAATTACTGTGTTGAGATAAAACATCGTTTAGGGATGCATCGGTCTTGACGATTAACCGAGCCATATTCTTCAAAGAGGTCCAACGAGCACAGTCTGCGAATTATTTTTGTGGACCTGAAATAGCACTCACTCGTGGTTCGTTCCGACAATTTTTATAATGCTCCAAGATTTTCATATGAATATGAATAGGCATTAGAACTCGGTTGGTACCATGTAAGATACCTGCCACCGAACTGACGTGCTCATGACGCAAATGGCCTAGATTAAAGGATAATATTTACATAGCTACCAACTTTCCCACGAGCTGCATTGATCAAGGTGGACGATAAAAAATTTTTCACTTCAATAAGTAGACGGCGTTTAGTCACTTATACCGTCGGCGTACATTTCCTGCCAATAAGACGTTGATCGGCTTCGGTCCTTTTTTCAATCTTCATCACAACCCTAAATCGTAAACCTTCCAATGACGAAAACGCAAGTAAAAAATTATGAAAAAAATGCTTCTTCGTCGAGGGCTTTACAATAATACTTTGAACGTTGCTAATCTAACGTATCATACATTTCAAAGTTTTAAACTTCAATCTGCAGGATACTCGTACAAAAGCAATAATTTGACGAAAAGGTATTTTATTTGGGGCGGCTAATGATATAATGAGCTTGTTAGTTGGTATAGAAAAGTGACATTCACTGACAGCTGAATAAAAACCCAAAAAAGGAAAATTATTTTTCTCAACACAAGTCTGAAAGATTGAAAAAAAAAAAACCATAATGTGTATTGTATTTTAATGCTTGCCTACCTTTGGAAAGTCATTTGAACGACCACAAATCGTACATAGGATGATAAATAAACATTTTCAAGTGTAACAGTGTCATAAAGCCCACATTGATTTTGAACCCAAAGCGTTACAACGTTTACAACGTTACATATATTATTTACACAATTTTCCGATCTATTTACAGCTATCACAATAATGAGCTCAATACGAATCAATGTACGTAGCATTAAAATGAAATAAATCAAAATTTTGTTCCAGCGAATCGCTGAGAGCTACTGTAGACACGTTTTGTATACAACTTGTCCTATCAACTACCTAAAATTACGGGGAAATACGTGTAAAATGTAGACTTCTAAACATTAATTGTGGAAATGGCTACAGCGATAATTGTCTTTCATACCAAACACATGAAAGGCAACAATCCCTCTTGCGGCCTACTTTTCTCATTTATCATTTTCATGAGTTTCATTTTCGTTTTACTAAAATTATACGCAATTACTACTACGTGTCTAATCTAGTATCACAATAGATTACAACTAGGCGTCATCATTTGCCGTTCTACGTATCAAAGACAATTATAACGAAGGAAATAACAGGTTTAGCTAATATTTGTTAAAAGGATGGTGTGATAATAAATATTATGCTAAGACAAACACACTTATTTTGAAATTTGCTGTTTCACATAGTACCCTCGTTGATTGAAGAAAAAATTGCAGAATTGAAGCCTTTGGGAACCCATTTGAATTTGGCGTTCACAGACTAATCCTAAACTAGAGATCCCGTCTTGGGGGTTTGATGAATTTAGATAACTCACCTCGAGTTATACATTTTTTTACCTTAAGATTACATACGACAGAGGAAAGACAATCTCCCTATACCTCTTTGAATAAAATGCGTTCGCAAGACACGAACATTATCGTTAATAGTAGATACCATGTCTTTGAAAAATAATGTTTTACTAATACAAACGTACGTATCAAGACTTCTCTGAAAATAAAAGAATTTTGTTTTTGTTTTTTGCTTATTCTGTTGTCATTGACTCGGCCAATTTAAAAAAAAAATTTTTATTGCAATAACTATTCCAAAATGCAACGTTTTTTGAGAAAAATAAAATCGTAACCCCGTGAAATCGTCCTGCTACTCGCTACTAAGCCCGGAGGTAGCAAACTGACATTTTCTTTCAATTCCCATTATTATGCCTGGGGGGGTTGATAATTTCGTAAAATTCTGTCATTACGTTTTAGGGCGTAACGAATGCCCGCGATCAGATTAATACCTTTGTACAACGAGTAGGTAGCAGTTGTCTTGTACAACCATTTATATACCCAGTAGTGCGTATCGTGGGAAGTGGAAGTCGGCGATCACGACCTACCTTGGGATCGTTAGAACAAATCTGTGTGTGAGGATCTCAGAATATCAATTTTGATTTCGAGAAAAGGTTTTTCTAAGGGATTTGATCGTTTTACAGTGATATCAATGACCAATTTAGGGCCCGAGAATGAACAAATAACCCTGATGGAAGTATTCTTCTGATAATATACCTGGTTAGAGAAGCGAGACTCGTTCCTTGTTTGCCATTATGATTTAATTTTTGTCAGTTTATTTTTCGATTCATACCTACGTCTTTCATAGGAAGGAAGGTGCATTTAGTGGGTGAGTTCACACTGCACCTGTAGGAACGGATCCAAAACCCAACTAGCGAATTTGGATTCACAAATTCGTTCGACCCCCATCTTAGTCGGTCAATCGTGATGAACCAGTGGCTCTGGTACGTATTTAATTTGATGCAATTGGATTAGACAGAAAGTTGGTGGAGCGTAAAAAAAATATTGTAGTAATTTTGTTTCTATGACGGAGCGAACGTTCCTTTTCGAATGCGGAGGATTATGTGAGCAAAAAGGCAGTAGAGAATGGTCCAGGCAGCCACTGATAGATATCCCTGGAAAATTCAAAAACACAAGATGTTATAAGGAAATTATTAGTGATTTATAGTTCTCTCAATCCATAAGAAATCCTGAGAAGAACAATGACGTAGGTAATGACGATAAGTGGTTTTCGACTCATCAGAACCTTGTTGTTGAGTGAGTGTATTCAAGAGTATCATGAAAAATTTTACCTTGGCAACTAAAGGGTGAAATATTGTCCATCCTTTGACAGATAAGGCACGCATAGCCTCCACCGAGTAAGAGAGAGGGACGGCCCATCGGAACCATTGGAGGACGAAATGAGCCCCCTGTTGAGGCCACACCATCCCTGAGAATGAACGAAATTTAATATTATCAGTGGAAATCAGTTAAAATTAAAAATTATAATTAATCGAGTAATAAAAAAGAAGTCACATTAAAAAGTAAACACAAATGAAAAATATTCCGTATTACATTTTTATACATCGTACCCTTAGGGGTGTCTGAGGCTAATTTTGCCAATTTTGTTTAAATTGGATATTTGAAAACTACATTCAATTTTGAATTGATTGATATAATTGTTCTGCGATCTGCGATTTTGAAAATCGTAGCTTTCATGCCTAAAATCAAACAATCTGGAAATACAAAAAAAAAATAATGTTTTATTGAATAAAACAAGAAGTGCCTAGAAGAAATATCTTATTATACGTCCCGAATCAAGCGATGAAAGACGCAATGTTAACAAGTTTATTTAAACGCAAAAAATCGACTTTCTTTTTTTACTGTATATGTTCCTTCTCTCCAGACAGAAATAAATAAAATATTTCTACTTTTTTTCTGTTTTCAACTAATTTACGAAATTGTTTTTTTCTCAAAATTTTGCTTCCTGACGTTTTTGTGGCCGTGTAATGTGGGCATATCAGAAGACCCGACCAGGCTTCACTTCAGCTTCGAATTGAAAATCGATAGATCGTTTTTCGAAAAAGGGCTAATGTGGTGTTATTATCAACATGTAGATGTGCGAGGAGAAAAAAAAATCCCTAGATTATTCCCTACCTCCTTTCAAAAAGTTACAAATTTTACCTTTCTCATTGATGCAAGACTGCGGATTCTTTAAATGCTCATTGAAAGATGGCAACCTGCAAACTCCATCCCATTTCATTCCAACAAGATTTCAGGATGATAATTATTCCATAATGATCGAAGTATATGTTTAGTTATGGAGTTTGCAAGAGGCGGTTTCCTGTATTAGGTAGTGCGGAAACAAAAATGTAATGTTCAGTTGCTCATAGGAGCTCATAAAGTTCACATCTAATCTGCAAGGTTATCACGGTTATTGTCTTTCTCATTTGTTCTGTTTTCCCATTTTGAAGGGATATTTTTGATATGAATTAACTATTTCTCGATATACCTTCGATAAGGATATGGGGGAACACTAAATGAGTTGTAAGGGGATCACGGATGCTGAGCAATTGCGCATTTAATATATATTGTGGATTACTGTATGATACATCAACGATACGACACAACCTACTTGGACTAAGCGAGGCACGTGACTGCTCCAACAGCAGATGGTACCCCTCCCAGATTACCTTGTTTAATATCCATTTCGAGCTTTCGTGGAGGTTTTACTGTATCTGTATACTGTACACTCTATTGTAATTTTATCAATTTAATTTGGTGAAATGGGACAGGTGAACATAAGGCTATCATAATTGTAAAAAAAAAGAAATCTTCTGGAATGTTAGATTATGGAGGGATTGTTGTCCCTCGGGGAGTTTTAATTGCTGATAAACATATCGGTTTCGAACATTGCAAAGAAAATCCCGAAACCAGCGTTTTGAATTCTAGAAAAAAATGACATCAGCAACATTAACACAGAATTAACGCGAACTTCGGATGTTTGGGGAGGAGTAAAAAACTCCCCTGCAGCTTCGCAAAATGACTAGATATTTGAGGTTCAAAATATTTTTATAGTCACTTTTGTCAATGTTCATCCCACATTTGTCCAGTAAAGTCCACATTTATATTAAGTAGGACCAATTTCTTTCTTCAAATACATCTTGTCTCGCTCTATCAAGAGAACGATTTGATGGTATCATGATCTCCTTAAGAATTTTAAAATAACTTGCAGTTTGCCTCCGTATCCCGAATATATGGGGCCCGAACCATTAGCAAGCGCTGATGGGGACAGGATACTCAAACCCACTAGAACACCCCATTTACCTGAGAGGAAGAAGAATGAGAAGACGCTTCCCAAACTGGCGTAAGTTGCGTGGAGCATTTTGTCAAAGGCCATCGCTACGAAAAAACCTGGAAAAATTGAACAATCGTAATCCAGCAAGTGTAGATATCAGAATTTTTCCATATGAAGGAATGACGTAAGTAGTCATTCGATAGGGAAAAATGGTATGTAAACTCCTTACCAAAAGCGATTCCGCTTATGCCTTGGAGGAGGAGGAGGACCGTCGTACTGAAGGGTTCGCCGATGAAAGGGCTCTCGTAGATGTAATACAGGACGAACATTGCGATAAATGTTTGGAAGAATAGGATGATTACTTGAAGGGCCGTATGCGCGACAAACACCTCGATGAGATTTACGCCTGGAAATAACCATTGGAATAATTATTCTCATTTTTCTCATTATTTTATCTTTCTTTGTTTCTTGAGCTTTTCGAAAGGAGACAGAAACGCACATCTTGAGCAGGTTCCATTCACAGAGCACGCTTGACCTAGTGAGAGACGTTACCATAAGCAACACTCAATTTTCTATTTCGATAACCAATTTTTGCCGGAAAGCCTCATATGCCCAGATACTTCCTCGAGTCGTAAAAAAATCTGCAAATTCTTACACACGGGTTGGTTATTCCTCGAATGGGGGAAACTGTGGGTGTGGCGGGTCCCAGACCCTTTCCAATCGATTCAGGGTCCAAAATTTAGTGGAATATGATACCCCACAAGCCTAGGCACCGGAAATCCTGACACATACAAAATGGGTGGATACATACCCATTTTGACACATAACTTCTTCCGGTGGTTGCCAATCGTTCTGAGACACACATCATTGAATTCAGCGTCCAAAATTTAGTGGAAAACTATACCCCACACGCCTAGGTAGCAGAAATCCCGAAAACACATTCAAAATGGGTAATAAATACCCATTTTGACCCATAACTTCTTCCGGTGGTTGCCAATCGTTCTGGGACACACATCATTGAATTCAGCGTCCAAAATTTAGTGGAAAACTATACCCCACACGCCTAGGTAGCAGAAATCCCGAGAACACATATGTAACGGGGCGGCAGATTTCAAGCGCCCCGTCAAGAAATTTCGGCGGCGGGGGACGGAACGACCCCTCTCCCCTCCAAACGCCTAACCCCAGCTGGGCGGAAGGCGTGCCCTCTTTGGATTGGGTAGGCGATGGGCGGCGCAAGACACCCAGGGAGGAGTAGAAGGGGAAGGCGACGTGACGAGCGGACTGAGAGAACTAACATCAAGCAGTCGTATCCGAACTCACGAGAAGGAAAGTTGAAATCTCTGTTCGCGGAACGGAGTGAAGTGAACCGGGACATCGAAGTAAAGTGAACCGGGACATCGAAGTAAAGTGAACCGGGACATCGAAGTGAACCGGGACATCGAAGTGAACCGGAACATCGAAGCAAAGTGAACCGGGACATCGAAGTGAACCGGAACATCGAAGCGAAGTGAACCGGGACATCGAAGTGAACCGGGACATCGAAGTGAACCGGAACATCGAAGCGAAGTGAACCGGAACATCGAAGTGAAGTGAAAGTGACCTGAAGGAACGATTGTATCGTGGTTCCTTCAGGGTGAGAACTCGGGAATTGGGAGATCAGCCAATTCCTATCCCGTAACAGTGGACCCCTATTACGAACTGAAAATCCCCCGTCGGACCCGAGTGTTGATCCGTTCGCGCCCGACCGACGGCCAATAGTCTGGGATCTCCACGCACCGCCAGTCGTCGGACCTCCGTCGGAAAGAGCCTCGCCTCCTCCGACCTGGACGGCGTTCCCCTGACCGAAGCCGAGCAGTGAAGAGCACATCACCCTGTTGTCTCCATCCGAAGGCGTTGGTGCACGTAAGTGGCGAATTAACTCTGTCTCGTACCCTCGCAACGCGAAAGTCGACTCTTTAAATCTGGCCCAAGCCCTGACGTTTAGTCATTAGAAAGCTGATCAGAGAAATTGTAACTTGTAACCGTAGTATTTAGTATTTTTGTCTGTCGTAGAAAAAGCAAAGGGAATTAGGGGAGGACATTAGTAAATCAACTGTATTTTTCCGTCATTCCAAATCAAACACTCCTGAGCCTTCAGCTACCTCGTAAATTCATTGGCCTTCAGCCCTTCACTGCTACCTACTCACTAATTAGATTAAGTCATAATCAGTATCCTTCTCGGCCGAGACATTCCATATTTCATATTTCTGACAATTGCGTTATTATAAACCAATATTGAACTCTTGCCTTTCACTCACGAAACCCCATTCCTCAGAGCTTAGTCAATTCAGGTGTACTTGGAGTCTATGACCGACCGTCTCCGACATTCCGAACGGTAAGTGAAAGTCTTTAGTCTCCCACTAATTTATTCGCCTAGGTCTATTTCTGGATCCCTAGCCCGTTAGGTGAAACGGCGGGTTACATAGGTAGCAGAAATCCCGAAAAAACATATTCAAAATGGGTAACAAATACCCAATTTGACCCATTACTTCTCTTGAACTTTCTTGGTGAGAAAATGGGAATTATAACTCGCGGATCACAATTTGAACAATATATTTTCGTACTCACTATCTTACAACTCTAGAAGAAGGAGTGACTTGAGACTTAAATGACCAGAGCTGCAAACCCTCATGACCACTAACAGTCTAAGGAGAGCAATATGTAGTTCGTATGTTACATGGAATGTATAAGATATTCCATCAACTTTCTCCAGTGGGTGCCAATCGTTCTGGGTCCCGTTTCATTGGATTCAGCGTCCAAAATTTAGTGGAAAATGACTCCCTACTCGCCTAGATCGCCCAAAATCTCGAAAATCCATTTTTCAAAAAACACATTTTGACCCCTACCCCCCCCAAATTTGGTCCGATCGGGCTGAAAAGTTTCGAGGACCCGTCTCGGCTGGGAACAGACACCTGACCCAAATTTCAGATTTTTAGAAAATTTTCTACTACCAAAAAGGGCGCGGACGATGGACGGCGTACGGCGGACGGACATCGACCTTTTGGTTGGTTATTCCTCGAATAATCAACCTATGTTTTCATGATAATGGTCAACCTCTCCGATTTGGCTCAAATTTTTTTTCTGGACGTTTCATGATGTCCTGATCAAAAAAGGTCGATGTCCGTCCGCCGTACGCCGTCCATCGTCCGCGCCCTTTTTGGTAGTAGAAAATTTTCTAAAAATCTCAAATTTTGGTCAGGGGTCTGTTCCCTGCCGAGACGGGTCCTTGAAACTTTTCAGCCCGATCGGACCAAATTTGGCGGAGGTAGGGGTCAAAATGTGTTTTTTGAAAAATGGATTTTCGAGATTTTGGGCGATCTAGGCGAGTAGGGTGTCATTTTCCACTAAATTTTGGACGCTGAATCCAAATAAATTGGTCCCAGAACGATTGGCACCCACCGGAAGTAGTAATTGGTCAATTTATGGGTAAAAAAAAACTAAATTAACCACCTGGGTTCGAACTAAGTACCTTCCGGTTACTGCCGAACGCGCTAGCCACTTGCGCCATGGTGTAACTTCGGGCCTTAGACTCGGGCGAATAGCATATGGGATATCATTGCCTAAATGTTGGACCCTGAATCGATTGGAATGGGTCTGGGACCCGCCACATCCACCGTTTCCCCCATTCGAGGAATAACCAACCCGTGTGTAAGAATTTGCAGATTTTGATCAGAACATCATGAAACGTCCAGAAAAAAATTTTGAGCCAAATCGGAGAGGTTGACCATTATCATGAAAACATAGGTTGATTATTCCAGGAATAACCAACCAAAACATCCTTACGTGTTTTTGCCCAGTGAGTAGCAGTAGAATTGTAACAAAATGTGACATCTACAAACCACAGGGATGTCATGGGTTATCGTTTCCTCCACTCATCTACAGAACAGTTGCATGAGAAGATAGAAGTATATTTATACAACGGTAGTTAGTTAGTGTATCACTTAGTGATAACGCTCCATGCTATTTAGAAGGTTGAATATCTGCATCCTATGCCACTTTTGGTTGGTTATTCCTTGAATAATCAACCTATGTTTTCATGATAATGGTCAACCTCTCCGATTCGGCTCAAAAATTTTTTCTGGACGTTTCATGATGTCCTGATCAAAAAAGGTCAATGTCCGTCCGCCGTCCGCCGTCCGCCGTCCGCCGTACGCCGTCCATTGTCCACGCCGTTTTTGGTAGTAGAAAATGTTCTAAAAATCTGAAATTTGGGTCAGGGGTCTGTTCCCAGCCGAGATGGGTCCTCGAAACTTTTCAGCCCGATCGGACCAAATTTGGAGGGGGTAGGGGTCAAAATGTGTTTTTTGAAAAATGGATTTTCGAGATTTTGGGTGATTTAGGCGAGTGGGGTGTCATTTTCCACTAAATTTTGGACGCTGAATCCAATAAAATAGGTCCCAGAACAATTGGCACCCACTGGAAGAAGTAATGGGTCAAATTGGGTATTTATTACCCATGTGGGTGACTTCAGCCGAATAGACAAACAAAACACATCGTCATATCCTGTTGTTTATAACCAGCTGTTAAACTTAGCAACCAATTTTGAGCAGTTGCCTACAATTCTTTTTACTGTCTGAGCTTTTTATTCGTACCATTCAATTCAATTTAATACAATTATTATAGCCTTCTAAATATACACCCATCTTGAATATGTGTTTTCGGGATTTCTGCTACCTAGGCGAGTAGGGTGTCATTTTCCACTAAATTTTGGACGCTGAATTCAATGATGTGTGTCCCAGAACGATTGGCACCCACCGGAAAAAGTTATGGGTCAAAATGGGTATGTATCCACCCATTTTTTATGTGTCAGGATTCCTGGTACCTGGGCGTGTGGGGTATCATTTTCCACTAAATTTTGGACCCTGAATCGATTGGAATGGGTCTGGGACCCGCCACACCCACTGTTTCCCCCATTCGAGGAATAACCAACCCGTGTGTAAGAATTTGCAGCGTTTTTGTCTATTCAAATACAGATAACGGATAACACATTGGTAGAAAGTTTGTGTGTACGATAGAAAATTATTTCAATAGGAGCGTCATTTTGAGAAAAAAATGATAGTTTTATACCAAACACTTGATAAACGTTTGCCAAAGGGTTGAAGTAGCATTAGTTCTAAAGACCTTAAGGTGTGATAAGTAGGAAGGTGCTTACCAAACAAGCCCAACAATATTAGGTATATTAAAATTACATACCTACCTACCGTAAACATCATACCGTTGAACCATGAATATGAATGAACCATAGCAATGAATTTCATGATATGTATTCCTTTTTTTTTTTTTGGGTCAAAATTTTTATTAGAGAACAGTCCAAATTTGAATCTTCATTATGCAGAGAAGAACTCAAAATTTTCCGTCATAATGATTTTCGGTTATGTGGAATCTAGGCTGAATATTTTTATCTCATGCTAGCTTTTGATAGTTAATCATTTAACTATGATAACAATACAAACAACGGCTTCTTCTCAGTCTGATCTACGGTTGTAATCACTAAATCCCACCCGCATTTCTCTGTGTTCAGTATCTTGAAAGAAATGTACAAACTATTTTCAACTACTTTTAATTTTTATTTGCGATTAGCTTCACTCACTCTCATGTTCTAGCTGTGAAGCATGTTCGTTGCTACATCACCTACAAATGAGTCTTACCTGCAACCATACTCCTTTCCAGAACGCCCAGCAATTTTTCCTGCACGAGGACACCAATGGTGTATGACATGGGAAGATAGAATATCAACCTGGGTGAAGAAGGAATTGAAAAATCAATTATTTACATTATTTCAAAATCTGAATGAAACTACTGCGCGTCTTATGTTGATACATATTAAAACGCAAGATAATATACTATTATTTCTTACAGGAGGATAATTGCAGGACTAGCGTAGTGGTTTAGGTTTGCGATCGCATCTCCATAAATTGGTTGCTGCATCTGAAGGAGAAGAAATATTGCTCACCTTTTGAACACTTTTTTTAAATCGTAATATCTCCATCTAGTAGTGGACGGTAGCTGAGTGACCGAAATCAGCCAGCATTCGATATATGTATACATTTAATCCAGCTCTGAATCACTCACCTTTACAGGAAGAGAAAGAGCCGTTTGAGGCCAATTACAAGAATCGAACACATCCTGCATGTAAGAGTTGTATGTCTGGACAAGATTGATCTTCAGGAGCGTTCCGATATTTTGATCTGTGATTAAAAAATGTATTATATTCTCTACGTTTTTTGGAGTAAACTTTTCCAGCCATTAACCATTCATTTTGCAAGCCAGATTCGCAATTTAAACAAATTATACACGCCATTAAAAAAAATTTCATTTTTCGAATCATGCTTCTATTAAAAACTCACTCGACATGTCCAACCATATGTTGATTTCCGCATGATCGGCAAAATAATCTGGAGTCCTCAGGTTGCCCTCCAACCTTGCTAGAACGCTGATGGTGTAATTGGCAGGTATCAGGATAACACCCCACACCCAATTTCGTTTCGACGCCTGAGCTGCTGTAACGACATCTTCAAATGGCACCTGCAAACAACGTTCGAAACAATCAGGGAGCTATTCGAATACATACGTCTATTATGCCAACGTCAATATAAGTTGTAGGGAAAAGAATAAAGGATTTGCATATGATTAAAAAACAATCTTTTATAATGATATTTTGCACTTCCAAATATCAGGTACCTAATACCTTGAAGAAAGTACCTACACTAAACATGGGAATGTTAGTCAAACACTTAACTATATTCAGTAGAGAAATAAGAATATTCAGTTTGAAGAAGATTATTCATTGTCCTAATAATATTCCTGAAGTTTGGGATATCACCTAAGTCAACTCTGATCTCGCGCTGCTCTCAGAGGACAGAGACTATTAAGTTACCAACTGGCGTCTCTGAATTGATAGGAACGCCTTCGGAAATTCGGATGATAACCTGCGTAGCACATAGACTTTGTGGAATCACGTACTTTGAAGGGGCGATATTATTCCGAGAGAGCAAACTTTATTGGTTGTATCGAAATTGTCCGGTTACGTAGTAAATTAGGCTTTACTCGTGAAGCTATTTGATAGCAATATCGTGTAATTGTATCATTTTCTAGGAGACCGCAATGAATTGCATGCCATTCGGATAAGTTTTGTTAGTTTTTTGACAGCAATGGCCAAATAAGTCTGTGTTCGTAGGAGATGGTTTTAGAGGTATAAATTAAGGAGGAAAAAGATTGTTGGTGGGGATTTAAGACGAGCGCAGCCAACAGGATATAAAAAAATTGCTTGTGAGCAGCACTATTACCACTATTACGTGCAGTACCTCAGGAGGACGACCGAAATGTTATACAACTGACAGTAACAACTGCTTCCTCAAGCTTAGATTCAATGAATCTTCAAAACAAAAAGTATGGTATTCTCATGGACTCCTCCTTAAGCGCCCTTTTTCCAAACAGAATTACTCTTTATTAAATAAATTATTATAAAATAATATAAGAAATTAATAATAATAAATTGTCAATTTGATACAGGGTGCCTCAAAAAATGTACTCACACTTCGAATGACGAGAAATCCTTGAATTATGAATTAATTAAATTAATTCATTTTTCATTGCAATTAATTGATCGCCATAATTGCACGTACTGGGGTCCTGTAAATCCTCATGTAACACTTAAACACCATGTAAACTCGCCAGGAGTAACTGTGTGTTGTGGGATATCCGCACTAGGCATCATAGGGTCATTTTGGTTGGTTATTCCTTGAATAATCAACCTACGTTTTCATGCAAAAGGCCAACCTCTCCGATTCGGCTAAAAAAATTTTTTTGGGCGTTTTAAGGTGTCCAGATCAAAAAACCGAAATGTCCGTCCGCCGTGCGCGCCGTTTTTGGTAGTAGAAAATTTTGTAAAAATCTGAAATTTAGGTCAGGGGTCTGTTCCCGGCTTAGGACGGTCCTCGAAACTTTTCAGCCAGATCGGACCAAATGTGGGCGGCGTAGGGGTCAAAATGTGTTTTTTGAAAAATGGATTTTCGAGATTTTGGGCGATCTAGGCGAGTGGGGTATCATTTCTACTAAATTTTGGACGTTGAATCCAATGAAATGGGTCCTAGAACGATTAGCACCCACTGAAGGAAGTTATGGGTCAAATTGGGTATATATAACATATTTTGAATATGTGTTTTCGGGATTTCTGTAACCTAGGCGAAAATGATACCCTTTCCACTAAATTGTGGACCCTCAATCGATTGAAATGGGTCCGGGACCTGCCACATCCACTGTTTCCATTTTCCCCATGTTGAAGAAATGAACCTCCAGGCGTCTGGTCCGAGGATTTGTTTTCGAAATACAGTTTAGTATCCATGTTTTCCCCTTTTAACACATTCAATTCTGAGGTTGTTTCCATTCATCAAGTCCATTTTAGATTTACCGACGTATCTTTCATTCTTAATGGAGCTCTCAATCAAAAGGAAAGGGATGAAGTGCAATCAACTTGGCCAACAGACTCCACATCCAGGAGATCCTGAGTTTCACGAATCATCTAACGTTTGAAGATCCGAAACCTTCTGAGCTATAAATTCCTACCCGAGAGAGATTTTGCGGTTAGTACTAGTTTTTAAGAAGCTATCCGATGCAGTGGGATCCACTCACCAGCTCCAATCCATTGCTCTTCAGCTTGTGAGCAAAACGACAGCTCAATGGGTAGGAAAAATTACATCCCAGATCTGCTGGAGGTGGTATAACGCAGTCGTATATCCCGTGGGGCGTCTCCTGACTGACCACAGCCAATCGCAAGCCCTGAGGGTTGTGCCCGATGGCGACATTGAAGAGAAACGTAACTGCTAACGGAAGTCCGAACAGGAACAGTAGCATTCTGAAAAACATGATTGATTCCCATCATTAGGAAAACTTTAATAGGTACAGAGATACCACGATATATTTATAGTTTTTCTTATTGAGTCAATGAAACTCCCGTCGCCTCCGACTTACGGTTTACTCCTCATAATGAAGAACCAATTTTTGACTAGTTCCGCTCTAAAACATTCTGGAGCGAATAGAGACCCTTTTGAAATTTTTGTCACGACTCCCTTCCGACTCGCAATGTGGTCCGGCACTGGAGATTCGTTGTCCTTTGGAGAACACCATGAACAAGTAAGCCTCGAAAGTGAATAACTGCCTTCATGCACAGTACAAGTCAAAAATAAATCGGGTATCTATATGTATGACCTAAAGAATGTTACATGGTTTACCTGTCGAGAAATCTCTTGTTTATAACTTAATTTAAGGAACGCCTGTTCCATAGTTTCGCACTGGTTTTTCTGAATCAAATCCTGGGGCGTTTCTTCACACAGTAAAACCCCTGATCGCATCAATCCGACCTAAAGATAACAACAAAAACAACAAAATCACTGATGTGAATGGTATTGAAGATTTCGTTGCAGCCGAAGAATAAATACAAAGCATTTTAGGTTTATTGCTCTTATTGGACGGAGCACTTTTCTATTCGAAAAAAACAAAAACATAATCAAACATAGTCTTTACATCCCATGTGTGTCCGAGATAGAAATAAAGGTAATAATAATTGTGCCTTTATTTCAGCCCAATTACCGCGAGCAATGTATGAGTGATAATGGTTAGTTGTGTTGAACAGATAAATTCTAGATTTATGGGACCCTAGGCGTATGTATTAGGTTCAATTTTCCACTAACATTTGAGCGCTGAATCGATTAATAAAAGTTCAAACCCGTTACTACAGACAGATACGGGGCGTGGAGGAAAATGGGTACTTGAAAATGGATTTTCGGGAATTCAGGGAACCCAGAATAAAAACCAAGAGCTAATAATCAGCTTGTTTGGTTTTTTAAACGTGCCAGTGTTCCGCATCAGGACGAAAAGAAGAATAGGTTAAAATTCATTAATATATTTGTTAGTTGGTATTAACATGGGAAGAGTGAAAACACCTAGATGCGCGACTTGCATGGAAAGCAAATGAAGCCTAATTAATTTTAGGTATCCTTAGTATTAGCAAGTTTTTCGTGCTCTTTTAGAATTCCATGTGTACTGCTTCGCAGCATCTTTCATTTAAAGTAATTCGTACGTAAGCTTACCCGATGTGCTTGTTTGGCCTCTTCTATGTAATGCGTTGTGATGATGACACTTTTCTTTTCGACATCAGCCAATTGCACTAAATATTTCCATATACTGAAAAATGAGAGAATGAGACTAGTAGAAGAATAGTATAGGACACATAGTCTTATTTTTACGCACAAACTCGTTGTGATGAACTCGGGCGGTTAGGGTCAATGGGTTGAAACGGTCAAGCTTAAGCTCCCACGATTTCTGAAAGGTACCGTCGTTTAAAACACGGGAAGCTCATAACGACCGGCTTCGTACAGGACAATGGCAATTAGGGGGCGAAACGTCCAATTTCGTTTAGTACGGCTGAGGCTTTTGCCGTAATCACAATCTCGATTAGTGCGGCAACATATTGTCACAAGTATCGTATCTTCGAAGAGTAAAGTGCATATTTTGTAAGTGGGGGACGAAGGAACATTATTTCACACGTTTGTATAAGAGTCAAGTAAAAGTGAAAGATAGATTTTGTTTATACAATCAAAAGACCTAGTAACCCAGTTTCAGACCTTCGATCGAGGATGTCCGTCGATCTAGGATTTTAATTGAGTCGGTGCGTCTGTCTGAATATTTTTAAAAGGTGGACCGGATCTGTGAGGGATTAACCAAGCAAAAAGCCGATTTTGTAAAGGTGGCCTCACCTGTCACTGAGGATTGGATCTAGACCGACTGTGGGCTCGTCGAGAATCAGAATTTCAGGGTTGTGGATCAGGGACACGGCGAGTGAAACTCTTCTCTGCTGCCCTCCACTGAAAAAGAAATGTAACGAATTGAAAGTGTAAAAGTGAAGACGTTACCTAGTTGTAAGCAAAAAGGCGTAAGAATATGAAGCTGTCATGATGAGGCTCCTCTTATGTCGTTCAGGATATCTCCCTAAGGACTCAAGACTCTATTGTAAATCCAAGAGTGCCAGAATATTGGAATCGAACAAATTCAAGCAGGATGCTTCATTTGCGGATGCCATTAAAAAAACCATGGTCTCACACACCTAAGGGCACAACTTTCCAACGACGAAACCGTCCAAAAGGCAAATAATTTAATATCTAACAAAAATATTTTGATATCGTTCTTGTTAATCGTTGACGCCTTAAGCAGAACATTCTTTATACTACTCATTTAAATATATTCAACAACCGTTCAACTGTTTAAGGTATTGAGATCAAAACAACAAGGGAGAAATGTTCTATGTAACAATAGTCACTGTACGGCGGTTTTAAAACGTTTAGTCAGGAGAAGCCAAATGGGATTAACTATTTACGAAATTTTGGGGTTTCATTTTTTGTCAAGATCAACAAGAAAACCTAGATCTTCGGATCACCATCTGTTAACAAATTTGTTCTCCTATTTCTATTGGAAAACCAGCAAATACACTGACGCACAAATCCAAATGACTAGACTTATACTATACTTTTTGTGCAAGATATTTTATTAATCTAAAACTCGTTAGGTTCAATCGATCTTATAAGATGCCCAATTTTAATGGTACGTATTATGGTAAAATATGGAATGTTCCTTATGTTAGGCATCTGATTTGACTTGAGCCGACCACTTGTCTGGACCCGTGGCCGTCGGTTGGCAAGAGTTTGAAAAACTTGTACTCTAAATCATCCCAAATTTGACCAAGTAGGTATAGTAGGGAAACATGACTGAAATGTCATCTTCTCTATTGATGGCGTTCGACAATTAGACGTCTTCGTTTCAAGCAACTCATCTGCCCTCGGCTAAACTGGTCTCGTTTTTTGCTCGTTAGGCGGTTTTTTTATAAGGTGAACCTGTTTTCCTGAAACAGCCCAATTTTTTGCGCGATCAGCGGTCATCTGATTCATTCGACGGGGTTTGGAAGGTGGGTGAAGGCCACTTTCTCCTTCAAGGTCGTCGCCGATCGCGTATTCCCCAACATCCAGACACAAGCCAATCGACGTTTTAGAAAAGTTTTTTTTATTTTTTTTATTTACACAGACAGTGAGGCAGTAAAAAAATTGATTTTTTTACGCAGACGTACAGTAAGGTGTACGCCTTCTGGTCATAAATGATATAAAACATTATTTCGCCAAAGCATCGGAGCTTACCTCAAGGTTTCAACTATTCTTTCTAAGGGCGGCAGCTCAAGCAGTTTCGACAGCTCCACCGCTCTGACGACGATGGCTTCTTCACTCATCCCGTAGACACCACCGTAGTAAGAGAAAGTCTCCCTTATGCTAAGCTGCATGTATAAGGCTATGTTCTTGAACATAAAAAAAGAACTTGATTAGGTTGGCCATCGTATACTTGGTTTTTATTACTCCTAATAATAGCAAAGACTCGTGGAAGTTAAGCGAAGGTGAAGAAGTCCCATTTTCTAGCCTCCATACGCGGGCTGACGTTTAAAAATATTCCCTTGAAAATCATATAGGCCGGTCAAGGCCTCGCGGTTGAGTTGAGCATAATTTGAAGTGATGAGGCAATTTAAAATGGTTTCGCGTTTGTTTTCTTCAGGATTCACTGCTTATTTTTTTGGCAGTAGAATTGGTAATACGTTCAGGTATAATGATAAAAACAATGCTTAAGTAATCATCAGCAAGAAAAAAATATTGTTCTCGCCTTTTGCTTATCTTTTACTCCTGGTGTACATACGAGCCATATCACATTTTTGTGTTCCTATAACCATTTTGCCCATGCGTAAAGTATCAAGTGCTATTTTCTCGTAAATCCGTTCCAGGCTAGAGTGAAAAATCCTTTGTTAACGGATAAAGTGAAGAGGAGTAAATTCATCTTCCAGCGACAGTCAGATACGATAATCACCATGAGTAAGTACAAAGCGACACGACGTAGACGTGACAGGTAAAATTGTCTAATGGAAACTAATTGAATAGGTGGGTACCAATTTAACCACACTGTCAGCCACTTTATGAACCGAAAGACTTAGTTGGTTTGGAGTTAATCATGTCCGCGCAGTAAGTCCTATTTACCTTCAAGGAAGTCTGAATTAATGTACTCTGTAGACTTCCTATTTTTCATCAACCCAACGAGAATTAATTTTAGTCCTTGGGCAATTAACTAAAATGGGAGTATGGAGATAATTTTTCCTCATCGTACTCTCCGTTACTATTCAGCAAAGCTTCGAAAGCAAAAAGAGGTTCAAAAGGTAGCCTGATGATCAGAACAGGTTTGGGCATTATACCAATCAGCTTGGGCAATCGTTTGTAACTTACAACCGTTTCGAGCAGATTCAGTTCATCTTCAAAATGATTAGCCAATGTTCGCTAGAGAAAAATGAGCCTCATCATCATCAGTTCTGAAAATTACCTTCGACCAGCTCAATTTCAGTTAAACAATAAAAAAAATTCAAGGTTTTTCGAGGGAGATTTCCTAATCAGTCTGGCGAATACGAAGTAGATTCTTGTTTAACGAACACCTATTACAGATTTTAGTAACTAAAAATGTGTTTATTTGTTAGAAAAAATTTTTTTTTAAATAAGTACGCCAGTTTCTAAATGTGTAAAATGCTTGTCTGTTATGACGAAAAATTGCCCTTAAAATGATTCTAAATATGTGTGTTTCGCAACCCACGGCATTGACTGTTGTTTTCAAATGATTACGAGTGAGTGAGGGATCATTTAAATTAAAACATCCAGAATTAATTTGCAAGGTTTTGTAAGATCTAGACTCCATTTGGACGAATAAATCTGTGTAATACCAGAGAAGGCTCGTTGAAAGCTTGAACTCGCCCTTGAAGTGTCAAAGGAATACAACCCAGACAAAATAAATAAATTAATTAAAATTAAAATTCAACCATGGAATGCATTATTCCAGCCTCGGAGCTGACCTGACTTGAAGGAGCATTAAGGACTGGCACTTAGAACTGCACATTATTTCGTTTTGACTGATGACTGCTTGCAAAGTCCAAGCGGATTCGCACAAGAATGCAAATAGTTTGTTGTTTCTCAAAGACGTCGACTCTTAATGAACGACCAGTGATTGACGACCACACTGTTGAGATCTTCTCAATTAGGAAATATTTTTAGAATTTGATAGAATTGGCGATACGTTCACAAGCGATAATGTACATTTTGAAAGTCCGTAATGATCAGTGGGCAAGCTGTTTGCCGTCCACATCAATTTTATAAGGTAGTAGAAAATTGACTAAAAATCTGAAATTTTGATCAGAGACCCGTTTACGGCTGTAGCTGGTCCTGATTGGACCAAATGGGTAGGGGGAGGGTTAAAATGTATAGAGAATTAAATTCCTAAAATAATAGTTGTGAATAATCCTTGTGATGTTTGTTTAAATCATTTTCACATACTGAGGGCATGATGTACCTTTTTTTTATCGTTCCAAAATTCTTTAAGAATGACCATGCCTAAAATTCTATACACTTTTTTTAATTACTTTTAAAAAAATTTTAGAAAAAATATGAAATCTATGGAAAAAATTACATTTGAGTCTTAGAAAGCGTTCAGACGTAAAAGTCGACATTTTTCCCCGAAAGCCGACCAGCGGTATAATGACGAAGTAAAATCGAAATTAGTGTATTTTCGCAGGATATAACATGTCATGTCGAGGCCTCCTAAAACTGGAAAAAAGAGATGGGTTTTGGCTCAGGAGGCTATTCGGTCACAAATTAGATGTAAAATATTTTGTGAGTTTGTAACCTTAACCTGGAACGTCGCGTTACATCAAAGCGAACGAAGACTGCAGCAATGGTTTTTTCGTGTTGTGGATGCATGAAGAGAATCTCGTAGGACAACTGACTATAATACATAATTACTCATGAAAAGTAATCCCATGTCCTTCAGCCGTGAGTGCAGTTCCTGGTCTACGAGAACGAGAGGACACGCTATTTACCAATACTCTGTTCAGAACGGAGGTGAATAGCGTGTTCTCTTATTTTTATTTCCTACTTACTTATACATTTTTCACTCGAGGAACCCGTAATCGTCACGGATACCTGAAATCTGCACCCATCAATCCATCGTCCCTCACAACTGATCACTGAGAATTTTCCGTGGACTTATCACATTAGAATGACGCGTTTGGAACTCACTTGCGGCATATATCCCATTGAGCTTTTGTCTTGTGCCACTGTTTCTATGTAGCCTCCGTCCAGCGCCATTCGTCCTACGATGCAGCTCAGGAGCGTTGTTTTTCCACATCCGCTGGGACCCAAGAGAGCGTATCTAGAACAAGAAGAATCCTAATTCAATTGTGGAGTCTAAATTCGCAATTCAATGTAAAATAAATGAAAAGGAAGATGCGAGGTAGGCTGGACCTTGAACGACGATGTAGGTTAAGAACAAATATTAGTTTTTGCGACGAAAACTATTCTTTCCACTATCAGTTCATGACAGATTCTTGCAAAGTTCTACATGAAGTAATTGCAATCAATTCGCTTCTAATGAAACCGGTGTTTATCCGCACTTTTTTTTAAACCTACCGCTATCATCATCTCCCTTATTATGTATCCGCAATAATGCTAACGACCTCCCCCTGCTTATTTTGAAATGAAGAACAAAATTAAACCATTTTGATGAGGCGATTTGAGCTGCCTACGTCAATGAAAACTGGTTCCTGATCTTGGCAACACTTTAGTTTATTATTCTTACTACATATCTTTATTCATTTCGACAAAAAAAACTTATTGAGGAACTACTTGTGAGTCAAAATGTTTCAATTTTGATAATCGATACTTTAAAAAAATTGATTGTCCTTTTTTTAATTTACTATGTCTGACTCTGGAGACCTTGAAGACGTATTTTGACCAAACAATAATGAATCATTGAGAAATAAGCAATACGCAGCGTTTTTAAAATGATGCCGCATTGCTATAGCGCCTAACAGACCACATAACCGCGTGTACAACGAACTAATTTGATGGCGGTAGAGTTTCCCCTCTGGAAGGGAAATACCACCGAGTGGTGCATGCTACCCGTTTGACCATCTTGGGTGCCAGGCCGTTCAACAACGATTCTTCTTGTTAGTTCCAGTTACCTTGAGACGGTTGGTACAATTCATTAGTACTTGATTGTGAGGAAGCTTTCTAAAGTCTATGACAGGTGTATGAGCAGTATAATAGACTATCACTGAGGATAACGTGAACGAAACTTATTGAAAACGCTGCAAATTCTTACACAGGGGTTGGTTATTCCTTGGACCAGGCGCATGGAGACTCATTTCATAAACATGGGGGAAATGGGGAAAACAGTGGGTGCGGCGGGTCCCAGACCCATTCCAATCGATTCAGGATCCAAAATTTAGTGGAAAATGATACCCCACACGCCCAGATACCGGAAATCTCGAAAACGCATATTCAAACGTAGGTAATTTAGAAGGCTATAATAATTGTATTAAATTGAATTGAATGGTACGAATAAAAAGCTCGGACAGTAAAAAGAATTGTAGGCAACTGCTCAAAATTGGTTGCTAAGTTTAACAGCTGGTTATAAACAACAGGATATGACGATGTGTTTTGTTTGTCTATTCGGCTGAAGTCACCCACATGGGTAATAAATACCCAATTTGACCCATTGCTTCTTCCAGTGGGTGCCAATTGTTCTGGAACCCATTTTATTGGATTCAGCGTCCAAAATTTAGTGGATTGAAAAACGAGGCAGAAAGTGGTCCTCAATTCCTACCGCAATTGTAATAATAAGATGTAATAATTTCTAGTTACCTGATATAATCAGCTTTATTACTTGAAGCCGAATAAGTGTAATCAAAATATTTGTGATTTTGTAAAAAGTATTAATGAAGCATCCCTTCTCCTTTCTGAAATGTTTCCCGCTAAGCGATAAATTTACGACTGATCAAGTAAACTAATATTGTTCACATCAGTAGCATAACATTTCAATTCTTAGCGCAGGCCTGATGCGAAGCACGTACTGGGCTACTGTGGTCAAGTTTTGTCTACTATGTGACTATTTTTTACGAAGTAAAACTCGAAACTATTACTCGCATATTATCGTATAAAAATGGACCACTTTGGAATTAAAGGATTACGTTTGTGTCTCGATTCATCAATAGCCTATTAAGGAAACTACTTTCGACCAGAACCTGGATGTTGGAGAAGAATTTGTTTTCATGTCACCTACATTCAAATAATGGTGTTTGTACATGTAAATAATTTATACTTTTCATTTTTCTCTTTCTGTATTTTAAAACAATCTTAACGTGTGAATACGATTATAGCCTTGGTCAGTATACTAGGTACAAGGATGTTTCTGCATGGTATTCGTATCTGCGTCTGAGTGAAGACCTACGGAAAATGAGAATATTCTAATGTAAAACACTTTGCCGGATGCCTTGCAGAAGACGCACTCATGGGAATAGCAATGAACGGATTAATTCGTATCTTGCTATGATGACCTCAAGGGAATCGTGTGAACTATTCATCATTAGGTCGGTGAGAAATTTAATGATTTTCATTGATACATCAGCTTCCGATTCCCATTCATTATCGAGTAACTCGGATGTGTGGGTACGCAACAAAACATTTAAAACTTCGTTTATTAAATTTTCTGAGTCTGCCCAAGGTATCATAATTTTTGGTTACCTCCTGATTAACTAAATTCTTTACTTCTTTGTCCAATTGGCAAGGCCCGGCGGCAGGCAAGACCGCCAGGAAGCTTCTCAGAAAGCAAGATCTGGGTCAAGATCAAGTGCAACCCCTTGCAGGCTATCAAACCGGATGACGCGTCGGCTCCCCCTCAATGGTTTCAATCATCTTATGGAGTCGGATCAAGTTCAGAACGAAGTTTCAAGTGATCTCAATCGCCTTGGGCCTCGATTGTGTCGTTACGCGCAAGGTGAAGGCCGAAAGGAAGCGACATTGGACCAACATGCGAGATAACGCAAGAACGAAATGTAGGCTTGTGGATGAAAGAGAAGCGTCCTTTGTTTTTACTACAACTGAGGTCAGTAGTTGAAACAGTTCACTGACACCTGAAGGATACTGAACCCTGATGTACTAACGTAACCAGTTGACGAACAAGAAACTTTTTTTTTTTTTTTTTCTCAACAATAACGATAGGTACCTATGCATTTTACAAAAAGAACATTAGTAGACAGATTTTGATCCAATTGCATTGCCAGGTTTGCTGCTGTGCTAGAAATAAATTCTGCGTAAACAGAGCATGAAATCTCAAAAAATCGCATTAAATCGAACGAAAAATGTGGGATTAACCTGCTCGCACCGTACCCCAATAAAGGGTCTGAGATTGCGAATTAGACGAATTATCCACCGGGTAAGGCTTAGGTGATTGTGCTCCCAGGAATAATTTTTGTGCATAACGCTTGATGTGTGCGGATTTTCGATATTTAACCTCCTAGGAATCGATTCTACGGAGCGCTTCCTGGTAATTTTTGTTTTAAGGATTAATTTCCCGATTATTCCACTTTTAACAATTTCTTTTCCTGCTCATGACCTCATATAACTAAATGCCTTTGGTTCATTTTAAAGTAATCTCTTATTCGAGGTTGTCGTTAGAAAAGCACCACATTATCTAACACTACAAAAATATTATAATAAATTAAGGGATTGATGCGTTTTAGCGGAAAAAAATTATTACAAATTAAAGCTTTTTACTGAAGAGTTTCTCGGGTTTCAAGTTGTCATTCCTTGAGTAATCAACCTATGTATTCATGCAGAAAGTCAATCTCTACGATTCGGTCCAATACTTGTTACTGGATGTTTCAAGGGTCCAGATCAAAATTAGCAACTTTTTGATCCTCGAAACCTCGAAACTCATCAGCCCGGTCAGGCCAAATTTAGGGAGGGTAGGAGTCAAAATGTGTATTTCGAAAAATGGATTTCCGAGACTTTCCGCGTTCCAGGTTTGTGGGGTATTATTTCGGACTAAATTTTAGACGCTGAATCAAATGAGACGGGTCCCGGAACGATTGGCGCCCACAGGAAGAGGTCATGGGTAAAAATGGGTATTTATCATAACATTTAGAATGTGTGTTTTCAAGTTTTCTGGTACCTAGGCGTGTGGGGTATCATTTCCCACTATAATTGGGGCCCTGAATCGATTGGAGTGGGTCCGGGATACGCCACACCCACTGTTTTTCCCATTTCCCTATGTTCGATATTTTCGACGATTTAGGCGTGAGGGGTATCGTTTTTCACTAATTTTTGGACGCTGAATCGATTGGAATGAGTCTCCTTGCTCCTGGTCCGAGGAATAACCAATCCCTGTGAAAGAATTCGCAGCGTTTTTCCTACGGCATCTTCGGATGTGAAGTTACTCGAAAAATGAATCAATCTAGAGTATTTCATAGGAAGTGCGAGTTTCCATGCTTTTTCAGAATAAAAGGGTAATTATTGATGACCGAGTGCATAATTAATAGTCATAAGATAAGTGGTAACATCATATTCAGTTCATTTGTTCGCTTGTCTGACTTACTGGTTGAACAAGCCAATAATCAGGAGGTGCAACATTTGGCGTCCTTTCCAACGCTATCGTTAGTTCTGAGATAAATCAAGTAAAATAAGGTTAAAAAATAAAATTAAATAAATTTTTAAAGAACACACAGGAAAACAATTTTGAAAATGAAGTGCAGTATCAATTTGCAAGATGCTGACGAACCAAAACTAGAATATCTTGCAGGTTTGCTAGTAAATATGATAGTTGAACAACTTCATGACTAGTTGGTTTTTTTCGTTTTTTTTTTTCTAATACTAACGAAGAAATGCATCACTGGTGAGAGACATCTTCTCTACAATGATTAAGCAAATCACCAAGAGCCCATGATCTACGATCATTGATCGTATCAATGAAGCTGAGCAATGTCAACTGGGAAACTACCAATCAGAGGTTTGGTCACGAACCTCTCATAGGCACATAGGCATGTAGTAAGTGATCTTCTCAATTGATCGCAGTCAAAAGAGATAAAATAAAATGAGGAGGGATTAATTCTTATCAAGTTTAAGCGTCGATTTTGACTCACATATTGCCGGAAATTTTCGGATAGGATGGGACAAAACCAGCATCCTCTTCGACCGACATTTGGAAGAAAACCGATGATTTGCGGTTATTCTCATTGCGGCTCAAGATGGGTGTGTAGGAGACATAAAAGAAGACTAAGTTGCCGAGGATCCGTCACTCTAGAACGGTTCTTCACGAACCTGCTTCTTGAAAAGTATAGCGACATCACCTTATTTCCACAGTGTGACCAAATTATTCAAACTCCAAGGCGATCTTGTTTTTCTCGCTTCATATCGCGTGCCAGTTCTTGCATCGTTCTTCCGTTTCCGAAACGTGGGGTTCATGTGCAGTTATTACCGAGAATTTCTAAAAAACTTGATAATTATTTTGTTTTCTTATTAAATGTAACAGTAGATAGATGTCCGTTAATCCACAATATAACGCGTTGAGACACTGTAGGGAATATTATTGTTGGAAGGTCTGATGAAAATACCGAGAAAAACAGCTTTAGAAAATCTGTGAACCCGTACCAGCGATCAGAATAAAGTAGGCAGTCTGATGATATTTTATTCAAAGTTAATTGTTTTCCCTCTTTATACATCCAATCATCAGTATGTCTCATTATATACAAGGAAAATCAGTGGTATCTATTATTCGATCTTTAACCACTGCGAACTAAGATGACTAACTTGTTCATTCAGAGAAAACTCGGAAACTGATCGAACATAATCAGTGTTTGAGAATATTCAACATAATCTACCTACTGATATAAGGTTGGGTAATCATCACAACGATATCATTGAGGTTTCTCGAAAACCACGATCTTAATTTGTTTTATCAGCGAGGTAAGGGACCGGAAAACAGGTCATTTATTCAAAACATTATTATTAGTATTGCTATGCTAATGTTCATTTTCAGAATTAAGGAGTGATGGCATCTTAGGTGATCTAAAGTGAAACTCAACCCCGAAAAAAATAAAATAAAAAGCGAGAAGTTCCCTTTTGATAAGTTTCCATCTCATGGAAGCCTTCGTGGCATCTTTTTCAACCTGTTAAATAAGAAAAGTATTTTCGATCGAATTCCCTATTCGATTCGTTTTCAGTACCGCTCTGGAAATTTGTAATATTGATTTTAAAGACCTTATGGAGATCAAATGTTAGAGCCCGTAGAAACAAAGTGTTGAGTGATTCCCTTAGAACGACCCTGACGACTAACGACCGAACTCCAATCCACGCGTACTTGAATTACGTTTCCAACCGCAGCTTAGTCTTTCATTTCACGAATTTACATATAAAGTGGTCGCAAAGTTCTTGGGCGCAGATTTGCGGGGAGGTGGAGGCTCTATTGAAGATGCCGTTTGTAAATACATACACCGCCTACAGCGAGGAATGTAGCTATAGCGGGATTACGTTCTACCACTAGAGGTCAGCCTTAGGAATGGAATAAAACATCAATTAAGAGTTCAACAGAACTCCAGCCCAGCAAGTGCGGAAGTGGGCTAGTCTGATAAGAGGAAGAGGGAAAATTACACTATTTATAACTTTGTGTTGTAAACGTAATTTTTCGTTCTCTTAAAAAACTAAACTATTTCTTAGTGGAAGAAAGAAGAGACACCTTTTCTTCTAGGGCAACGCTAAAAAACATGAAAATTAGTATTCTTTTAAACAGTCTTTATTTAAATACTCATTTGCTTGAAGGGGTACGTAGAATCATACTTTTTACCCTGATGACTGCCCGGTAATCGCTCGAGATTACACGTTGGAATTTTCTCGCAGTCTCAAACCTTCAATTGAACCCATTATCTATATTATTTAATACGTGCGCGAGCGTGATCGCAGCAAACACAGTGATTCGGTATTAACAAGTAAATAATAACAGTAGTTGTAAAAGGTAAATTTTGTGAAAACCTCATTATAGACCGTATAGGTAAAACGACAGAGCGAAAAGGACAAAACGACATGATTATTTATTACTACCTATTACCTATTAGGTACCTATTAATACGGTAAAAACCTGACTAAAAACCGATGCACGATAATAGGAGTTCAAAGGATCAGTTAGCGCCTGGATTGATGCACTCGTTCCTATGTTTCTTGATTAGTTTCTTAATTCCCTCCACAGATCACAGTATCTCTGTCATTTATTCAAAAGAAAACTTCTCAATGAGCAGGATGGTAGCAAATTTTCCCAGAAATTATTTAGGCATACCTATGTACGTAATGAGAGCTAATTAATTAATGAAGATCCTTCCTAGTTCCAGTGTAGTGACCAAATTTAAACTGAGATGTAGCTAACATTAAATAGGTATATGATTACAGAAAAGAACCTTGTTTGTGCTTTGAGCCCCAAAATTTGGGACAGGGAAGCGTTTTGAACATAATGTACCTACCTTCAGGCTCGAGTTGAAAGTGTGTTCTCTCTTAAAATTTAACTCGGAGACAACGGAACATTGACAATTTATGAGATGATATTCCCCATTCCATCTCCGGGATTAAATCAAGAGAATCTTTAGGAATGAGTGTCCTAAATTTAGCGGAAAATGATGCTCCACACACCTAGGTACCAGAAATCTCGAAAACACATTCAAAAAGGGTAATATATATACCCAATTTGACCCATAACTTCTTCCAGTGGGTGCCAATCGTTCTGGGACCCATTTTATTGGATTCAGCGTCCAAAATTTAGTGGAAAATGATACGCCACTCGCCTTGATCGCCAAAAACCTCGAAAATCCATATTTCAAAAACACATGTTGACCCCTACTCCGGCCAAATTTGGTCCGATCAGGCTGAAAAGTTTTGAGGACCGTCCTAGGCAGGGAACAGACCCCTGACCCAAATTTCAGATTTTTAGAAGATTTTCTACTACCAAAAACGGACGGCGGACGGTCATTGATCTTTATGGTTGGTTATTCATTGAATAATCAACCTATGTTTTCATGCAAAAGGTCAACCTCTCCGATTCGGCTCAAAATGTTTTTCTGGACGTTTCATGGTGTCTAGATCAAAAAAGGTCAATGTCCGTCCGCCGTCCATTGTCCGCGCCGTTTTCGGTAGTAGACAATTTTCTAAACATCTGAACTTTGGGTCAGGGGTCTGTTCCCGGCTTAAAATGGTCCTCAAAACTTTTCAGCCCGATCGGACCAAAATTGGGCGGGGTAGGGGTCAAAATGTGTTTTTAAAAAATGGATTTTTCGAGATTTTGGGGCGATCTAGGCGAGTAGGGTTAATCATTTTCCACTAAATTTTGGACGGCTGAATCCAATGAAATGGGTCCCAGAACGATTGGCACCACTGGGAGAAGTAATTGGTAAAGATTGGGTTATAATTACCTACTTTGTTATAATACGTGTTTGCGAGATGTCTGGTACCGTGGGCGTGTGGGGGTAGCATTTCCACTAAATTTTTCGATACTGAATCGATTGGAAATGGGTCCGGGACCCAGCCACACACCCACTGTTTTTCCACCATTGCCCCATGTTGAAGAAAATGAGTATCCATCGCGCCTCGGAAAATTTTGTGACTACCAAAAACGGCGCGGACGGCGGACGGGCGTAACGGCCGTGACGGACAATTGACCTTTTTGATCTGGACACCATGAAACGTCCAGACAAAAATTTTGAGCCGAATCAGAGAGGTTGACCTTTTGCATGAAAACATAGGTTGATTATTCAAGGAATAACCAACCAAAATGGGTAGATAGATACCCATTTTGACCGATAACTTCTTCCAGAGGGCGCCAATCGTTCCAGGATTCATTTAATTGGATTCAGTGTCCATAATTTAGTGGACAATTATAGCCCACACGCCTAGATCGCCAAAAATCTCGAAAATCCATTTTTCGAAATACACATGTTGACCCCTACTCCGCCCAAATTTGGTCCTATCGGGCTGAAAAGTTTTGAGGACTAACTGGAACCAGGAACAGACTCCTGACCCAAAATTCAGATTTTCTACTAGCAAAATCGGCGCGGACGGCGGACGGACATTGACCTTTTTTGATCTGGACACCATGAAACGTCCAGACAAAAATTTTGGACCGAATCAGAGAGGTTGACCTTTTGCATGAAAACATAGGTTGATTATTCAAGGAATAACCAACCAAAATGGGTAGATAGATACCCTGGATTCAGTGTCCATAATTTAGTGGACATTATAGCCCACTCGCCTAGATCCAAAAATCTCGAAAAGCCATTTTTCGAATCACATGTTGAACCCCTACTCCGCCAAAGTTACGGTCCTATCGGGCTTGAAAAGTTTTGAGGACTAACTGGAACCAGGAACAGACTCCTGACCCAAAATTCAGATTTTCTACTAGCAAATCGGCGCGGACGGCGACGGACATTGACCTTTTTTGATTCTGGACACCATGAAACGTCCAGACAAAAATTTTGGACCGAATCAGAGAGGTTGACCTTTTGCATGAAAACATAGGTTGATTATTCAAGGAATAACCAACCAAAAACCGCACACCGATTTATCCACCAACGCTTGCGATTTTTCTGCACCAGTTCAATAATAATTCTTCTCTCACCATGAATAAGGACAGACGGTACGAAAAGAGCAGCTGCTAGATTACAGCAATTGCCGGAGATTGAGTATAGAAGAGAACTAATGTTCCTTCCGCGTTTGTTCACTTGTTGTATCTAACATAGAGGTGTTCTCCACAAATGAACGGATTTAAAACGTGAATGAACTAACAAACTGGCAAATTTTGATAACAAGTAATACATAAAATACCCGCGCCATTCATTGAGCAAAGAAGGACCAATATAATAAATGTTATCCAGGTTCAGTCAATTCGTGGAAGGAAAAAAAATTAACAATTCAGATTAACCTCTAGGTTTCTTGTGGAGGTCACTTTTTTTTATTGACCAATGACTTGTGGGAATGACATATTTTTTATTGAAGTGGTAAGAGGAATTATGAGCAAGATTATGTTGAGATCACTTGGGCCACTACTCTCATGAGCATATCAGACTCAGTAGGAATGATCAGTTTTTCTATCAGATTTGTACACATGAAAAAGAATTGTTCGAAAACGTGTTTCTGCTGAAACGTATAAGTTTAATACATCGGATGTATAAACAAACTAGTTGGACCTCGCTCGTGAGGAAATGTGTATCTCCGAGGTCCTCTGAGTGGATAATTAGAAAAAAACGCTGCAAATTATTCCACACAGGTTTGTTATCTTGGGTGGATCTCGATTGTGGGGAAGCGTATCTTTGAAGTCTCCAGAATAAGTATAATTTAATGAAGACAAAAAGTGGAGTTCATAGAAGTACCGATTTTTAATATACTGTTTGCTTCGCAGATACCGACTCCAATCGTTCAGACTCAAGTTTTTTTTTTTTTTTTTTTGCATTTTATTGGAAGACAAAAATATAAAATACATACAATTTTCAGGTTATGCTACTCCCCCCTATAAGCTACGCTTGTGCTGGGGGAGTTATTTGGTTAAACGTCCAAAGTTCTACACCCTGCTTCCGAAGTTATTTGGTTAAACGTCCAAAATTCTACACCCTGCTTCCGTTCGATGTTATCAGACAGAAAATTAGTTAGGGCCAACAAAGACCGAAGTGGAATCCTAACAGCCGGGTTTCCATGTGAAGAACGTTCTATTACATGGATTGATAACGAAAAATACCGGGAGTACGAAGGCTGTAAACGACTCCCACTGGGAGCCGACGGAGCTCAGAATCACTAGTTAATTGGTGAATATCAAGTCTTGTTCGAACCTTGGCGAGGTTAGAGAAGCCAGTTAATGTTTTGTAAAAACACTCGTCGTCTGTATTTTAAATGGGAGTTTACCCCGCACATGCGTTGCTTCCTGCTCCTTCGGCCGAGCCCTTGACTAGAAAGATATCGAAAGGCGTTCGATTCAAACGTTGTATTTTGCTCAATACTTCCTCGGTCGGAACTTACTGACAGAACTAGTGAGTTCAAGAAAGCATCAATATCGTGAACAGGGCAGAGGTCCGAACTGAAAACTGGATTTTATGAGGCCGCAAATAATAGCTACTTATTCAATGTCCTTGATTGGTAGCTCACCTACGTTCTTTCACGATACTTCACTTATAAGGATGGGGGCGCTGAAGCAGACGTTCAACTATTAAATTACTCCATTACCAGAATTACCAGAATGGTAAGAATCAGTAGAACATGATATTTGATTGAATTCGTCAGTCAATACTTGATCCTTGAGAATATCGCAAGACCAAAATTGAATGGCTAATGGAAATGAATTAAGCTAATCCAAATTAGTCGTTGTAGATTCGTTGAGTCATTTTCATTCATCAAGAGTGTCAACAGTTTTTAAAAAATAAAATTTATTAAAAAATAAAAAATAATCTTTTGATCAAAAATGTTACTTTTCTCTTTCAGCAAAGCTTATACTGAGGGAAGGAGTAACATGGCTAATCCCTGTTGCAGATGTTGAATAATGTCAATGCACGAATATTTATAATGTACGTTTTCATGTTTTCTGTAAAATCATTAAATTATACGTTAAAAAATGTTCATTTCAACTCCATGTACAGCGCAAAATGCCTCTTAACATTTTTATTTATAACTTATTTATCTCTCTAGTTTACATATTTATATCTCTTATATTTTATATTTTTTAGGAAGACCATTAAAAATTAGGATGGTTGGGATAAACGTAGCACCTGCGACCGCAAGCTTTCAAATCGAGTGTCAGTTTTTGAATCTCCTCCACTTTCCCGTCCTATGTTTAAAGAGGTTATAACAATATTGTATTATTATGTACAGTCACTCGGACCAATGAATCGAGAGAACATCACCGAGAATCATTAAACACAGGATCTTTTATTCACCTAAACAGTGACAATCACAAAAAGCGAACACGCTTGACAAAACTAAACAAATATGAAATAGGTTTCGGAGCAGAGAGAAATAGCTGGTAACAGGACTACGAAGATGGTCATTCAATACTCACTGAGAGAGCTCTTCTCATCAGTCATCAATAAACTAAGCTGTAGGAGACAAGATGCCTGTAGAAAAATCTTCATCTACATTCGTAACATGTAGCTCTCCGCTAGATCATGGATTTTGTGGACTCTAAATTCCTCAGAAAGGAGCTGCTGAGTGGTTCCTAATATTTCTACGGAGAAGAACTTTTATTACTTCATTCTGAGCAATTAAAACTTATCCCATATTGCACTCTTCTTTTCCCATTCCCATAAATTGGTTTCAATAATGGCGAAGTATAAAGTTCTCATAGATTCAAGCGAATGTAAATTTGAACAACTTGGCACACGTGCAGTATTGTTCGTAAGCTACTTATGCGGAGGACGTAATTAAGACGTATTAATGTGAACTCTGAGATAACGAGTATTGGTGACCCTCAAAATTTATCAAGAGTCGCACGGCCAGCTAAGACAGAAAGCTTCTTGATAGACATCCTTTTTCAGTGTAGGGCTGAAAGCTCTCATCAACTCAAGATTCACGAGGTGAACAAGGTTTGTTTCAAGCTCAAAATGTGTAAAAACCGTATGTTGAGAGGGTGAAGTTTTATCAGAGTAATTTAGCAAATTTAATTTACCAAAGATAGAGAAAGGTGCACTTTGGGTATCGCAGGTTCATGCTGGCCACGGTCAGTCATCCGATTCAAGTAAATGACTGACTAACAAAATCAAATTATTGAATGAATTTAGATTTTAATTTGACGTTATTTTTAGCACCGGGTTTTTGCAAACCAACAAGCGGGTAGTAATGACAAGACGTTTTTCCGTAGTCGATTTCAGGCTCAAAGACAGACATACTATTTCTATTGATTTTGAAACATCTCCCTCCCTCACGCAAAAAAAACTCTTCCTCCTTTCGCAAAAGAAACCGCCAAAACCTATTCGGAAGTTTGCGGCCGAATTTAATTCGTCAGCCCTTGATTCAAAGCTCGAAACCTGATAATTAGGAGAGAATGAAAAAACTCAACTGACTGGTAGCAACTGGGCTAACCAGGGTCAGTGACGTGCATTCATATTTTTAAACATCGAATTCCGTCCTGCCATTGACGGGTAGTCTCGAGCTATTTTTTCGGCGGTCTCTTTCAATTTTTCGTTCTGCGGTGTACACATTTAGTGGGCCGGTATAGATGTGTGGTTATTACACGGTTATAACCAGTTCTGGCATTTTTATTGCTACACTTATCGAAAAAAATATATAACGCTGTGATTTTCCCTTTTCACGAAAGGTTGACAATTCATAACAGTTAACAGATCGATCTTGTGGGAGCGGTTGTATGGTCGATTTCACCCCGAAATGGGAAAACCATCAACTAGCAGCGATCGGCCCGAGACCCATAATAAATTTATTCTTCTGCAACAATATTGTCAAGGTGGAAAACTATACACGCCATCAATATCCTTTCGGAATTTAAACAGCAGTCGTAACAAAAGATCGCATTGAGATAAAATACTAATCTTTCGTTCATGCAAATACACTCATTATGCCAAACGGAGAAAAATGAATGGAAACCTTCTCTAGCATGAAGCAAGATTAAATCCACTGCAAATTAATTCTTCATTGAGTAGGAAGGAATCGTGTTGTGCGCCAATCGGATTCATCGCAACCGGCTCAGCGCCCAAAATTTAGTTGAAAAGAGCAGCCAAAGTCCCCAAAAATCTCAAAAACACATTTCTAAATACATATTTTTTCCATTATTCTGCACTCGATGTGTAGCAGCCGGTCTGGGTTACCTGAATCTATTCAGAATCCAAAACCAAACAACACCCCCGTTTGTTGAAAACCCATATTCACCGACACTGCATCCGTTTGAGGTGATCGGTTAGAATACGAGACCCAGAAATTGAGACTATTGAGGAAAATGTCAGATTTTGTTGATATTAATTGAACTCCAGTTTCGGGCTCAGCATTTTATACGAATAAACGGAATAAATTTGAACAAAATTGGGGTAGGTTAAATATTTTACTTGTTACATCGTTTACTTGAGAACGCTTTATCTCTTAAAATAAAGAAAATCAATCCTCCTGTATTATCAACAACAAACTGTTCAGGAGACTCTTGCAGCGCACGAGCCGATGTTTAACAGACCGTTAATCTAGCGCAATTTTTGCTCTACTTTGTACATTGTCGAGCAAGAGCGAGACGATTGCTCAATGCATTGTTTTCCGAGAGTGCCCTCGATAGGTGCCCGGGCTGAATTATTTATACATTTTTGAAACCTACCGGGCACTTCTAATCGTTAAACTTTATAATACCCAATTTCCGGAACGCTCCAATGTTCAGCTGGAGATATTGTGATAACAATAGTGATATTAATTAATCTGGTTTTTGACTTAGTCAACCTTATTCTGTAGTCGCTGTATACCTGTTTGAAAACCGAGCACCCCCGATCGGCTATCGGCTCGCAGAATTCACAAGTAATTAAACGAATGCGATTTTTCAGGCTACACAAGAAACACAATTAAAAAAAAAAAAAATCATTTCAAACTAAGGAACGGTTCAAAATAAGAATGTCGTTAACGTCTCCCAACTTGGAAAACATCCAGAAGTGAAAGCATTATCTTCGAATTGTTTGCTCTTTTCATGTTTTCTTCCTTGCTCCTTCATTCAGACCATCCATAATCCAGTGATGAAAGAGTGCACTTCAATTTATGAGTGCAGAAACGGAGCCAAACAGTTTTGGTGATTTGGTCGATCGGGGAAAACTGAGCTGATTATTTGACTTTTTGACTACCTAGATTTCACGGTAGTAGCGATATAAGTACGAAATTCGTCTTCTTCAAAATAATTTTTTCATTCAACAAAAATAATTCTTCTGATGTCTTGAGTTGGTTATACTTAGCTTATTCATCTAACACCTATGAGAAAGGATTCATTTATAATAATTTTGGAGTTTTTATATTTAAATTTTAATATTTTTTTGCGGATGAGGAAGACATTGGTTCCTTATCTAGATAAGGAGCTTTAAAACCAATATTGGTGTTGTCAATCCAGATGCTTTGATAAGCGTGGACGCTGCTAACACATTTTCCACAATATTATTGCGATTCAGATTCAAAAACTCAACAGGTATATTTCACTGATAATTGTATTGACCTATCACCCCAAAAGAAAACGGATCCAATGGAGTTTTCAACGTTTGCGTCCCAAAAGTGACATAGTTGGCCCTGAATGTAATAAAGACCGTGACTTTTGAGGCATAAGGGCATCTTCGTCTCTCGAGCTCGCTCTCCCTCGCTCTCACGCTCGCTTGCGGCCTCTTAAGCCTCAAGACGTGGGTCAATTATCCGTCCTACTCAAATCAACCAGCCTGGGCCACTTATTAGCGGGCCTACTATTAGTCGCTCCTCGGCAATCATAATGGGAGAGACACGTGTAGTGTGTGAACGGCATGCAATTTCCTCTGAGCAATATTCCACGGTCGGGCAATTTTGATTTGCGAAAAATTACCAATTTAAACTTTTTTGTTTGCTTTTGCGACGAGTTGGAGAAGATAAGTGTTGTTACAATTATTGGTCGTTACTCACATTGCACCTTTGGGGACGCTCATATTAAAATCTTTGAGCACGTAAGTAGTTCCATATGACTTGTACGCGCACCGCACGTTGACGGCTAATTCGTCCATTCTTGCGCACCGAGTCCACAAGACTGAAGAAACCGCAGGTTAACGTTGCACCGTCCGACCGGGCGCCCTCCACGAGCGAGCTCGAGATTTTTTGGGGGGGATCACAGACGATAGGATCCAGCCCTCGGTGGCTGCGGGTTTTGAAGTGGTTGTTGAGGGTTTAGGACGTCCGTAGGGGATGACCTCTAAACGGCAGCCCCTTCTCGACCAAGCATCCCTGATGTTCGCCAGGGAAAAAACTATACCAACCTAAATCATGTTTATACTGTATGGTGAAAAGGGTATTAATACTGAAACAATGCCTTTGAGGTTTACATTTAATCGTTTTCTCAAATTATAGTTTTCGCTAATGGAAGGTGATGAGACCCAGCGATGAGACCCTTTCATCTCTCTTTATTAAAATCAATGATTTTATAACAACTGTAAATTGAGTAAACAATTTTAATTTCAGGTCACGAAGTGCAGTTCTGTCATAAAATAATCATGCTCTTATCCAGAATTGGCACGTTTTTTTAACTTGCATCCCCTCGTCTAACGTTCTGATTTTACCTCTCAAAGTTTGTTCAAAATCCAAAATATCTATCCCCCGGCCAAAAATACTTGAGATTCTCAAGTATTGCTAATGTTACGAGCAATAATCCCTCCGTCAGTTCGATCACAGTAAACGGAGGCTGGGTACTGTAAATATGATGAAAATTGTTATTCATGATTATCAAGGTCTTGGGCATGTGGGGTATAATTTTCCATGAAATGCGGATGAGTCCAGACCCCGAGTAATGCAATTGAATGAAATCAATGTAATGTAATGAATGGTACTTGGAAAGTACGTATTACTTACAATACGAAAATATCCTTTCTTACTAATTATTTTTTACTCTGTTAACCTTGAATATTGAGCAGCTTTCTGCGCAGGAGGGAGGAACAGCGGTAATAATGAATATGGGATACATGGAATAATTTGTGCGAAATATTCTTTACTTTCAGAGCCTTATGAATTTATAAGGTGCTAGTTGGGACATGTAGATCCTCTTGAAGGCGTTCTACTGTGGATAAAAGTGGCGTTCGTGGCGACTTGGAATAACGTTGTTTTCTGAATGAGAAACGTTGATAGCTAGATGACTGAATGGGCAGGTGCCCCAACAAGGTGAATTCCTAGCCGATGATCCAGAGGCCTGAAGGTATTAGTTTCTCGATGTTCTAGTTTCAAATACTCGTTCCCCTTCAAAACGTTTCTCGGAACTGAACTTCTCGTTTGTCGAAAGCACTCAATCTCTATTCCAACTTGGTACCGAACGCGTGTCGGTCACATCAACAGACGGTCCAAAGGTGGAGGGGTCAATGTTGTGAAACTAGGATCAAGATCATTGACCTAGACAGAGTCTCGAGGATTTTCCACGCTGCATCTCGTGCTGGTGACCTCTTATTAGTTTTTGCTCAACAACTGGAAACGACCGCATTAGTGAATCCTGACGGTCGAAGGTTCTTTTGCAATAATAATCAAATACATTTTTATAAACATCTCGCATCTTGTACCTCCGGTGAACACGTACCTACCATTTAATCCATTCGTTCTTCCAAAGTTGAATGGCATTTCTCGCACTCTGCAGTGAGAATTTCTTTCTTCTTATTTATTTCCTCTCTTTTTTCGCGTATTATTTCAATATGAATCCATCAGAACGAATGAATGGTTTTCAGTCTTTCTGGTATTCCTTTTTTCAACAAGCATTTTGCATTTTTTATTTGAGGAATAATGAAAATAATTCTGGTTCACAGTAGGTAATTTGTGTCCAACCTCGACGCATCGATTACTTGAAAATTCATTGGGAGACTTATACACTTGTATTTTCGAGGAATCGAGAGTTTTGGAGATATTCATATTCATGGATTCTGAACAGCCGAATCCCGCCTACAGTAATGAGCACCTTCGGTAGATGCTGCTCTGCCTCTTTCTCTTTTGATTATTCAAAACTGCTGTCATCTCTATTCCCCAATCAAATAGTCCCTGTCTCGTGTGTCATTAGTCTCGCAGAACGATCCCGTCAATTCTGCACATCGACCCTGCTCATGATTTCCCTTCATCAGGTCAAGACATGTCCCATTGAAGAGGGATTTGTTCCCCTAATAAGCGACAGATTGTTCATAATAACTCCGTGCAAATGACGTCATGTCTCTAAAATTGAATAATTAACGTACGAAATGAATCTATTGCGTCTTGAGATCTTTCTACAGTCGACACCGTCGCATATGATCGTGGACATTCATCTAACTTATGGTTTTGATTGACCACCCCTTAAAATCACTGTGGATATCGGGATTTTCAAAATAATTAAGGAACCGAACGATTACAGGAATGTACCCACGCTAATTTCAAACTAAAAGTGTCTTTTGCTGTCGTCTTCATAGAATGAAACGGAGTAGTTATTTTGGTCCTTCACGTATAGGCGTTTGAGGTTAGCGTTCAGTAATGTAGATGAAATCTGTTGGGGTAGGTCCGAGCTTACGTTAATCCAATGAAAAAACATATTCAGTACTAAGATATAATTCGTACTGGTTGAAAGACGATGAGGAATATTATTCATAGTTCTTTTGAAATTTGATAAAACAGGCTTCAGTAAACCAAATGAATTCTTCTTTGGAATTCGGAATTGCTAAAAGATCGTGCAATGCTATTACAAGATATCGTTCAACATGTTATCGGATTAGTAGTCGATGTGGACATTTCTGTTTCTCTGAGATGTTATATAATAGTATGATTGGACTCGCTCATTCGAAATTCTTTTGCTTTTCTTCCGTTGATGTGATGAACATAAGAATGATACGTCCTTTTCCCTGAGCTCACTAATGTCTGTTCAAGAAATAGATGCTATAAAGCAGAGAATGAGAGTAGTAAGTATAGATAATGATCATAAAACGCTAACTAATAACGTAGTTGGTGATTACACTGAGAAAAATTAATATTAAACAATAATTTCTCATGAAATTATCATCGCCATCGCGAAAGGAAAAAAAATCAGCTCGCGGCTTCGAAAAGATTATTAGCTTTTATTATCTAGCCACCTTCAACTGGCACTTATTACTGGAAGTTCAATTAAAAAGAGGCTGATGGCTCCATTACTCCCCCAAATCACTTCCCTCATAAAATGTGGGTCCAAGTTTAATCGGGAGTGTAATCGTTGCCCCTAATGGCACGTTGCATATTATGATTCACATGTGTGTCTGGAACGTTCAGGTACTCAAAAGACCGGCGAAACTGGTCATCAAAGAGAAAAATTATCATTTATCATCCAACCTAAGAACGACATACCTGAAAATTATAATTAATTTGTAGTAATTAGGTAATTTGTTCTCATTACTTCTCTCTAGGCCCATCTTGTGGCGGCAAGGCGTTTTCGGAAATCCAAAATGTATCAGCCCAATTCGGGTATGCTCAATTTTACGGCTCTATAGATCCTTACTTTGGAGGACTAATCATCATGCCCGAGGTAAGAGCAAAATCCAATATATTTTGAATGATATGTTCTGAATGTTGAATCACATGTTACCTACTAGGTTATCCCAAGCCCAATGCACGAGTATATGAGATATTACTTCAACTCCCCTACTTTATTTTACGTCTCTAGATAGTTCAAGAGTCTTTGAATATATAAATTAATCTCAAAAATAGAAACCATCCGTTACACAGAAGTAATTGAAGGTTGCAATACGTGATTGTGATATGCCAGAAATGAAGTAAAGAATTTTACGGTTATCAAATAGTAGTTCCATTTGATTGAATAATAAGGGTTGTGTGAAAAGTATGAATCTTCAAACTATGCGTGGTTGCAAATTTGTGACCTCAAGTGCAATTTTAATTAATTTCCTTCAAAATTTACTGCTTTTCTTTCTTTTATTGTAACCTAAAATCGGATTTTTATTCACAAATCGACAGGAGGGATAAAGAGGGACCTCCCTTAGGAAAGCTTTTTAGCCTGATTCATAGACACCTGAAGAAGTTTCAAATAAAACACCTCAAACTCATGGGGCTAAGTGTGCGTGTATTTCTGTACAGAGGAGACAAAAAAATTTGACTAACACATTTGCTCATCACCCATTCAACTACCATCCTGTCATCATGATTTGTCCTTTGCATCATTATGAACGGATTAATGAGCTTGCCTATCGTCATTTCTGTCATGGAACATCTTCATCTATCATTCAATTCATTGATGAAAAACTGAAACCTAATTAAAACCCAACCTGATGAAAACCTAATCATTAAAAAAAAAGAAACGGGATTCTTCTACCTCGCTTAAACTAAACAAAAATATGTATTCATCACACCTACTGTAGATAATTTTGTAGAATGAAAGGTACTTACATTTTCCCCTGAGGAACATCCATATTCAAGGAATTCAACACTTTCGTCTTTCCATAACTTTTCACAGCACCACGAATAGTGATAGCCATGTTTTCCGCTTCACAAAACCTTACGGACATGGCTTGAAAGATTTTCGAATTTTGACTTAAACTGAACAAAAACAAGTGAGTTGAAATTTGAATAGCTTCAAGACCCTGCTTTTTATTTTATCTGAGGGTCATTGAGGGTGTCCGGTTCGTGTCGGCGTTACTGGCGAAGGACCGCCTCAGGAATGACGGTGTGCGCAGGAGGTGTTTTAGATGGGAACTACCTAGTACGAATTACTATATGCGGCGTTTCCAAGCACCCCAACAAGTCCCACCACTGACAAACCGGCCTGTTTCGCTTCCTTGAAGCCTTGACTCGGCGTTGGAACGTAAATACTTAATGCAAACTCTAAATTGCCTTTTTTCGCATAGACATGGGGTGTCCTTGGGAAATATTCTGGAAGAATAAGCCTCTTGAAGTACCTTACTCTTTTGTCTCGCTCTAGTGTCTTCTTTTCAAACGGATGTCAAAAAGGAAAAGGAAAACAAAAACACAACGACGGTTTTACACTTACACTGTCGTCCACCTCAGAGCCGTCCAGAGTCCTTTCCTTGAAAATAGAAAAAACTCCATGTAAAAGCATCTGGTACAATAAATAGAGTCGGTTCTAACACCTTACATCTTACGCACTAGTTGAACCGGGAGGTTTTTATGTCATACCTTTTGAAATAAGACTTTACGTGGACTAGCTCCATCTTCAGTTATTCTATCAAGCAACTAATTTTTAATTTGATTTTAAATGTGATATCCTAGATTATATTATCTAAGCCGGATGTAAGACGATTTAATGTTCATAATGATCCGATGGTAGAAGAGAATGCCTGTTGATCCTAATCCCTCCCTGGTGAGTAAAAAAACTTTTTTCATTAGGTCAATCTTTCGGTTTCTTCTTGCCAATTGCTTCCCTTACGAATTAATTTATTTGGATTTATCTGGGAATTTTGTACCAATCTCTGTGGGTGTCTGATTATTTCATAAGAACCCCCCCCCCCCCTTCCCTAAAAATGGTGATACTATTCTTCAAACGTTTACTTTGAGTTAGTAATAAGTAGGTTAAGTAAGTTCGAGGACTAGTTCAAAAAAATCTGCAAATTCTTACACACGGGTTGGTTATTCCTCGAATGGGGGAAACAGTGGGTGTGGCGGGTCCCAGACCCATTCCAATCGATTCAGGGTCCAAAATTTAGTGGAATATGATACCCCACACGCCTAGGCACCAGAAATCCTGACACATACAAAATGGGTGGATACATACCCATTTTGACCCATAACTTCTTCCGGTGGGTGCCAATCGTTCTGGGACACACATCATTGAATTCAGCATCCAAAATTTAGTGGAAAATGATACCCCACACGCCTAGGTAGCAGAAATCCCGAAAATACATAATCAAATTGGGTAATAAATACCCAATTTGACCCATAACTTCTTCCAGTGGGTGCCAATTGTTCTGGGACCCATTTTATTGGATTCAGCGTCCAAAATTTAGTGGAAAATGACACCCCACTCGCCTAAATCACCCAAAATCTCGAAAATCCATTTTTCAAAAAACCCCTACCCCCTCCAAATTTGGTCCGATCGGGCTGAAAAGTTTCGAGGACCCGTCTCGGCAGGGAACCGACCCCTGACCCAAATTTCAGATTTTTAGAAAATTTTCTACTACCAAAAACGGCGCGGAACATGGACGGCGTACGGCGTACGGCGTACGGCGGACGGACATTGACCTTTTTTGATCAGGACATCATGAAACGTCCAGAAAAAAATTTTGAACCAAATCGGAGAGGTTGACCATTATCATGAAAACATAGGTTGATTATTCGAGGAATAACCAACCAAAATCAAACTTTCCTGTCAATTTTTTTTTTCTCGATAGGACTACCGATTCAAAAAAGGAAGCACACACGCCTGTAGCTCCCCAAAAATTCCTAAAACAAATCCTAAACATTTTCTGCGTAGCGCTGCCTCCGTTTGGGATTGTGCTGTTGGGAATGAGTTGAGCACAACTAGGACTTAAATGATTCTATGCACTTATCCATGAAAAGTTGGAGTTTCTCACTGCATTTTGTTGGCTTCTCTGGTTTGAACGTCGGAGGGACATTTCGTATTCTAAATCTTCATACTTTGGAACGAAATAGGTTACATTTTAGGGGTATTTTCTCTCAATACGAACGCAATAAAATGTATCACAACACAATCTGGCGAGACCAGAATCGAAATCTCTCTTCACTTTCAGTGCAATCTGAGCACTCTTAGCTAAAATTATTCATTGAAGTTGTTTCATCTACCACCGACTAGGGCATAGTAGCTATTACTGATGTTGGAGATAAATATCAGTAGCTCTGGCACTGGTCTCAAGGGTATAACTACTAGCCACAAATCTTGAGGACCTCTTGATAGAGATCCATTCTCTTGCTATTTTCTCCACTTAGAATCTCAAGTTAATGACTAGGTTCTCGTATGGGGGATCATTTAAGCATGATATATATCATTGGAATGAGCGTTTTTCCCTAGGGTTTCCTATTTACCTGTAGTTTGTATCATTAGCAAACATAATTCATCCAGATAATGCGCCTGAATGAGATGATTCCAGTACTTAGGCTAAATACGATTCATTCTCCGCTCAATAGAACGCTTAACTTGAGAATAACAGCGGTCGCATGGAAACTATTGAACGTGACACATTCTTAATAGGTATTTTTCTTGGAATACATAAGAATTGCCACTCCAATTTCAATTTTGAAAGAAAATCGAACAAGAGATTTTTTATCGAACAACTTGCTGAAGGTACTTCTCCGATTCCAATCCAATAAACAACCACCCGCTTTGAGGAAAAAATTAGTTATCCTTCATGTTGTTCCGGTAATTCAGTGCTAACTGTTTGAAATCTGAGATCCCGCTAATCACTTCGCTTATTCGGCCGTCAGTTGTACCGGGATTTGGTTTCGTCATTTTTATTGAAATAAAACACTTTGTCGAATTAGTATCAACCGAAAAAATGATAATGAAAGAGAACATCTCACATTTTCATCATTTGCTTCAAAGTGCAGATCCCTCCAAACGTAACATAGAGTACGGCTGACAATAGGTAGGTAGTTTGATAATGGATCTTTGGGAAACCTGGCGCGTGAAGTATCATTGTCCCATTAAATTTTGAGGGCTGAAACGATTGAAATGAGCTTTTTACAGATCTCCACAAATGGTGGCAAGCTGTACGTAAAAATGGGTAGGTAAGTTAGAAACATGTTAAGCAGGCCTGCGATAGGTCTGGAAATGTGAACTGGTGGGATAGTAGTCTAAAATGAAGACAAAATCATAGCTCGATATTTCGCGATGATAGCCTCCCTTAAAAATCTTGGAACGGAAACGTATATCGAAACTCTACATGGACGATTCGAGCTGGACTTGAATGCTAATCGTTCCCCACTTCATGTGCCCTATAATCATCTCAAGATTAATGAACATTGTTTCGCTCGCAGTAGCCCACTCTGCACAAAGAACTTGAGCGAACAAGACGCATCCGTCAAGTTGCCATCTCTGGAGGAATGTGGACTGGACGTGCCCTCCGGAGAGAAAAAAAAAATTGCGGAATGAGAAGAGGTTGGTAGCTCAAATTATGAGGCCATGACTTCATCTTAGCATTCGCGAGTACCGGTTCTCTTTTGAATTCAAATAAAATGGATTGAGGTACAGTAGTTGAAGCCTCTGTTTTCCAGGAAAGTACCCTATTACTTGCAAAGCAAGTAAGGAGAAGAAGTAATTGCAGGTGAGTCTAGTATACAGTTGCCGAAACCGCTTCTCTTCGTGAAGATGGTTTAATTCAGTTAGTCTACTATTCAGTTAGTCTACATGAAATGTATGTAAAAAAATATCTGTTAGTGATGCGAAGAGGGGGGGACTAACTGACGAAAACAATGTTGAGGTCGAATCTGAAACTGAAAACTTACTGTTCCCCAACAGAAGAAATCTTACATTGTTTCGTTTTTGGGAGAAACTATAATTTTTCGTATTCTGCAACCTGCAGAAATGTCTCTCCAATAGTTTAGACCCTCTGAAACAAACACAAACGCCAGATTCTGAGTGGGCGTGCGTGACCAAGGCCTACCTTCAAGTACTAAACTTCCACAAACTAATCACTCGTACATTATTTTCAGAGATTATTTTTCCATCTTGCCTCAGCTTAATGAGTTTGGATACTTACCTCACTAAACTGTTAAACCGAATTTGAAAAGACGAACTATTCAAGTTAATGGTAAATACCAACTGAAAACTTGCTAACAAGAGTGCCCAGTCTCTAGCGGTTTCTACCGAAATGAGCATGCTGGTAATGACTCATTTTTATAATAAGGGCTCCTTCTCAGCATCCCACCGTCCACAAAACAATCGAAGGCAATTTTAACAGGCAATGTAAACTATGTATTCGATTTGTTGGTCGTTTGAAAATCGTTTGCCTTATTCTAATATGTTTTGGACGAAGGTTTAACATGTTTTATCTTACAAGCTCTACCACCTCTCAGCTGCAGAACGAGTTGATTAGTCTCAATTGATCCTTAGTCACGGCGAAGTATAAATTACACCGTATCGTTGTGAAGGTTACTGAGGTCACTTACAAAGAGACGGCACTCGGAGGATCAGTCTGATATTTGCTAGGAACTCGCATACGATTGTGAGCTCGTTGTTCTGACACTTTTTCACGTAAACACCCGAATAATTTGGTGATTTGTGGAACATCACGGAACATCGTGAATATTTGACGTTGTGCCTTTCAAAGTACACTCCCTGAATAGCTATGTCAAGCTGTACCGGTATGTTTCCACCACGAGAAGGACCCGAAGGATTCATTTTGTGAAGTGCTGTTTAGCTGTTCCAGGACTTTTTCCAACTTGAAACTTCTTCATTGTACCGTATGTAATTGCGTTAATACCTCTCTCAGTCAAAACTTCAATGGATAAATACACCCCCCCCCCCCTTGCTTCGATCCATTCTAGTCCCTCACGGTGGTTTCCATGAGTTGTTATATCAGTTCTTTTGTGTATTGTGACACGTCAACTAAATTTCAACTTGAACGCGATGCACAAGGCCTCAAAAAAGTGTTTCTAATGAATAATAATAAATATCATCAGAACCTTTCCGTGTGTTTGCCCGATATAATATCACTGGTTACCACCATATTCAAAGAGTACTCGCTTGAACTGGCCAGAAAAACCATCTCCTTGTTAGTACGATCTCGTAGTTCTATTCCATCGTCACCAATCACCACGAGTCATGATTACGATTTTACGAAGCTGCAGTTGATCTATCATGGAATATATTAGTTAAACACACCATCCGATTCTCCGATCCTGATTGTAAGTACAGAATATATTCATGACACCATAGAGAGTGATTGAGATGATGAAACGGGGTTGATAAAGGCGAGCAAATTAGGTACTCGTATAAACTTGTGCATTTTTATTCATACGCATCGGGTTTCTACTTTGTTCATCAAGGTGTCCGATTACAGAAATTGTGGGGGCTATCCAAGTCAGCAGGTCCTTGAAATGCGATCTACAAGGAAGCGCTAATCACTGGAATTACGCGTAGCCTCTATTCAACGGAGTCACTTTGAGCTCGAAAAGGGAGTATCGATCGATTAAATTCTTACTTACCTATTGATAGAAATGTCCTTTCGCTATGATAGGAGGACATCAGGCCTTGAGGCTAAGTCGTCTCTTCGCTTCGTCTCTTACTAACGATTTATTGTACCCTAGTCGAACACCATTCTTTACTCTTCAAACCGACAACGCATACCATATCGAAAAACTGCTACTCTTGGTTAGACACTTGATTGAATTTGATCTCGACGGTCTCAATTGCTGAACTTCATTAAGTAAAATATCCGCCAGTCGGACGATTATTTGTGTGAATTCATGAATCCGTGCGGTCGATAGCTCAATTTGAAATTCCATTTTTCTCTGTAACACACCTACCCATAAAGCCTTGATTTATTTTTTCTCTCCATTCAGCACCGTGAGTGGGTAGGCTCTGTCTGACCATGAGAAAGGAGGATGGTGGATTACTGAACCAGATTTGGGAGTAAGGAGAATCGATGGCTTCAATAGGATCCTCGAAATTGTTTCCTCGTGCAGTTTTTGTTGTATTTTTGGCCGGTGATTAAGAAGAGTTCTACCTATGTAATTACTTCTGTTGGCCTGGTGACTTCACCAAGCGTACAATACACTCTGAAGGACAATGGAAACATGAAAAAGTGGAAACCAAAACCAAACCTCTAGCCGATAAAATACCTTAGTAATGGTATGTTATTTATTACAACTAATATAAACAATACATGTATTTATCCTCACTGCCTGTGGAACGGATACACATAGCGCAATGAAGAGAACCACACGGAGAAAATTGGTATTCTCGCTGTCATTTTTCAGTTCTCCATTCGAACTGAAAAACACTATTGTTCATGGGGCACAGAAAGACATTTTCTTCACCTCACAGTTCACAGCAAAAAGCTACTTGCCTGTCAGAGAAAATGACGCTGGCAATGGCAATGGCAGTGACTATTCCTTAGGTGAAATTGGCGCAAGGCGTCTCCCGTCTCCTTGGTGGGCTTTTGAACTTGAATATAACTTCAGCTCAACAGCCCCCCAGGGAGCTCCTAATTTATTTTCATGAATAACCAGTCATCATCGCATCTTCAGAGTATAACATCGCCATGTATTCAAAAGAAGAAAAAAATTCGCCCTAAATTTCCACGTCACTCGAAGATGAAGAGCTCCAGCGTTGTGACTTCCTGAAATTATCTGTCTCCTTATACGTGGGGTATTTTTATGACCTTGTTGACGGAATATTTATAGACTCGAGATGAGGTTGATTTACATCCAAAATGGCGAAGGCTGGTTGCGCTTGCTATACCTCCCAATCATTTTCCACTCCGTCATTTTGCCATCTTGTCAATGTGGTTATAGATGGAGAGCTTGATACGGAACTTTTTTCCCAATGACCTTTTCCCTCCTTTCGGATCCAAATTTATCGCCGGTCGTTTTGACTCTGGTCCTTGATTCCACAGGCTGCTTTTATCTCGAGGGTCACGCCTCGGATCACGAAAGGATCGAACTTATTATCCGCGGGTAAACAGACATTTGAGCCTGCAGTTGAGGTCGTTTTCATTAAAACGAATAATTCTGACTAGACTGGAGAAGTCATAGTTGCTCTTTGACTCCTGCATGCTATGGTTTGTTATGATTCATTCGTAATAATCCAATTATTCTTCGTAAATGCTCGCGTGGTACTTTGCCTCATTATCGACTGAACTCTACCTGTCAGGGAATTCCACTAGTCATAACATCTAACGGACTGCTAACATTATCCGAAGGTCAATTTTATGTGATGCAATACATGTTTTGTTTTCGTGATGTCAGAATAGACTGACTTTTACTTTTTTTACTTCTTACCCACAATAGGCAATTTTAGAAAATCATCTCAGATCGTGGCCTTGAGATTCATCTCATGAATGGCAACTCGACCACCTTCTAACTGAACGCCCGCTTGATCTGAACTCGATGGCGAAGACGCTACAGAAGGACCCATTTGAACCTTGAGAGGTATGGAAACTTATCATTACGCAGCCAATTCGGATGTGTCGATTCACCTCTTCCACAAAAATGACGTGTATTTTAATCGGCTACGAAAATCTTGACGTCGAAGGACACGCAAATGACTGTGAATCGACGAATGGAATCACGCAGGTACAAAAATATGTTTTTTCATCTAGCATTCCCATATACCTGCCTATAACTGGTCAACATCACACTATTTAACTCGATATTGACTGCATTTCGCGCTACAATTAGGGTTGGTGTGGTCACAGCGCAATCCCACAACAGTAGCGTGTGAACGTATTGGTAAATTGTCTTACGCGTCGTGTTCCTTTCCCATGGTATAAGAATTGAGCCAAATGAGAGGTCATTATGCAACCACAGTCACACTTCGCGATGATTCCATCAATTATTGACATCCGTTTAGTCCCATAGTTGACCGCTTCAATGATGGATCCCTCACCTCTTCCTTCGAATATAAAGTAATCAGCAATCCTTTAGAGAAACATAAAATTAATAAAAATTGTATCATACCTATTTTGTCAAATGTGCCAAGCTTCTAGTATGAATTCGGATTTCTTTTTCCCCTTTGATCACTTATTGAAAACCCAAACGATTTCTGGGGGGTTTCGGAGTCTAAACTAATGTACTTGTATTGTATTATTATCCTAAGCGCTTTCAATGAATTCAGGATACATGAGCATACAACTCCTTTTGAGTCCCATTTTGGTTGGTTATTCCTTGAATAATCAATCTATGTTTTCAAGCAAAAAGTCAATCTCTCCGGTTCGGTCCAAAATGTTTTTCTGGTCGTTTCAAGGTATCTAGATCAAAATTAGAAAATGTCCTTCCACCGTCCCCGCCTACGACTATGGTAGTAGACTCTGGAGGTTTTCTAAAAATCCAGGTTTTTTTTTTCAGGGACCCGTTTCCGGTTATAGTTGTTCCTCAAAACTTTTCAGCCCGATTGGACCTAATTTTGGTGGGATAGGAGTCAAAATGTGTGTTTCGAAAAATGGATTTTTGAGATTTTTTGTAATCTAGGTGTGTTGGGTATCATTTTCCACTAAATTCTGGACCCTAAATCGATTCGAATGGGTGTGGGACCCACCACAACCACTGTTCTCCCCTTTTTTATTAATAGTTTTCTGCCGTTCTGCTCCGTTGGTGTCATTCATAGTGCGCAGTTAATATTTCATGATCATTCAAAGATTGCAATACTCGTAGCTACTGACTAACTATAATAAGCCATAATCAATTGTTCACCACAAATCGATAGTTCCGCTGTAAAAAGTTTTTCAAATTTCTAGAACATCCCTTCACTCTTACTTTCCATTTAAGTATGGTGGCGTTAGTACTGAAGATTGAATACTTCTGTTGTCAGAAGCGCTAATACGAGTATTTCTTTGATAGTAATCGTGGATGAAATATCCTTCCTCAGGATATAAAGGTCTTTGCCCGATTGTTGACCTCGGAGGGAATCCCCCTAAATGCTTTCGTAAATTCACGTCAAAAAAGATATTTAATTTGAAATCATATATTCAAAATTATCCTATGCGTATAACAGATTTTCTTCGTGGAGATGATGTTGACAGTTCAATTACAGCTGGAGTTCTTTGGCCAGAAGATAATTTAAGTGGAGTTTTACCCGCCACTTCCTGTCCCCGACGACCGTCACGCCGTTGAAAAATATTTCGACCTTCTCAAGAGCTACTACGAAGGATAGCTATCTTGCCGGCTATGGACCCCCTTAAACGCAGAGGCGCGCCTTATTCGAAAACAACCTAATCACCCTTGCTTTTGTCAAGTGCTCGAGGGTCGTGCCCTCAGTCACGTTTGGAGATCGCACATTCCAAAGGATTCATCCTCGTTCGCTAAGATACTGCTTGGTGGGGGGGGGGGGTTTAAATTAAACCTTTATTACTGACGGATGTAGTTGGTGTCAGTTGGTCCAGGCAAGACGTGCAGATGAATCATTTTCTTCCCAAGTTTTTACTCGACCTTGGTTCCGTAATAAACATACGTTCGTTGGTGGTAATAATATTATTATTGACACTCCAGCATAATTGTCATCCTTTCGAATCAAGGAGTCTAGATCCTTTGGAAACTCTTATCACAAGTTAGTGTATATACGTTATGGTTTATTTTTCTTATTAAAATTATTCACCCTGTTATTTGCATCGAATGAATATCGACCATAAATATTCGAAATCCGATCTGTTCGACGACTTTCAGAACCGGAAAATCCATCAAAAATCATCTGGAAAATCTTAAAAGTTGCATAATATAGACTCCGTTAATGCCAAAGGAATTCCCGACCCGTTTTCACGCATTAAGAAATGGATAAAAATGTGTTTTTGAATTACATGGAGACTTACCCACGTGGGGTATACTTTTCCTCTAAATTGTGGGCACTAAATCGATTGAAATGGGGTTGAACCGGGTAGTACAGACGGAGGCAGGCCACGAATCCTTTGAAATGGTGAATTATTCGTTTAAAGAAAAGGTAATTCCAATTCTTTTTCTATTATTCGGTCTGGATTAACCCTAATTAACATGATAAAATAGAATAATACATTGTGAAATAGTTTGAAACGTAGTTTTGTAGCTGGTTGCTTGGATTGGCCCGCCAGCCCTCGATTATCAGAGCGTGTATTTCCATTGGAATAGAAAAAACTTGGGAATCAATATTAAGAGAAGCATCCCAGACAATGAAAATGAGAATGTATAGTATATTATGGTATAGCAGGCGGACGGATACGCAATCGAACAAACCGTCTCATCTTCGAAACAACAATGACTGCATGAATGAGGTCGCGTATTCTATATCCGTTACATTTTATGCCTCAGAATAGTTTTGTAGTCTGTAGTATTTCCTTTCATACTTATTGTGACTCCCGGAGATATCGACAAATTCTGCGTGTCCATACAGTTGTGCAAGACACCCGTCGTCCATATATTGAAGCGCCTTCAATATTTTCCTGTCAACCCTCAAATCAATTTCGGCGAGTTATCTGGCGGTCCTGTTCATGGAGAAATTCGGACCACAACTGCACTCGCACGACAAAAACCGGTTGTAAGAAACGTGCATGTGAGTCATCGCTGCGCGCTGAGGAACCCAAACGATTTTGGTCTCCTGTAGGGCATTAGCTCTGGTTACTGATGATTACTTAGGCAGCGTAATATACAGAAACTTGGATAATGACTCAACAACCGTTGAATCAGGGAGAACACTTAAAAATGAATCAATTCGATTCCCATTACCCCTGCAATTCATGAGAGATCACCAACTACTGTTTGATAGGGTGCATAATCTACATCATAAAGAAAAGAGAGAATCAGTATAACCATACGATCACCTCTTTAAAAGGTTCGCATTTGAAAAAAAAAACAGCACAGTTCAGTCTAACCCGTACCTCCTCGATTTAAGATTTCGATGTGAGACAAGCCCAGAGCTTAGCCTCATTTCACGCCCATTTAGATACATAAAAATAATACGATATACGCGACACAAGCAACGGAGTTTGATTCATTTATTTTTTCACAAACCGGAACACCTTTTTTGTGCCTCATAAAACGTGTTTTTAACGGGTACCGAACTTAGTAAGTGGTCCGTGATACGAGAGAAGCTTGTTGTCGTCTTGGTTCGACTAAGTCAAGATGACTCGTATTAACATAATCCCAAGCACATCCCTGAGTTCTCTCAAGAACAGCGGCCTAAAAAGAGTATAACATTCCATAGCTTTTCGTCTGGCGGAAATAAAGTGTTAACAAACCGAAAATTGGGAAGAATATGTTCGAAAAATAATTCTTTTATTTATTTCAAAAATGTTAATTTTGGGTACTCTTGATAGGGATTGCAATGCAGTGCTGTAATTGGGAGTTTTAATGTACGTTGATCTCTTTTCCCAAGCGCTTTTTGGTTTGGCGACTAGAACCTCTTCAGTCAATTTTTTGTAATTAATCCGGCTAAAGGTCCGTCTCAGTGCATACCAAATATTTATTAGGCTTTAAATTTTTCTTAAAATTACCAATCTCCTGTGTTAGGTACTTACATGTCTTTTCCTGTCGTTACCTGATCTATCTAATAATGATATAACATACATACATCATAAAATGGTCTTGAGCCACACAATTTGAATCAAATTTGTTTATTATATTAATTAATGAAGCCCGAAACGGGAGTCAGTATTCTTCTAGGCAACGTCTGGTTTTACAGACTACGCCGGCAGCGTAATAAGACGATTTACCTTCAGATCTCAAATTTATACCATAAAAATGAAACCTAGATTGAAGAATACAATTTTCCGTGATAAGCAAATGGTTATGGGAAGAGGAAGAGCGCCGATAGTTGATAAACTGTTCGAGACCAGGCGCTTAAATCACTCCAACGGGAAATGACGATCTCGCATATGTATTTACGATCCAAACAAAACATCGAGAGGTCGCAAATTAGACTTGAACTCTTCGGTTGATTTGTCATCTCCAACTTTTTCGAGGGTTTCGCACGGTGAGCGATGATTCTTATCCAACCAAGACCTTGCTGTACTGAACACAGGTACATTTCTTGCTTATTATGTGGCAATACTCCCCCTTACCACAACACAGCCCTTACCACAATCGCTTGTCCTTGAATTCAGGATCAAAGCTGTAAAATATAGGTATGATAATATCATCTCTATAATATAATATAATATTGTAGATATTATCTACAACTCAAACTCGAGATAGTTCATATTGATTAGTTACCTAAATAATTACGTCCAACTTGAGTTTATTTTTCCTTTTTATAAAAGCTCTTCAATGACCGGTTGTGTAATATCGAAACGGCCCCCGCAGTACAAATATTCTACTTCGCTTCTGTGGATGCCCACAACTATCGTATGTAACGATGTGCACTGCTCCATTATATTACCAACAAATTGGCACGAATTATAAAAAGGTGAGGCTTACCTAATTGGTATATAAATAGAAAATACATTCATTACATTACATAATTCATTTGATGGATTGTTGGCTGTATCTTTTGACGAGCGTCTTGAGAAAAAGCTGGATAAAGATACGTCACAGGTAAATCCTATTCTTACCTTCTGTTCAAGAGGCCCCATGACCACGTATACTGTATTGGGAGCAGTATTAAAGAATACTTCTCATTCTAATAGTTGTACTTACCATACATCATGATGAACATTTTCAACAATACAGCATCTACGCCTACATCTACACTCTCAATCCAATAAGTTGCTTAAAAATGTTTTTAAAAAGGTTGTCGAATGTATTTTGTTTTCATAGGCGGAACTTTCCCAATAGCCAACACAATACATTAAACATACATTAATTATATTACCTAAGAGATAATTTTGTGCTCCGGTTATCCGGAGAGCGGTCTCACCATTCTGTCCAAGTCTATGAACAAGCATCGATTCCTGTTTTCTCTTTCCCTTTCAATACCATCACCACAACAACTGCGTTTCAAAATGATTACTTACGCTAGTAAATACCGATAATTATATCGAGTGAATGTCATGATAATTCGCTTATTATACGCTTATGCGATCAAACATGCTAATTAGCACAGCATCGTCCGTATCGTGGTATTATCTGAGTCCTTCAAATAAGGTAGGTCAATTTTCACTATTGCAACATCCGTTCTTCTTATGAAGTAATTAGGAACGAAGAACGCCATACAATTTATACCTTTTGTTCAAGTACACGAACAAAACATCAACAACTGACATCAAGGACCGAATGCTTTTAACCATTTCGGACTATTCCAGCTGAAAGTACCGTATAAATCGTCCGGTACTTACTGCATGTAAATACATTACTCGTATAAATGTTATATCACACTGAAAATATCAAAATAGGAACAAAAAAAAACCACTTCAATGCAGCTCTCTGAACGAAAGATATGCTTGATCACAATCATCATAGAGGCAAGTTCTTACAGAAAGGACCTCCGACAAAGATTCAATTTTGGCTGTTTAAATTGTCAATTGGGGACACTGTTTATGTGCGAAAATGGCTTCAATTTGGCCCTCGAATCCACAGTCGAGCATCATTCTTCCCCTTGACGGCACTCCGGTGATTGGTCCACATTATTGTCAATACATCCCTCAGTGATTCAATCCCATTCTTTAGACGAGTAAAAAATATTCCGTTGACCTTTCGATCGTTGGACGTAACATTCAGAACGGGAGGTAATAGGCATCACTTAGCCATTTTACGGTCCAATGGCAACACGTGACAGTTCTCGTTGAACTTTAGGAGCCTAACCATGCCACTACTAGCCAATAGCTCTGATAATTCATTCATTTCTCATAGACAATGACGGAGGGCATTTTTCTCAATGCCCCATTGTCTAAAACAATGTTGTATGATAATAATACTCATATTCGTCGAGGGCAGGCTTTTAGTCATTGAGGAAATATAGAAAGAAGAGGCGTGACCGGTGTAATTCTTATCTGTGGACGAAATCCTCGCTCCCATTTCGTGAGTTCAAAGCGCGATCAGCAAAGTAGTCTATAGTAACCATCACGTCTGATTCTGAAGGTATTGACAATTTATAAGGGAACTGAAACGAAATAAAATTCTGCAAATGATTCTACGATGATTCATTACTTTAAGTAGATCTCGCTCGAGTAGATAAGCGATTGTCATACGTTTACTTTGAAATACACAATTTCACCTAATGCGTGGTTCTTTTCTTATGAGCGGCAATCGGTCCAGAGGCCATTAAAATCGCTTTAGCGCCAAATAATTACTTAAGCGAAAGTGATACCCAACACGCCTAATTTCACTAATTTTGAAAACCTGTTTTCATCCATAGTGCACCTAATTAATACCCATTGTGGCAATCAGGCTTAAAATACAGAGTCTCTGAGCAAAAATTTAAATTTTTTGGAGCGGTTTTTTAATGGATTTCCATTTTTCCTCTGTGAGAGATGCCAACTCAAAAAATCTATCGTATTTACCGACGAACCGGGTATTATACGGAAGGCACCGTACATAACTTACTTGCACACAAGCATTGAAAAAAATGTTGAACTAAAGGCGTACGAACAAAAACTTTATTTACAAAACAATCAGAATAGAATCAAAGTTTGGATATTCTATAAAGAGGGTGGAGGTACTCAAGAAATGTATTTTTTGTCGATTTAACATTAGTACCTTCTTCAAGTCTTCGTACCTCCGTAATCCTCTCATAAGATCTAACTACAGCTAGCTTACATGCGCCATTGAAGTTTTGTGGAACCCCCCCACATATAAATAGGGAATAGCTATAGTTACCGAACACGTGGGAATGTTACAATGTGGCTTTTAAAAATTACATGGAATTTATTACTAAGTCGTGAATACTAGAGAGAAGGGTGGCCCCCGGTTTATACGGGGTTGAAGATTGCAGTCGATTTTATCACTGAATCGTACCTCAAACTATTTTTCTATATACAACATTTTTCAGGTCTTAGAACCAGACAAGTAATTCGCCTTGTTTCATTTCTAAGACAATGTTTCTCCGTTAATAATTGAATTTTACCATGTCAAAACCTCGGAATTCCTTCGCTCTAAACGAGAGCTAATATTTATGTACAAATTGAGAACCTTTACATGTAGATGAGATGATACGTGGTACAAACATTATCTTGCTCGAAGGCCTTTTCGGGCTTTTATAACAAACCTGGTCATTAAACAGAAGAAAAATATCCAAAATAAGGACGATAGAAATCCTCTGTAAACCGCCGGATGGTTGATGCCCCATCCTCTTGCTGTCAGGGCTCTCATGGCTTCCGTGGGAAGAGACGTAGGAAGGACCCAGCTGAAGGATTTTAGGATCGAGTGCATTCCCTCCTGAGGCCACAACATCCCTGTGAATGCAATTCAATCGTAAACCAGTGATTATAAATCAGTAGAGATGCTACGGAAGTTCTTTTTCCTTTCAAGTCTATGTTTATTTGAGTATTCATACTGCTTTTGCCAATGCTTGCTGTACAACAACACGTAACATGTGAACTACGACGTAAAACCGAATTTAAAGAGGTAGTAGGCCTGTCTCTTTGAAAATTCCTCAATAATTTTACATAGTTTTACAAATGTAAGGAGGAGAACAGCTACTCACCACTTATAGAACATAACGGGAAAAATGAGCCGATTCCCATAAAAGATGCAGTATTCATCGTATCAGATAAGACGGAAATCAAGAAGCCTGGAAAGTATAATCCATTGTTTCAGAACGGAAAACCTGTTTAACTACGTAAATCAGTTTACCAGAAAATCAGGATGAATTGACTGACCGAAACACATTCCGCTGAGCCCTTGCATAATGAGGAGGTTAGAAGTCCAGAAAAAGTTACCCAAGAAGGGACTGTCGAATACGACATACATAATCAACATCATGAGAAGCCCTTGGAGACACAATACGACAAATTGTATGACGGAATGGGCTGTCACAACTTCGAGGGCTGTGAGACCTGTAAACAGAAACATTGCACTCGTAAATAGCGAATGAATGAATTTTATTTCATTTGTAACGATGTGATATGCAATCGGCTAATCTTACCAGCAACCATACTTCTTTCCAGGATACCAGCCATTTTCTCGTACAGTAGCACACCAACAGTGAACATCAGAGGCAAATAGAACATGAAACTAGAAAAATAAAATAAAATAACTCCAAGTTTTATTGGTTAAATGAGGCTGGAGGGGGGGGGGGCTCTTGAGCGTGTGTGATATTTTTAATAAATTTTAATTGTTTGAGATGGGGCCTGATACATATATTGATATATTGCGTTTTTTTCACACTCCAAAAATCTCAAAGACAGACAACTCTCAATCATGGTCTACCCTACCAAAGAATAGTAAACATGTGAATAAACATCTGCACGGTTATAGATGACACGTTTCTGTTGTTTATGAGGTCTCAAAGGGGAAATTCTGCTTTTAATCCAAAGAATACTCTTTTACTGTTTTATAATGTCCACAAAACCGTAATAAACAATAATTAGGCTTCAGAATGGAAGAAAGTCTATTGGTATCACCTATGAACCAATCGTAATGGCCGAGGCCAAAATTGTACTTAATGATGGACTTGTGAAATGTTAAATAAATTAATCCAAAATTGATGAAGAAGGTGCGGCTGTATTGAGTCTTCCGAATGACATTGTTGCTTAGGCTCTTTAAAGATTCCTTTAAAAAAGGGCAGCTGAAAACTACTTTAGAGTAAAATGTTTTCAAAACGTTTGATATGCTGGTACAAATACATACCTATTCACCGTCAAATTAGTTATTTTCAAAACCATAGTCCCGAAGTAGCAGGGTACCATTTTTAGAGATCACTCACGGGTGGAGGGCTTACTACTCCCAAATGTTGTGAACCCTTAGTATCTCACACCCGAATTTAGTTCTATTCTTCATCCCGAAGTTGGCTTCCCGGAGAAGTGTTCGAGATGCCAACTGTGACATTGCACAAACTCATCCTCGACTATTATTAAACTATTATCAGTGATGCCACTTACACGACTATTACAGCTGGAGACGCTGCATGTATGAAACTTGGATGCCTGTTTCCGTAGATTGGGTCCTCAAACTGGAATTAATAAGGTCGTATAACAAAATATATAAATCCTTCTTCAGCTTTTTTGTAGCTTCGTTATTAGGCGGACCATTTTGGAAATCGTACTTTGACGGGAATGTTCGCTGCTTCTCTCGGCCAACCACAATCCTGGAAGAGATCTTCAAGGAACAGAGCGTAGCTTTCAATGAGCCCTTCACGAATCATGTTCCCAATGTACATATCTGCAAATACGGAATCAACTTCTTTGGTGATCTGATTTAGCTTACAACAACAACTGCAGATTTTCATAACAGCAACTTTCCTTCCCTGCAGCTAGCTTAGGACTCTTTGCAAGTATATAGAAACATTCACCAAATAATGAGCCATATCAACCCCCTTTTCCTTTTTCGCGTATGAGGAATAACTGTGAACATACCCGACATATCCATCCAGACGTTCATCGTGCTGAACTCGATCACTTCCTGGGCCTCGTCTTTAGGCGTGTCGGTGGTAACGTTTATCCTTTCGACCAGAGCGAGAGAGTAATTTGGCGAAAAATGAAGAAGACCCCAAGCCGAATGCCTATCTACAGCTGCTTTTCCTGCGTTCAAATCATCGTACTCCAGCTGTTACAAAAAATTGTACGTGATGAATAATAATATTATAAAAATATAATTATAGAGGAAGGAATCGATCAATCGCAATTTCATTACAATTTGTAACGTTCGTCCTTTGAGCTTATCCAGGTATCTACAAGTCAGAGGGAGGTCTAGGTTGCAACCCGTTGATGGATAATTGCTGCACTCGCTTAATCCTTTCATCAGCTCTTCGTTAACCACTGCGACTCTCAAGCCTTCGGGATCTCGACCGATTGCTAAATTGTAAAACGCGCATTGAATCAGCGGAAGCCCCAAGAGAAACAACATCATCCTGCAAACAAAATATGGAGACACAATTGGAATAAATCCAATGTTTTTTGTTTTGTATTGAATCTAATACCCGATAAACGTACGCTTTATTTCGCCACATGAAGAACCAATTTTTAATCAGTTGAGCCACAAACCGAGACCATAGAAACCAAACTTCCCCTTTGACGTGAGGTGCTGGTTTCGTTTTAATCATTTCTTCGTAATTTATCAACACCTGAAAAAGTAACGATGGAGCAATCAAATGGATCTTGAAAATTACCAATCATCAATTAGATAATTCAACGTTGAATTGTTCGAAAATGAAGAAACTCAATTCAAGGGATTTCAATTTTTAGTTTGCCAGTTTTCAGTTAGAAAGGGCGCAACTTTTTTCATACAGGATAATATGAATAAGCTGTCACGGAAGAAGAGCACTTCTATGAAGTATCTTACAAGAGAATAAAACAATAAACTCCCTGTTTAGTATTGACGCAATGAGTTGGTTCTGGTGCCTACAAGACGCGTTATATGCTATTTTGGATATCAGCTGAGTCATGCAACTCTCATACCTGGTCGTCTTCTTCATTACAGGAGCTCGCCTGTTTGTGGCTGAGTTGCAAAAAAACTTGTTCCAAATTATCACAATTGTAGCGGGACATTAGAGCGTTCGGTGAATCTTCACAAAGTAGAATCCCATTCCTCATCAAACCGATCTGTAGAAAAGTCACAGGGGCTCTATTATTGTGAGATATACGATTAAACCTAAAATGAGGTGTTATCTCCTGTGTAGATAAATTCTACTTCCACCCGTCACAGCAATCAGTACAATGCTCAACTCAATATCTGAATACTCATTTATTTCGAGCCACTCTCTACGATCCGTGAGAAGAAGGAACTAGCTTTGGCGGCACATATGAAGTTCTCTGAGCCCCAATATTTGTATCACAAGCTCACCTGGTAGTCCGACGACCATTTAAGGCCCATGGAACGTAAACCGATTGTTACAAGTCCCAAAAAACCAAACGGCAATGTACTAACATTTATTTTATTTATTTATTTTTTTTAAGGGAACAAGAGTTTATAACTCGAATACATAAAAGTACAGGCTCGACAACGGAGTCAGTACATTTTGAAAGAACTATACATAAATGCAACTCTAAGGATACAACTGAGGGTAAAAAACAAGAGGAAGAATATTAATGTTATTTTAGTTATTTTTATGTTTAAATTTTCAAAAGAGGAAGTACCCATTTGTGGTTTTAGGTCCTGGGAGGAAGGTGAGGATGGTGCCTAATTGCCCTATTTCTCCCAGTTGGATAAATAAAGCATTATCAATCAATCAATAATAACATTAATAATGATAGCACTGCCCTAAATTACCGAATGAAACACCGCATTTCGCACTGATGGTAAACAATAAAAACATAAAATTTTACGAAAGTCCCGGTACGATGTCCTGGTAGGTACGAGGATCCTTTTGATCCTCAACATTAATGAACTATCGCTTACCAGATGGGCTTGTCTTGCCTCTTCGATGTAATGTGTTGTGATAATAATTGTTTTCTTGCCATTTGAGGCCAGCTTGAGTAAGTGGTCCCAAATACTGCAAAAATCCAACAAAAATAATTTTGAATATATTCTTCTTTGCTAAGTTAATACCTAACACGAATGTTTCTCAAAAAAATCTGCAAATTCTTACACACGGGTTGGTTATTCCTCGAATGGGGGAAACAGTGGGTGTGGCGGGTCCGAGACCCATTCTAATCGATTCAGGGTCCAAAATTTAAAGGAATATGATACCCCACACGCCTAGGCACCAGAAATCCTGACATACAAAATGGGTGGATACATACCCATTTTGACCCATAACTTCTTCCGGTGGTTGCCAATCGTTCTGGGACCCATTTTATTGGATTCAGCGTCCAAACTTTAGTGGAAAACTATACCCCACACGCCTAGGTAGCTGAAATCCCGAAAACATATTCAAAATGGGTAATAAATACCCAATTTGACCCATAACTTCTTCCAGTGGGTGCCGATCGTTCTAGGACCCGTTTCATTAGATTCAGCGTCCAAAATTTAGTGGAAAATGACACTATACTCGCCTAAGTAGCAGAAATCCCGAAAAAACATATTCAAAATGGGTAATAAATACCCAATTTGACCCATTACTTCTTCCAGTGGGTGCCAATCGTTCTGGGACCCGTTTCATTGGATTCAGCGTCCAAAATTCAGTGGAAAATGACACCCTACTCGCCTAGATCGCCCAAAATCTCGAAAATCCATTTTTCAAAAAACACATTTTGACCCCTACCCCCCCCCCCCCCCCAAATTTGGTCCGATTGGGCTGAAAAGTTTCGAGGACCCGTCTCGGCTGGGAACAGACACCTGACCCAAATTTCAGATTTTTAGAAAATTTTCTACTACCAAAAAGGGCGCGGACGATGGACGGCGTACGGCGTACGGGGTACGGCGTACGGCGGACGGACATGGACCTTTTTTGATCAGGACATCATGAAACGTCCAGAAAAAAATTTTGAGCCGAATCGGAGAGGTTGACCATTATCATGAAAACATAGGTTGATTATTCGAGGAATAACCAACCAAAACCTTACGATAATGACAACTTAATTTATTAAAAATGTACGCCAATGCAAGAAGGATCCAACGACCAATTCGACCATCTTATGACAATTACCCGTTTTTGATAGATTTGAAACTGTGATGGCCCAACTCTCTTCCAGGTCAACCTCGAGAAATGAGGCATTATATTTACGTACCTTTTACTGAGAAGAGGGTCCAGCCCCACTGTAGGCTCATCTAAAATCAGTAGTTGGGGGTCGTGAAGGAGAGCAACTGCGAATGATACTCGCCTCTGTTGACCTCCACTGAAAATCATAAGAAGGCGATTGCAGTGGGTAATCTAGTGACGATTTGAAAATACTCGTAGAATGCGCCCTGAAGAAATAATAATAATGAATGATATTTTACCTTAAATTTTCGACCAGCGTGCTGGACTTGGGTAGTTGAAGTAATTTACATAGTTGCTCTGTTCGCCTCTCAACTTGGGTGAATGTCATGCCAAAAAGTCGACCATAGTAGAGGAATGTTTCTAAAATGCTAAGGACTGAGTAGAGAGCGAGATCCTACAATAGACAAGCAAAGATGAATTAGGCTCCCCCTGTGGAAATGGTATTATGGTTGTTCTAGGTACACTACTAAAATTGGGTCAGCACATGTTCTGGACGGAACGAGTGCATTAAGACAGAGAAAAATAAGGCTCCAGGTCAGCACTGTAGTTTGGTCGGGAAGTGAAAGCTGTTGGCATCTCATTCCATTCGTTCCTTTACGTAATTCCTATCCGATGAGTGGCCCGCTCCTAAAATTCATTCCTGTTACCTATACGTCTATACAAGGCAAAGGAAGAACTCGAAAATGCAACAAAAGGAAAACTCGTACTTGGTACTTCTTTCCATTTCGCAGAAAAAATTATACCCAGGACAGAGGGATAAGCCGTAAAACCCGTGGAAATGCTATAGGAGACCGCCATTCCCGTTTATATTAAACACTACCGAGCCTACCGATTAGATAATTTCGATGTAAGGAATGAGATTTCAAGAAATTTACCCGTATACGCATAAAAATCCAATTGTCAAGGCAATTTGGTCGTTTAGTGTTAGATGAGAACTTATCCCTGGTCTAAATAGATTTCTTTGAGAGCATCAGCAGAGTAATCACATGGGTAGGAAATTGACATATATTTGATCCTCTCTTTGGGATTATTCCTTGCTCGTGTCGATGCCCCGCTCAATGAGCATTCAGTAAAACGCGGCATTAGTGGCCAGGGCACATTGTCAGCCTTCAAGTCTCCGGTCACGTGTGCTGAGACGTCATGCGGGAGGAACATGAATGGAATTCGATAATACGATTTCCAATACTATCAACTAAAGAAGGATCTGCTAACAATTCAATCGGATAAATTCGCACAACCGATTTTTTACTGTTTCTAGAAACATAAGAAATTGCGCGTACCAGATGTTGAATTATTTTCTCTTTCCAGAAACTGAGGGTAAGCGTAAATTTTTCCAAGAAATCAGACGTCATTCAGGAATCCATTTTTTAGAAAAACTAAATTAACGTATTAAGGACTATTGAGGGACGTCTCACGGTGTAGATTTACTCAAAGGTTGGGAAAAACAAAGTAAACACGGCTCAATAAATGAGAATGAATGCCACCCAAAAAAGTCGTGCGAAAATCCTCGGAGTCCTCCTAGTTTTGCAGTAATACGTAATTAGCTTTTTTTAAATTGAAACAAATGATGATTCGCACTAACATGGAATCGTGGGAACACTTCATAATTAAGAGGCCTTGAATAATTATTTTCCCTTCTTTTGAAATCTTACATTCAACATTAACATTTATTTTTGGTGAGGATAATTCATGTAAAATAGATAAACAATTTTTCTCGGAGATACGAGAATTTAAGGCATATTTTAGTTCCTGTATGCGCTGTACGTTGGATCCTGAAAAAATATTCCTCCTAACTTCTAGTAGTACACAAATAATATACGAACATCGTACATAAAAATCTCATTGAAAAATAACGTTGTACTTAAGTCCTTCGGATTCCAATCAAGATCTATCGTCTTGGGTGAGATACCAACATACCTGTGGCATGTATCCGATATCTGCTCGGTGTTTGCCCTTTATAGCTATCTCTCCTGAGTCCAAATAGATCCGACCGACGATGCAATTCAGAAGAGTGGTCTTTCCGCAACCGCTAGGTCCCAAAAGGCCATATCTGCACAAGAGTGACAAACGATTAAAGAATTATCGACTAGAGGTAGACGTCACGGTTTAACCCATGTACATTGGCTTTTCGCGCAATCTCGTTTAACAATCGCTAAGCTGAAGGAATCTTTTGAAATCGAGTACTTATTGTAGGAGCGAGTTTATCTGAACTTTAAGAATGACTCTTGTGCAACGTGAAAAAAGGACTTGTGGCGTTGACCGAGTAGAAAGAGTATGGTCGGTTCTTTCACAATCTGCCTGATACACAGGTTATTTTTCAACTGCTACAGGATCCTTGAATGTTGCAGGGTCAATTGGTCGCTGGTAAGGGTGCTCATGCCCGTGATCACATATGGAGGAGGTGGCTCTTAAGTAATGGTTGCTGGATTATAGAGGAATAATATCTGTTGGATTGGCTGAGGATTCAAAGAGAGTATAGTAGAATTAATTTAGGCAATGGATCTCTGTGATGTGGGACTAAAATATAGACCGTGTTCATGAGATTGAAATACAGATATAAAAACCCGTTTGTATTTATTATTAAGCGAAAAACAAAAGGTTGTCCGATTAAAATTTTTAGACAAGACGACTGATGGTGGTTGAATTAAGGTGAGATAAGATGTTGTCAGAGAAAGATAAGGAAACATAGAGATTAGTTACCGTATTCAGGGCGATTTATTGAGTCTTGGTGTTTGAGGAATATTGCAGGGAGCTAATAAACGCAGCAGTACAAAATACGAGATGACTGGAGCTCATGGTGAGTGATGCTAAATGACGTTTGACTATTTTCAATAGAGATTTTGATTGTGTCTTCCGATAAATAGCTGCAATGTATTTAATCTAGAACTGGACACAAAATGGGTGGTGAGCCTTCTGAAGAAATCATTTCGGAGCGAAGAGCCAACGGAATTGGATGATATTTCGGTTTCTCTTGCCTCCGCTGTGGGTGACAATTTCCTCAGCTCAGTGTACAGAGTTCGGATCATCATGTTGCTCGGCTCAGGGCGGCGAAAGAGGTTTTCCGTCATATTCAAGAAACAAATTGCAGGTGGAAAAGTGGAGCGTACCATGGGCGCTTTAAACTGTTTTCCTATAGAAAGTAAAGTAAGTGCGAGTATTTTAAGAGAACCTACTTTTGAATTTATCCTTTCCTTTTTTTTAACTATTTTTTAATAGTTTTGTTCGAATACGTCTCCTGATCAAGTAGTGCATCGGTTTTCCATTTTGAGAAAAAGGTTTGTCCTTTGAGCATAAAGCTATACTGTCAGTAGGAAAACAATTCTGAATCAAGGATGAGCTCTCAGAACAGGAACTAGCTCCGAATCATGTTATCACGTGTACCAAAGGCAAGGAATGGTCAATACTTTCTGAAATACGTATGTCTGATTCGAATCTTCAAAGTAAGGAATCAGAAAACTCCTCCCGTTTATAACCTCAAAAACATGTCAATTTTATACATTTTCCAGATGTACACAGTTGTTTTGCCCATGCTGACCGAACTCATGGAAGAATTTGGTGATAAGCGTGACACTTTCTGGCCTCAATGTTACGGTCATCGTCCATATTCTTCGATAGTTATGGAAGACCTGATGGTGAGCATAGAAGTATCCAAATAACTACCAGATTGTTAACGATATTACTGATCGTATCAAGCGAATTTTATAGTTCTCCGGATACACAGCCATAGATAGAACGAAATGGCAAACCATTGAACAAGGCAAAATGGTTCTGAGGACAATGGCTAGACTTCACGCTATGTCTAAAATTCTCCTATCGCGAGGTCTCCTGGGAGATGACGACCGCGGGCACAACCTGTACGTCACCGACAGTCCGGTTTTCAGGAAGATTTTCCCTGGAACAATGCGCGTCGTATCATCCACAATTAAAAACCACTGGACTCCAGAATGGTGAAGTAGTAAAAATGTAAATAAGACCTGTTGTTTACTGCCCAAACTATCCAGACTATTAAAATCGTTTAAATTCATTTCAACACAGGAAACCAGTAGCCGAGAAAATCGCGTTGCTCGAAAATACCATTTGTGACCGAATGGTTGCCGTTGGTAAATATGACAAAAAGTTCGAGGTCCTCAACCATGGCGATTTGTGGACTTCGAATATGATGTGGAAATTCACGGAATGTGACAATGTACCCTACTCTGTTAAGTAAGGTGCTTTCTTCTGATAGACTCGGAAATAACAACGTCTGAGAGATGAAGTTGGGATAGTCACCCGTTTGCTGTAAAAACGCTCTAATTTTTGCGCGTTGCAGATTCGTGGACTGGGCGTTTGCTCTCGTCAACTCCTTCATTATTGACGTCGTATTCTTCGTGTACTCAAGCATTGTTCCAAGTTTACGCCGTGAGCACCTCGAAGAACTGTTGGACGTTTATCAAGAGGCTCTCGAGAGGAATTTGAAGTTGTATGGGTGGGAAGGATACATTCCGACAAGACAGGACGTGAGGGATGAACTCGATCGAGTTGGAACTTTCGTCTTCATCGTGGTCACTTGGGTTCTACCAATAACCAGCACAGGTGTGTACAGTTTTTCAGAACACTCAGGAACAACGTCGAAATAAACGAATCTGTTTTATGTTTCATCATTCTGCTTGTCACAGGAACGTCTGGGCTGAGTTGTGATCCGTCATCTTTCAACGACAAACCCATGGAAGAATGTTTGAACGAGAGAATTTACACGGAAGACAAATTCGTGAGGGAAGTCGGTCCTGATCTACTATCATTGTTTACAAAACGAGTCCTAGAATAGGACGTCACATTCGTAACAAGCTCGCGTTGATGAGCAAAAGATAATAATACGTACTAACTTAATAAAGTTTCCGCATTACCATGGGGAAAAAACCTGCTTTTCTTACAATGAGCCCGGAAATCATTAGTCCAATCTCTCATACAATTATAATCAATGACGAGTTCAATTCATGTGGATTCATCACAATTCACGTGCCCCTCAATCAGCGATTGTTCTCAATTCACATGAATCGAAATCGCAACTGCAGAGAGGCGGGGTCATTAAAACAGATAGTGTGTAGACTATCAATAAAAACATCTAGATATAATCATAATCGGATTGAATGATTGAACACATCACCTTTTCATGTCTCTTAGAAGTTCACATCAGAACAAATACTCAGGTGATTGCTATTCATTATATTACTATTCAATTATTTTAACCTTCAATCCAGACGGTCGTCATGCAGACGATCGTGCTTTGTGTTCCTGACCTCAAATTAAATTAGTTTCTCTGATTCCGTTATTCGGTTTCGACCGATTCTTTACGCTCAACATAACGGAATCGTCCATAAAATCCAGTTATTTAGACAAACCAAGAACCACCTAATAATAAAAACACGGAATCCCACTCATGTTCTCCTTCAGACCTTCTTCAGTGGTTCGAGGCCAAAAGATCATCTGTGTGTCTTACATTTCCCTTTAAAAAAAAGGAGGTTAAATTTGACAGCTCCTTACAGCAGAGGTCAAGGCTTAAAAGACTCCAACAGTGGAGAAACATTACGAAAAACGCACTCCAATAGGTTCATTGACACTTAGGTGTGCGATTATAATGAATTGTCGCTATTGATTGCTTGAATTAAAAATTTAACGTCGATTTGAAGTTCGCCTTCACAAGTTCTACGGTAAATACTACCTTAAAAAATCGGCTGTTGAAAGCCAAACCTTCAAAATAGCAATCCACTTCAGTCAATCGACGAGACAAACAAGGCGATGACGGTCTTGGTAATGGCGTTGACAATAGGAGGAGTTCCGATATTCGTATGCAAATAATGGACAATTTGAAGAAGAGAAAAAAAATTGACTTGGAAGAAAAGAGTAAATAAGGACGCCACTTACATGTGACCCTGGGGTATGGTCATGTTGAGGCCTTTAAGGATGACGTTGGTATTGCCGTACCTTTTATACGCCCCCCGAACGAGGAGGGCGTACTCCGACTGGTTATTTTCCATCGCTTTATCGTGTCATGTCACCTGGAACATATTGTTTAGGAATTTAGAACAACCATCAAAAATCACTGAGGAACTAGGAAAGTATCAATATGAATAAAAATTATAAGAAGATGCTTTCATCTAGGGTACATATCACAAATACATTATTTGAAAGTAAAATCATTTTTAAGGAGCTCATGCTCTCGAATGAGAATTTGAGTGAAAACCCTTCCTTACAAAGATAAATATCAGTATAAAGCTGATTCGGGTACCAACAAGACAAGGACCCATTATGATGGTTGATGCGACTAAAATTAAAGTGTCGCCAACGACATTGTATGACATCAATGCTCCCATATGGGCAAAATTTGGAGGTAGTTGAAAATTAATTAGAACATTTTGGCGATCGAAAAAACACTGTAAGTTAAATTGAATAATTTAATTTAGAGAATTCAATTTTGGCCTACAGAAAAGTTTGTTAAGATTTGATTTGACAATAAAGCTAGGTACTCCATAAGACTGAAGTGTACCAATCAAGAGTGGTGGACAGATATCTGATGTTTCGTAAATTACTTAAACTCGTAGCATGCCTTCGGTCATGTCAAATTCCCCTCCACCGGTTAACCAATCTTTTTACAACTGTTCAAGGTAGACCAAACTCATCAACAATAACCAAAAGATAGATAAACATCACATCATCCTCGAAGCCCCAAAATAAAAGTTTCCGTTCCCTATGACGTATACATGGTAGCTCATTGATCATCCTGACCAAATTAGCAACTAATTTTGATCACTGAAAACATAAAACTATTTCTGCTTGAAACTCGTAAAAACAAACTACTCAAATCAATAGATTCCAAACCTCTTTTCATTTTGAAATTAATTGCAGTAATTCTATGAAGTAATAATACAGTTAGACCATTAAAGTGATTCATTTTATTTATCTATTTTTATTGTAATTATTTTTTATTTTTTCATTGCTGGGAAAGAAGCGGTTTTGTGGGACACAGACATACATATATATACAGTACGACATCAAAGTAGTGACTCGTATGCAGCGGAATCTTAAGTGGTTCGATTGTTGTTTGTTGTTCCTTACCTTGCAACGTCTCTGTCTCAATTCCAATTTGTTGGGTTAACGACGCCTGTGATGTGATTTGGTGATAAAACATCCCAAGTTACTTTTGACTCTATTTAAGTCCCTTTACGAATCAATTCCCTCCCATCTGGAGGGAACGTTTAAATTTATTATTATTATTTTTTTTTTTTTTTTTTTGTCTTGCGCCAGATGTTTTCTGTCAATAGAAAACCCCTAAAATCTCTGGATTTGATGTGAAATGTTATTCCATTTTGAGTTCCAGTTAAGAGCAAAGTCGATTTCCTCACATCGTCAGCATGGGAAGGGACTTGCATAGGAGTGACTGGTTTTTTCATCCGATGGCGCAAGCTGTTATTTCATCATTGACAAAAATTCGACGACCTTCTCCGTTTTCGCTGGAACACATTAATTTTGGTAAGCCAATAGTAAAAGGCACACTAAGTGATGAAGCTCAGTAAAATGCCTGATCACAGACCAATTACCTGAACAGACCTGCTTTTTGTATTTTACGAGATAACTGATGGTACTCTTATGTGCAGACGTTCGATTAAACATGGGACATGAGTGACGGTTGTTTTCCAAGGATAGAAGAATTTAACTTTTCACTCTATCAGAGGCACTAGATTAATAGTATAGAAGTTATAATAGGTATGAATAAACCTTGATAACATGTTTTGACGCACCAATAGACTCAAGCATTGCTGCAGGTGAGTGCCCCTCGAAGAGCGTACTTCCTGAGACAGGTATCATAGAGCTTTTGTTCGTTCTCTCATTGATATTTCCAAACGTTTTCAAATCCATCTGATTAACATAACTGGCAATTAGGCTCTTAGGAGAGGTAAGGAGGACACTTGCTTTTGAAGCTTTGTTCAACGGGATTCATATTCGTGTTAGCTGGCGACATTCAAAGGTAATATCGTTACGGCCTCCAAAAGCGGCTCCTTATTTGCACTTGAATAATGTAAGCCGCTTTAAAAGAGCTGAAGGTTGGCGGTCGACCTGTGCTGTGCGAGAAACAATAGTTCAAGGTGGAAATGCGGCTTCGTCCATCGAGTCAAAAGAAGTCAACCCGATCAACTCGAATAAACTTCGGCGAAAAAATTTATTTCTAAAATTATTATTTACTATCGAAACCGGCAATGGCAATTGGGAATAATACTTCATTTGACTTCTTCCCTACACCTCCAGGGACTGATTATAGGGATTGAGCAAATCTCTACTTCATCAAGGAAGTGATTATAACCGAGTTAACTCCTAAATATTCTCTTCGCCGCGTTGGGGTTGCTCGAGATTCATAGCCGTAATTGTCTTAGCTATAGCTTCCGCGTGTGAAGTGGCTTTCATTCGCTTAGTACATTCGAGTACAATATGAAGGTACGTACGTTCGATATAATCCCATCGTTAGGCCGAGAACCCATTGCCATTTAACGATCTACATAGTAATGACCCCTAACTTATAGTAACAGTTTCTTGAAAAATGTAATCTTGCAGTAAATAATAATAGACGCTCTCCACCTTGAGATATGACGATATGACAAATCCCCCCGCCTGTTTCAGATGTAACCAGTTTAATGTTTAAGTGTGTAAACCCTCCTGAAGATTCGATAGGAAACCAATGAACTTATTCTTAGTTTGAATGAATCGAATGAACGATTTCTGGTCAACGAGTATGAGTATTCTGAACACGATGCGATGGATCTGCCAGAGACGAAGCTCAGTCCGCATTGTGCAATGACAACGAGGTGTGCGACGAGCCCCTCGTACATTCATTGGTTAAGAGCATAGTTTTGGACCATTATACAATTCAGTGCTCGTATTTGACGTAACTCATAGGGTCGATAGGGTGACCGTCTTCAGCCAAAAGCAACTTTTCTCAGAACAATAGCCTATCCTTAGAATATCAAGTAGACCAAAAAAAAACACGGAGTAAGGTGTGTTAGAAACAGTCTCAACCAAAAGTTAGTATCTTTATAGCATTTTGCTATAAATACATGTTGCAATTTAACTGAGCCACGAATAAGTTTCAGGTTTTGTTTCCGCACGGTGATAGGAAACATTGGGTCTATAGATGGGGAAATGAGTCATCCAAAATTGCCTATTGAATGCATGGCTAAAAAGTCATTCAATTCACGGTTTTTGTGCTGTAAAATACATGTTGGGTCGAAATTTCTATTCATTAGAAAAAGCATGCAGTTTATGGAAATGCTGTAAAAATTCATTATTTGCGGGTTGGGAGTGGAGCTAAAATGTCAAACGAATCAATTTAAGGCAAACTTGTTGGGGTCAAAAAGTCGTATACCCCTATAACACTGTCGCGCACGGTCACATTTCTCAGCACGATTCTGTGTGTATACATTACTTCAACGAGACACCACTTATGCTCATCCACAGCACAATCAAGCTAAGGTGAACCTTGGAAGAGAAAAAATTAAGGTTGTTTTACTGTCGAAAATTATCCTTGAGATGAAGAAGTGGTCACATTCGTAATGAGCCGCAACAACCGAAGGTATTACTCTGGTGAAGTGGTTCGGAAGAAAGCTGCCGACCCTTGCGGTTTTTACGTAACAAACGGCGATCCACCAGTTTGCGAAAGTTCATATCACACTGTACAGGAGAGGGGACGTGGCGCAAGAGCCTTTGTGTCCTTATGCAAGATCACTCAGCGACTAAACAGTCAACGCGCCCAAGCGTGAAAGTGGGTCTTTTAATTCAGACCTTGTCGTCGGAGTGGATCATTTCCTAAAAGGTTCAGTA